>OY720026.1:6600368-7031521 GCA_963082485.1 Eudonia mercurella
CTTGCCCAAATAAATTTATCCGGAAACTACAAATTATTGAGAAAAAGCTAAACTAGACTTTGGAATTAAGAAGTCAAAAGACCATTAATTATCTAATACATTTATAATAAGCTTCCTAATCACCACTTAAAAATTACAAAGTCTATAATTTAAAAGCTCGATGAAATCATACTTTTTCATAGTAGATAGCAATTATAGAGCTACCACCATAAATTTAAAATGTAAATGTTACAGGATGTTGTAAAAAAATATTTTACTTTTATAGTAAAAAATAAATAGACGCGACCACGCTTCCCAAATGCGGGTTGGTGATCACAAACCCGGGATATGCATCGAAAAATCCGAAACACACTTCGCCCGACCTGGGAATCGGTCACCAAGGCGTCTTTTAGCAGTTACGTATTTTTTTATTAAAGACTAGCTGTGCCCCGCGGTTTCACCCACGTTAATTAGCGAACAATCTATTATAAAACTATTTTATTTTCCCGTTTTTGCAACATTTTTCATTGCTGCTCCACTCCTATTAGTCATAGCGTGATGTAATATAGCCTATAGCCTTCCTCAACAAATTGACTATTCAACACATAAATATTTTTTCAATTCGAACCAGTAGTTTCTGAGATTAGCGCGTTCAACCAAACAAACATACAAACAAACAAACAAACAAACTCTTCAGCTTTATAATATTAGTATAGTTATAACAGTCCTGTTAACCTAGAAAGCTAATGCTAAGTTTCTCGCAGCCCTCAAAAACTCTGGTGAGGCTGAAAAGGCCATATAAGGCCATCGGATCTCCAAAAAAAAAGAATAAGGCTCGTTCTATGCTTCGTTCAATTTCTTCGGTTCAAATGGAAACAGCAATGCTGCAATTATGTTTTGCGGCAGAAATAGGTAATAGGATATATTTATATCGGATACAAGGCTTCTGCCTACTACACATAACAACTGCTAACACTCCGAATTTCTGATTATGTGACAATTCGTCAAAACAGCAGAAAAACCTCTGAAGGTGCTTCGTTTCACACGGCTTGAGGAACCCTTAAGTTTCTCGCCTCCGCCAAAAAAGCTCGGTAAAGCTGAAAATGCCCAATGGCAACCAGCAAACTCTAAAAAAAAATTTAAGTTGACTCTAACTAATAAAGATATGTTTTTTAAACACCCTGGATATTTCAATGGTAACGTAAGTGAGGCTTATAAATTAGACTTTATAAGAACATCACGTATCAGTTACATTGCGCTCACAGCTCAATCATGATTGACAATGAGGAAAAAATTGAGGCTTTTGACGCTCACAGGAATGTCTACAAAGTAATGCTCTGGACTGGGTTCTACAAACTTCATTCACCTAATCGTTATCATGAACAGTTGCATACAATATATAGGGCTGGTGTTATAGTTTTCATTGGCGTATATAATGTCCAGCACATCATTTATACATATAACGTGAGTTGATTCTTATTATTATGTAAGTAAGTAAATACCCTATATGCTGTCCCACTGGTGGGCAATGCCTCTATCATTAAAAATTAAGTTTGCCAAATGCGAGTAGGTGATCGAAAATTTCGATCCAGATTTAGTGGTTTTTATTTTTGAATTACTTTTTGCCTTTGTTTGCAGAGCATTTTCCATGATCAAAATATGCAATTGGAAGGGATTATAGAAGAGATATCACATTTTAATTTGTTCGGAAAACTTATTGCTCTGACTATAAACTCCTCGAAACTTGATGCGCTTCACGACGTTATAAAAAGTAAGTAATATTGGAAAGCGTCAGAAAAATAAAATTATGTTGAATAGGATATTATATCGCTCGAGATTATAATAGTAATGAAAATCAAGCATATTTAAAAACAAGATGTATAAGCCCATCTATGTATTTAGGTAAGGAGGTATATAACAACAATAGTCGAGGCATAGCTCTGTATGGCATGTGTTCTTAAGTTTAAATACTAAATAAAATTGGTGCAAATGATACAATGAATATTAGTTCAAAGTAGTTTAAAATAAAACTTTCCTATAGGTCCAGTATTCGCTGCTGAAACTAAAAAGGACAACGAATTTTTAAAGAAAAATAAAGCAGCCGTGTCCAAACTATTCTCGCTGACATTCGTTTGGGTGACCTTCTCCTTCATTGCGTGGTCTCTGAACATGGTGTTCAAGAGGATAGAGGATCCGGCGAACGTGGTGCCGTCATACTTTCCATTCAGAACGGATTCTGTGGGCCGGTAACGTACACAATAAGTACAGCACTTATTATATACAGATATTTGAAACAGATAATTATTTTGATTTATAACTACGTAGCGTAGTTGTAATACACCACAAATTTCAGACGGGTAAGTTCCAGCGGAGGGTAAATAATATTGGACCCGGTTTACCCGGTAAACCTTACTGTAATGGCTTGAACAACTATCTCATCTAATAATTATCTAATAATCTTTATTATCCACAAAAACATAATTACAGGTAAAATTTATCCTACCTCCAAAACCAGGCTAAAAGTCAGGAGGCAGTTGCTCTCCAAATAATGTACATTACAAAGCAGCTTAAGCAAAATTTTTACTTATTATTTTTAAGTGTTAATTGCTACACTTAAACTGAATTATATATTTACATAAGATACAGTGAAACAATTAATTAATTAATTAAAACTAATGTCGCTCCAAAGCATTTCAAAAATCAAAAAAGCAGTGACAAAATTCAGCGCTTACGTCAGTCTTCCCGGTAGCATAACGGTCAGTGCAGCCGCCCGGATTGCGGAAGACCCAGGTTCGATTCCTGGCTGGGTCGGGTGGGCGTTTAATTGTTTCACTGTATTTTATATAAATATTTAATTCAGCTTAAGCAGGCTAATGAATTAAGTAAAAAATTTTAAAGTCACGAAATAATAATAATAAATAAAAGTTTTTTTTTATCTAGGTTGATAACCTTCTAACTGACAGAACACAACTGGTAGCATTGTTATTAAGGTAACAATCACAGTGATAGTGATAAGATAGTCTCTCTATCAGTGGTTGAGGATTTGGAGCACCTCCACCTTCCAAGCGTCCATCGTAGCATAACAATAAAAAAATACTTTGAGATTTTACCTACTGATAAATATCTAATTGACGCCGCCTTTGTACCAACGCGAATCAAACTCAGAGGTATCTGGTTGGAACCAGCTAAGGTGTACCTTCGTCGTTCCACCTAGTCTGAGGGCGTTCTACACTACGTTTGCTGATACGCGGTCTCCACTCAAGAACTCGTTTACTCCATCGGTAATCGGTTCTGCGGCTAATAAGGCCGGCCCACTGCCACTTCAGCTTGCTAATCCTGTGGGCTATGTCGACGACTTTAGTTCTCTGTCGGATCACCTCGTTCCGGATCCGATCCCTCAGTGAAACTCCAAGCATAGCCCTTTCCATAGCTCGCTGAGTGACTTTAAATTTGTGGACCAGGCGTACCGTGAGTGTCCACGTTTCGGCTCCGTATGTCATGACGGGTAGGTAATATGTACATAATGTGTACATTGCTTTCAGATACGTCATTACCCTGTTAATGGAGATAGTCCCAGTATTTTGGGTGGGCTACGGACATTTCGGTATAGATTGCATGACAGCTTCGTACTACTCGCAAGCCACTTACCAAATAAAGCTACTGAAATACAAATTGGAGCATATGTTTGACGATGAAGATGCAACAGTGAGGGGAGCAATACCATTTCGGTTTAAGGATGAGCTGGATCCCACATTGAATGAGCGTTTCATTAAATATGTGAAACGATATGGAGCGATCGCTTGGTAGGTCGCATTTAAAATTATCTTTAGCTAGGCGAATTCGAAACGTAATTGAAAATGCTTTTGGGTTACCTCTGAAAGATTCATTTGCTATTGAGAGACTTCGATTAATACATAAACAAACAGGCAGGTAGTATGCACTCGATACATATGCCGGGGACCTTACACGAACACTAGCCACAGCTCCATTCTATAGGTACTTGAAAGCATCTAATAGTCCGGGTAACAATAGCAATGGTCAATGTTAGCGCGGATACTTCCCCATAGTGAAATGCCTCAAAATGAGGTTTACCAAGTGGAAAGTTTCACTTTGCCCAATCACTTTGCCCAATCTTTTCTACCTAGGGTAAGGAATCTTTTTCAAGTGAATAATTATTATTACCATGTTTTTTGTTGTGTGTGAGTAACCGATATTTTATAAAAAACATCCTAATAATCCCCTTAATAATAATAATTCTAATGTAAGTGACCATGATAGTTCAAAAAGTCATATTTTTCAAGGGATATTTAGAATTTCGATAAATAAATGACCTTTACTATTTCAGGTACGTTGAGGAGGTGAACAGCGCACTGAATTTGGGCATCTCCCTCAACTTCTTGACTTTATCAGTCACTTTGTGCTTGGTTGTATACAACATTCAATTGGTAAAAATAATCTGAAATGAACTAACATTTACGGCAAATACCCCTTATATCCTAGGGGGAGGCCTTTGTCCAGCAGTGGACGTCTTTTGGCTGAGATGATGATGATTATGATGATGAACCAACATTTTAGAATTTAAGAAGTCATTTGAATAGTAAATTTATGTCGACTTCGACATCGATATCATAAAGTGGACTCTCGTTGTTTTTATTACCACGTATCCAAAGTAAAATCATTTTCATAAACAAAAGAATATCGGACCCTGTGATGTGCCTTGACGAGTTCAAGACGCTGTAAAATTTCGTTATCCTCTTTTTCTTGAGGTGTCAGATTGTATTTCTTAATCTATCGAGTAATCTCTTTTTTAGTCCATTCTTCATGATTTTCTTTCTCTTTGCTTGTACTCTGTTCGTGGCCTTTTCATTGTGTTAGCACTTATTAAGCCATCTAAGAGTGTTCGCGCCAGAAACGCGACGGTCTCATTCAACTAAAAGACACAAATACAAAGAGTATATAACTAATTTTAGGCTATCAACTGATACTGCAGATAACAATTTGTAAATAATTAAAATATTATTGTCTTTGTAATTGATTCATATTTCAGCTCAACGTATTTTCCGTGGCGTTCATGTTCATGTTTGCTCTCCTGCTGATTTATCAGGCACAAAATTTTCTATATTGTTACTATGGACATCTAGTTCAATATGAGGTAAGTACGAGAACCTGATACCGTTACAAATTCTCACTATAAGTATTGTTGTTTAAAAAGATAATTTGGTAACGATAATGCAGGTAATAAATAAATAAATAAATAAACATTATCTAGAAAAGTATCGCTCCTTTTTTCGTTAAATATTACGCTTTAACCAATTCACGTAGTTCATAGCGGGTAGTTATTTACCGGTAAAAACCACCCAGGTAACGAAACCAGCATACCATACTTTTTACCGTTATTGTTGTTTGACTTGCTCGGGCAAGCTTACTGGCAGTCGCTGTGGCCTGCGTTCAAACTTAGAATCGAAAGAAGGCGATGGAAGAAAATAGAAGAGCATCGGGGATTCGATGTCTGTTCCCGACTACGACAAGTCATATTCATAATTTTCTGTATTTGATTCTATAAAAGATAATACAAAGCTATATCGTTCTGTGCGTTTTCTTCGATAAAATTCCCGTTAATAAAAGGAAGCCATTCAGGCGTCACAATACAATTTTTTAACGGTAATAAAAGTATTTGAAATATGTTTAAACTTGTTAGGTACTTCAAATCGGACGGATTAGTTTGTTAAAGCGACACATGAAGAAATGCACCAACTTTCGTCGAATAATTTAAGACTAAGATAAGTAACGAATCAGAAATGGTTGAAATAGGTAAATTCATGTTTATATGTAATAATTGGCTAGCTCAAATAGACGATTGTATAATTTTGACTCGATCATAATGGCGACGGGGCCAACTAGGTTAGGTTAAGTTAGTCTTGTGACCTACTTGTAGCGGAGGCTCGCGGAGCGAGCCGGAGCCACACCTGTGCTGGAATTAAAAAAAAAAAAAAAACAAAAAAAAAATTGATTATCTTTTTTTGGAAGCTATGATTTTCGTCATTTTATGAAAAAAGATAGTGTTATTTTTTTGGGGCCCCCTTTTCTACACCCGGACCAACACCTGTAAAAATCAATATTGTTGAAATTAAAACAAATTACTTAATTTATATACGTGGGAACCATTCCAATACATTGGTAACATAGGTTAAAAAATGCTTTTGCTGTATTTATACAATAAAGAAGAAAGAGTTTATACTAATAAAGTGTGTATTGTTGTTGTAGAGTGACACAGTCAATACAGCGATATACTTCAGCGATTGGTTGTCGGTATCGCCGAAGTTCCGGCGTCAGATGTTGATAGTAATGTCCCGCTGGCAGTACCGTCTAATACCAACAGTTTCTAGCGTTGTACCTGTATCTCTCACCACATTTGTAGCGGTAGGTACCTTTTATACTATAACTTCACTCGCTTCTGTGCTCTAGTGCTTTGATAACCGGTCTCTAGTGGTCCTGGTGTCGCTTTCCAACTGGAAGTGCATCTTCTGCTCGTTTTGGGAGAATGAGTCTTATTTGAAGGCCGCCTGAATAGCTTCTCTTATTTTATACAGTACAGTAGTTTCCATTGCAACAAAACAAACAAATCATTCGTCCGCTTAAGAACACCCGTATCCCATGATGAGCCCCTATAGCAGCGCCACCTACCGGGTCCAATTGTAAATCTAAACCATTCTCGAATCCACTTGAACACACACAAAAAACTTCATCCAAATCGATCCAGACGTTTAGAAGGAGTTCAATAACATACACACGCACAGAAGATTTATATATATAAAGATTTACATGCTTCTGCAGGGTATCTCACCTAGGACTTTTGTGTAATTAGTAAGGCACTTCAAGTAATTATGAAAGAACTGTAAATTTTAAAAATATATTTTTTTAAATCTTTAAATGCAATGAAAAGAATTTAAAATTTTAACTTTTCCAGTACTTCGAATCATGTAGATATTGGTATAAAGCAAGCAAGCAAGCGTAGTTGTAAATAAATACACCTATATGCATATGTGTATATTTGTGAATTATGTTTGTAAATGGTATAAAATATACTTGCATACATTTCGTTGCAGATTATCCGACTGGCTTATACGATGTATACAGTGATGAAGACCTACTGAGCGACTACGAACCAGAACCATGACAACAAATTCAGTTATTTATTTATTTAAATAAAAAGCAATAATAATAGTCAACAAAAAGCTGTATAGACAGTTTTATTTTTAATTAGAAAAGTATTATTTTTCAATTATTTTCCAAAATGCAATTTGATCTCAACAATTTGTGTTAAATTATATACCTACATATATCCATAATTACTTTTTACATTGGTGTAAAGTACTAAAAGCTTTGTATTACGATAGAAAAGAGATATAAACAAAAGTACTTATTACATAATAGTAAATAAATTGTAGTATAATGCTGTGGTTATTCTTTTTACAAAGTGGGCCAAACTGAATAAAGAAAAAAAAACAAATAAAATAAAACTGTAATAGAAATGTATTAATGTTTTGCACTGCAAACACAAAACTGTTTACATAATAATATATCAAAGTACGTATTTCCCAGCCTTGCATTTTAACAACACGTCAAATTAGACAATTAATTTTATTGTAGTGTGAATTCTCGTCCAGTCTACGAGCGTAGCAATTATATAAATCTGGCTACGGAAATATGCTACACCCGTAGCATATTTCCGCTACGGGCTACAGAAACAAGGCACCCCGGGAACGTCACTACAGTACAGACTGTGCCAAACTCAAAATAAACTGTGCTGTCACCACGAACGAACCCTTTAAGGCTGCAAAGAGTATGAAAGGTCGAGATTTTAATTATTTATTTATAATCAAAACATTACATTAGTTTTACAAAAACGTTCATCATAAACTAATTTAAATTGATAATAATTAAAAATATATAATATTCTGATTTCAGAATCCTAAACTAAGCATTGAGTGTCCTTACGTTCACGTGTATATAAAATTGTAAAATAAGTAAACAACAAAAACGACAGTTGATCCATTTAAAGTGTTTCATTTGAAGTCGATAATGAGTTGTCTAGTAGGTAGGTAGGTATAACAACAGTATATATATATAAGGTCACTTTTTATCAACTGCAAATATTTTGACAAAACATCTAATTATATCAGAGAAATAAGGCCCTAGCATTTTAAAAAATTCAGGCTAGATTTTTTTACTTTTCCTGACACAAAAATTGTAATATTTTTAAGAGCGGCCTCTCTGTCGGCTTTTTGAATGAAACTAGGGGCACGTGTAAGCGGTGAAGGCATTGCGGCCTCTCTGTTTCGGCTCCTTTGAATTGAAACTACCGAAAGTGCTTTATTTTTCTTTTTAATCGAAATGTCTTTTGGCGTTTTTCTTGAAAACTAGCGTATAAAAATTTAAAGTTTTTTTATAAAAAATAGTTTATATATGTTGTTGAATTTATCCTCAAAATATTTGCAGTGGATAAAATGTGACCGTATATAAGCCATAACTCTCCGAAAACGTGTTTGCAAGAAGTAATTCACGTTAAAAGTAAATAGATAACTATTTTACCCTTTCTCTTTTGTTACTTATTGCTGGTTTTATTTTGTATTTTCCCGTATCTGTTATGAAATGGCTGTAAGCAAATCAGTGGAAAAATTATCAGTTTACGGCAACCATTAATCACGATACGAAAAAACATCAATAAAACATTTGTGGTCTTAACTTTAGATGAACTACTAATCCAATCACTGGCTAATAGGCTGGCCTTTGTATGACTTCTTAACTATATTGTATCATAGACTAACATAGACAAAAGTCTATTTCATTAACATTATTTCAAATAATAAGTCCAGGCATCATTCACTTTCGCCGTTGACTGTACAAACTCCAAGTGTTCATTACATTTGGACAAGGGATTGCAATTGTCGCCTGCAAACTAGGGAATGACATCGTTATTCGACTTTCGAGGCATTTCGGGTCTCCCTCACAGTCGCAAGCAAATAATATTTTGCGCTCGTATGGAGAGCTAATATTACCCATGGCCGCTCAATGCCCACAATTCGAAACTGCTAAAGTTATACACTATTCATATTACATATTCATATTTTATAACATTCTCATCTTGTCTAGACAAAATCTGTCTATAACTTAAATTGTCTAACCAGCTACAAAGTGCATAATATACCAGCTATAGGGTACAGTAAATACCAGCTGTAGAGTACATAATTGTAACAGCTTTAGGGTACATAATATAACAGCTATAGGGTATAGTTAATATCAGCTGCAGGGTACATAATATACCAGCTATGTAGTAATGAAACAGTTATATGGTACATAATAAACCAAGTGAAGATTATAGAATGTACCAGCACAGGGTATATAATTTACCAGCTACAAAGTTTATAATATACAGCTGTAGATTACATAATATATCAGCTACATAATATATAATATACAAGCTTTAGAATATATAATATACCGGTTATAGTGTACGTTATATACAAGCTGTAGAGTACATAATATACTAGCTGTTGAGTACATAATATACCAGCTACAGAGTATATATAATATAAAAAATATAATAATAAATATAAACGGCCAAGAGCCTCGATCAACATCTAATGAGGCTTTCGTTAGACGGCTGGATCAAGGGCCTGATTCAGAAGGCAAATTTATATATGAGAAAAAATATAAATAAATAAATATAATAAAAATAAATATATAATATAATAATAGAGAGTGCTCTTCCACCTTCGGCCTTATCATCACTTAACATCTAATGAGGTGAAGGTCAATTACTTACCCGTAAAATTAAAAAAAGCGTCTGTGTGCTTTGGTGCTGCACTAGGCCATAAAACAAGGAGACTGCAGAAGGACTGATTACTTCGACTGTTGCGAGCGGTTCCGAGATTCAGTGAGCGTTGCTCGACGCGATAAAGCTTACATTCTGCAGGAGGAGCTCGATGGCGCAGTGGTTAACGCGCCCGGTCTGCGAGTGCTGAGGTTAAGCAACTTTCGCAAAGACCGGTCATCGGATGGGTGACCAAAAATTTATCATCTCGAGCTCCTCCGTGCTTCGGAAGGCACGTTAAGCCGTTGGTCCCGGCTGCATTAGCAGACGTTAACAACCACCAATCCGCACTGGGCCCGCGTGGTGGTTCATGGCCCGTCCTCCCTATCCATCCATAGGGAAGGCTCGTGCCTTAGCAGTGGGGACATAAATGAGCTGATGATGATGATGACATTCTGCAGTCACTTTATTTAGTGACTATAGGTGCTACAGGCTTCCATGAACGCTTTCCATCTTGCAATGAAATAAAATTCATCTTGATTCAAGTAAACTTATTAGATTTATAAGCGCTTGTGAATCGTCTCGAAATATTTTGCCTACCACTTATCCGACGAGACGTATACTAGCTGGCCGGCTCGGTATCTAAAATCATAATATAAAACTGTAGGGTGTAAACCCTATCTACTATTATACGCCTCATTGTTAACGGCTTTGTAATTGTATCCGGTAGTAATTCTAGTATAGTCTGTTAGCGTCTACCTGTGCTTTATCGTTCACTCTGTACGACATCATCGTCATTCAATACTATATAGCTGCAGGGCATTATTTCGGATAGACACTGCTTAATAATCGTACAATACCTATCATCATCATCATGAATGGGCGCCTTTGGCTTTCAAAGTAAAAAGTGTTGAATAATTTCGGCGGGCTGGTTAGAACCACGATAGCTCAATTAGAAGAGCACCTGGAAAGTTTTTAAAGCTCGTGGAAATTTTTTCAACATTTGTGTTTTTGTAATTTGTTCGCAACAAAATTTGCGTTAAAAATTATTTAAACATTAATACCTATCATGTTGAATGTTGAATACAATTCACTGATTTGAAGGTATTCTATGAATGAGGGCTGTTTCGTTTTAATAGGGATTAAATATTTTTGTAAGTGATCATTTGATCCCTATTTTATTATATTTTGAAAACATACAGTATGAGTATAACTAAAAGAGCATATTTAACATAATAAAAATATACACAATTATTTTGTTTTCGCATATGATAACTACAAGTAGTTAGGGCTGTGGGAGAATTTAGCTTTTTATTCCGCTGTTGGCCGTCGAATAAAAAGCTGCATGTTCTAATTCCGCATTAGCAACGTTATGGTCATTACTGCCCAAAAAAGTTACTTCCCATTACCATGACTACTGAATCGAGGTCCTAATCTCACCCATCCGGTAGTCCGGCACGGCGTAATTCGCTTTACTTGCAAGACGATAGGTACTGCCCAAAAAGGTAACATCGCATTGTCTGTATCGAGCTCCTCCAATATATTTTTATTTGTTCACCCTTAAGTGACCCGACATCGCAAAAAGAGCTTCATTTGCAAGATTGTATCCCGTACGTGGAAGTTGCTACTACAGGGTGCCTAGTGTGAGTTTTATTTACTATCCGTATTCATTCGATTACGTTTACGAAAACGAAAATTTGTATGTCAAAATTTCAACTCTTCTCGTATGTCGTCAGGAGGCGCTGCTTCAAAGCCATACTAATTTTAACTCAATTTAGAAAAGTATTAGCAACATTACGATCATTACTGCCCAAAAAGGTTGCTACCCATTGACTGGCACTGTCGAAACTGGCCTCCGGCAATTGGGTCTTTAGCAGCCGTAGAAAAAAATCGATTTGCACCATTACAGTTTTGCGAGCACTAAAATTTCCATTCGGCTGTGACCGTTTAAGACCATTCAGCGTCCATTGTGCGAGGCCATTGTGTTTTTCTATTGACCGTCGGCATATATGAATGTTGGCTTATATGGCAATGGCCGTTTCCACGGATTTCAATTACTGTACCGTTATTGTAATTGAGATTGGTAGATTAGATGCTTTTAATAGGACACCGTTTACCGAGTGGGGATTGTAGAAATCTTTTGCCCTTTCGTTAGTTTTCTGTTGCAGATTAGCAATGATAGGTGTATCCGGATTGAAAGGTAACGTAAGGTTATGTATAATAAAATCTAGTTATTCTTTAGATTTTAAATTAAGGAGAGAAAAATCTTTGTATTTCAGAAACAGAATCTTAGATAAATAAAGTTATGACAACAAATAATGACACACTGTATTGTCAAAGATTATTTCTTTGCATTATTTATTGTTATCCACACTAATTATGTATGACGTGAATTAAGCTAGGTATGTAACGACCGCACTCAGAGTAATTTATTATTAAGCAGGTATAATTAGCACCAACGCCTCTCTAGCTGAGTGCCTAAGCGCTTTGCCTTAATCGGAAGTCCTGGGTTAAATTCCCAGGTCGGGCAGATTGCGTTCCGGATTTTTCGATGCAAAGCCCGCTTGCGAACAACATTCCGCATGAATTGAAGCGATTACTCGATTATAATGATGAATGATGATGATCAAAATTGATCGATTGATTATGTAATAGATAAAGGATCCAGAACAAAAATGCATCTCGAAAGTGGTACTGTTTGCTCATAGGTATGGGACATTTAAATTTAGAATAACAAAATCTGAAAAAACATTGTAACAACTTAAAAAATAAAAAAAAACAAAAGAAAAACATCTTACTGTGAATCTTAAATGTTAAGTATAAAGATTAAATTAAAGTTGCAAAATATTTGTACTTAATATTTACTGCCTTCATTCATCGCCAAAAACGTCATTGTGGCCCGTCGCCTACCGTTTTTCAAGCGCTTATCGGGAATCGAGTACATACTCGTAATTGATCGAAGGATGGGTCTTTTTTTAAACTATTTACTGAATTACCAATAATACAGTTACGAACTGCATCTTAATGGGTTTTAACGATAGCCTGCTGCATAACGAGATCTTCAAATCCCCAATGAATATGTTGAAGCATTCCAGCAAATTCATAGCCATAGAGTGAATACTAAAACACCTCTTCGCGCCATATAAGCAATGTCTTTGGGTACTCATTAACAAACAGCTCTACGTACCAAATTGCGCGAGTTAGCAGTTTTGAATTTCAAATGTGGATGTGAAGTGACGGTACAAACAGCCAGCCTCACTGGTTCAGTCCCAGCGGAGTTCTTTGCATATTTGACAAACTGTTTGTGGTGTTGCAATCATTATTGCCCAAACTGGATTACGAGATGACCGACCACGTATTTAGGTGTGAATTGGTGATCATGTGTATTTGTTTTTGTATATCGCTAGATGGCGCTGTACTTTAGTTTTCTGAATCGCGGTTAACGGATTATTATTGCATACCATATATAGGAGTACAGTCGGGGTAACCACATTAAGGTTTATTATTGCATGCAAACATTATATGTCACAAAGTAGACAAGGTCGAAAAAATATCAGATTTAATTAGGTAGGCATAGAGCATTTTCAGTCTTAAACCAAAAAAAGATATAGTGCCTAAGTGCCTTACAAATAAACAAAGAATAAGGTCGAACTCGGAACGGAATAGTTATTCCGTGTTTTGTTTCTGTCATGTAAACGTCATTTCAAATTAGAGTAAAAGAGACAAAACACGGAATAACTATACGAAGCTTATTCTTTGTTTATTTGTAAGACATAGAGAGAGAGAAACATTTATTGACCACACAAAAGTACATAAAAAAAAAAAAAAACAAAACAAACAATAGGTCAATCAGGACCCCGCCTCAGCTTGTGTTGTTGCGAACGAAGCGTATCGACATAGAAAAATATTAACAAAAAAAGAGATCAAGATTATATTTAGTGTAGTTGTAGTACTATTTAACTACTTACAGTACAGTCAAGAAGAGAATTTTCAGGTGAAAATAGTTAACTCAGCAACACTGCACCCATTTCGTTTTGTTTATTCTACTATGCCAGTTTTAAGTTCGTTAAGTCGTTAAGTGCTTAATGGCGCAGCAGCTTGCGCAATCGGGTTACGATCTTGCAAGATAAGCAACTTTCACAATGCCGGGTTACCGGACGGTCTTGGAAGGACCTAATTAAAATATATACCTTCTTTATGCTTCCAAAAGCACGTTGGTCCGTTGGTCTCTTCTTGGTTGAGTAAAGGTTTTATTTATCCATTTTGTATAATACTCGTATAATAAAATGAGCGACTTGTATAAAAGGCGCCATAGAGTCAAAGGCGCTATAAAGACATATTATGGTGACATGTGTGATAAGAGTTTGTTAAATTCCTCTTTAATCCTTCTTTAATCCTATAGTGCTCATGTGCCGCCTATATAATGACCTCATTAATAATAATTTAAGTGTAGATATATTTCACCTCAGTCTTGCAGGATTCCCGAATTGCTAAAAAGTTTCCCTAAAACCTTCCTCTGCAACTTAGTTTTGATTAAACTTGATTTGTTTGTTTGTTTAATTATAACATAAATCACATCTCATCTCATCTTAGTCTAGATATTTAAATCATGATGGTGTGCACACATTATTGGATTGTAGTTTATCAAAATACTTTATATATTGGGTCCTTACCTATGAAATTGACGTTTTTTCTTACTTATTTATACGTGTATTACTTCTAAAAGTCAATACCGGTTAATATAATGATACACCTTTAACTAGGACTATGTTACTTAGGCTTCAGTAATAACAATGAATATTCATTTAGTGTCTTTATGGCCCAATTATTTTTTTAATTGACTTCTTTTTTATTTCGCGGAATTGACTTTTTGTTTCATTGTATCTTTGAAGGGACTTGATTTTTTTTCTTTTTAATGTCTGTTTTATTAAGCTAGTGAAACAAACACACTACCCTTAAATTTTTATAGTGTTAACATAAATAGATGTTAAGAAAATTTAAAAAAAACGTTAGTATGAAAAATATAATTTTATTAAAAATCTTCATACAAAACGTCAATTTCATAGGTCCTGGACCTAATATTAATTCGTACCCTATTCATGTTTTAGCTATAATCTGTGTTGTGTACCATAAATAAAAAATAAATAAATTCTTTATATATGTATTTTACGTTTTTTGTCTAATTACTGAAATTGTAAATAAATATTGTAATGAAAATAAAATTGTACAGTACTAATATTATACAGCTTAAGAGTTTATTTGTTTGTTTGTATGGTTGAACGCGCTAATCTCGGGAACAACTGGTTCGAATCGAAAAAATATTTTTGTGTTGAAGAGTCCATTTATTGAGGAAGGCTATATATAGCCTATATTAACAAAAAAATGTTTAAAAATAAAAGTACATCCGCGCGAAGCCGGGGTGGGCCGCTAGTAGTCTATAACTACAATTGAATACAACATAGTAAAATAGGAAAGAAAATAGGCGTGTTCCTCATCCTACAAATTTTTTGTTGACCGCGCAAGCTCACCTTTGTCCCAGCTATCACGCAGCGGGAGGCGCACTCTCAAGATAAACGGTGCAATAATGGCTTCATCTAAACCCAGCTCGCAAGGCTCTAGATTTACTGACCCCACATCGCCTTCCCGTAAAACCTAACGGCTGGTAAAGTTAAACAAAATTGTAATTTTAGATGAGTATTTGAACACCTTTATCGTAAACATCTTGAAATATTATGTATATATAAAGTTATTCATACACGTATGTAATATTTGTTAAAAGTGTCTACCTAAATGTAATTAACTCTTGAAATAAGCGACGTACTGCCTCAGGTGCTGCCTGAAACCCAATGTGATATCCAGACATTAGTTTGTTAGTCAAATTTTCCGTTACAATTTGAATTATTATAGAATGATTGGTTTAAAAAATATTTAACGAAGAGCTGTCTATTATTATTTTTCAAATAATGTATTCATAATATTTATCCTACATTGTAAACACATATAGATATGTTCTTAATGAAGGGGGTATCTTGCTAGGGGTTATATCAAATCATTAACATATCTATGATGACGTATGTTACATCGTAGGCTACATCATCACTTACCATCAGGTAAGATAGTAGTTAAATGAAAGCCTATCGAATTATAAAATTTAAAAAAAACGTTAAAACCATAGTGATCTAAGGGACATTTTTACCATTATTGGGATTATTACACAATGGCATAGAAAAATCATAATTCTTCCATGCCACATTAATCTAAGTGCTCTTCAGTGCTAACTTCATTGAGAAACCACAACATCTCACTATAGAATTGGTGCGGTCTGCAAAGAGAAGGCATACCAGACTGATCTAAATAATGAGATGCACTTACAGCCGAAATTAATAACCTATCCTCAGCAAGAGATGTACTAGAGATTTGTTGCTTAGTTATTTCTGTTATTTATTGGAAAATAACAACGGTTGCTAGGTAACTAACTAAACTAAGATAGGCCTAAGTATCTCTTACCAGAGATAGGTTATTAATTTCGGCTGTTAGATCACTATGGCCCCTAGATCACTATGGTTTTAACGTCGTCATATATTCTCCCTATCCATCTATAGGGAAGGCTCGTGCCCCAGCAGTGGGGACATATAATGAGCTGGTGATGGTGGTGGATGATTTGCATTTAAATTGCGTTTCCAGATTGAAAAAATTGGCATACCAAAAAGCAACAAAGAAAGCCGATAAGATGCAGGGAATCTAAACCGACCTTCCGCACCGCACCCGTGCCTCAGTGAAATTATTAATTCCGTATTCCGCAATAACCGAGCGACACATCGGCGGGCGCGACAATTGAATGAGCGGCGACCGGACGCCGCGTTCGGCCGACCAATCCATTATGCAGATTGCTGCTCCGATTGCGGCATTGTCGTCGCTCTAGTGCTGCGCTGCGATGAAGCGACTTGTTGGCGATGCCTAGTTCCAAAAAGCGCTAAAAACAAACAATATTTAGTAATTAGTCTTACATGTCTAGAAGTTTTATATAACTGTGTGTTAACGCGTCTGCGATTCCTCTGGGTTTGCGGGGGTGTCCATGGGCGGCGGTGATTACTCTCCATCAGGTGACCCGCCTGCTCGTTTGCCTCCTTCTTATATAAAAAAAGTTCATTCAGATCGGGACATTGTTGTCACTTTAGCGTTACGCTGTGACGAGGCTATTTGTTCATTTGCTCTTACACGTGCCACTATTTACTAAAGATTTTGTAACACGCTGTGTTGTGTTCGGTAAGACTAAGTTGGCATAGATCGGCGGCACAGAAAGTACGCTAGGCGGGCGCGACTACTGCATGAGCGGTATTTTGTAGGACCGATAATCGGACCGATTTTTTTGCCGAGTACTAGTACCAATTTTGTGACCGACTTTTTGGAGGACGTGCGCGTTGCAACAGCATGCAAATTGCTGCTTTGGTTGCGGCATTGTGGTCGCTCTAGTGTTGCGCTACGACGGAGCGACTTGTTGGTGATGGATACCTAGTTCAAAATAGTAGGGACAGGCATATGAATATGCTCTCGTAGACTAATGACGACAAATTATGTATATAGTTACAATCTATTTTATGATCACCGAAGCGACTTGTTGGTAATTCAAAAAGCAAGCTTATGCATGTACTAGCTAGATTAATAAAAACTAAACAAAGTAGAGATTTTGTATACCGCTGTTTGGTTTAGATTCATGTCGTTTTGTACTGCGACGAGGTTGAAGCAAATTATGTTCGGTCGGCCAAGTCTGTTCAGATTGCTCTAGCCGGAACGAAGGTCTTACTAACTAGAGCTTAAAAACTAAAAGTAAAAAACCTCATTAAAAAACAAGCTTTTATTTAAATGCGCTAAAAAGAAATAAAAAAACTTTTACTTTAATACTTTTCCTATCAACTTTGTATAACGTCATTACACAATTTATATAACACTAGCTGACCCGGCGGACTTCGTACCGCATTTTTTTTAAAATAGCCTATGCTACTCAGCGCTAATGTAGCATTCTAATGGTGAAAGAATATTTTTAAACGACTTAAAGTCGTTTTGTGGCTGGGTCCAGTAGCTTTTGAGTTTATTTGTTGCAAACATACATACATACAAAAATACAAAGGTTTCCTCTTACGTCACACAGTTAACCATGCATTGTCATCCAAACTGAACGCGTATACAAAATTTATGTTCAATCGGTTGAAGATATCTGCTTCAAAATTGAGTTTCAAGCTTTAGAAGTCCGCCATATTGGATTTAAAGTGACGTCACTTTATTGTTCGAGTTATTCTCAGCAAGCCCTTTCATTTGATACCCATATTACTTATAGGAAAGCATTAAAAATAATTAGTCCGCCATCTTGGGTGTGCCGCCGTCTTGGATTTAGAATGACGTCACACAATTAACCATGCATTGTCATCCGAACTGCAAATGTATACAAAATTTCAGCTCAATCGGTTGAAGATTGGAATCTTCAATTGAAAGCTGGAATTGAAAGCTGAACAAATTGCAAGTTAAATAAAAGCTTGTAAAAATGGTTAAAAACAAATATTAAGTTCCATGTTTACTGCAACATCATTATTATTTTTAAAACATTAATATCGTCTATCGATACGATATATTAATAATATACATCTACATGACGAAATCAGAAACCATATGTGGTCGATACTATCTTACAAAATAATACCGAACCAGTAGCAGCCAACACTAGTGGGGTCGCTGTAGAATTACGCAGCAATGCAAGCTCACACGGTGCGCGCGATTCATTTTATGGATATTGCATCGGCGGATTAACGATTGATTGATGACTTACGTTGCTTATGCAGCCTTTGTTTTGTTGCGAGAAAAATTGCCGGAGATCGGGCCGGGGAGAATTGGGATTTTATAAAAAAACAATCGAACAGCGAAATGTTTTGTTTTTCGAGTCTCGACTGTATTTCAACTCAACGAAGTTAATGTCGTCGTTTAACATCAGTGATTGTATTTTATAATTAGGTCCTTCCCATCCATTTAGTTAATACCATCAAACAAGTAACGAATTGAACTTCCAACTTTCATTTGTCACATAGAACAAAATGTTTTCAAAGCGACCTAATTAAATTATACCCCGATTTTAATGACCCGTGAAACAAGTACTCGAGTTGGAAACTCAAAAGTTCCAGGTAAGTACCAACAACGTTAGGTGATCGTATCCCCCACTTGTTCCAAGTTTCGTGGCACAGAATTCGTCAGCATTACCCACCAGTCACCATTACGGCTGACCTAAGTAAATCTCGAGGGATTTAGTTTAGCTGTCCCAACGTATCTCCGGTCTGAATGCATAATTATATCGCAGCTATTAATATTTTTACCCACCCCGTGGCGTTGATTGCCTTTTGAATTTATTACTAACTCGGCGATAGACCAATTTCGTATTTATTAAGACCACCTGCCATGCCTACGAACGCAGCTTTCTCAGTGAATTATGAGCTAGAGGATTTCGCTAATAGAATATTTTATTTCGCAAAACTCTCTGGTTAAGCCGCTTTTGTTTTAGCGAAAATTGTTTTGGAAACGTCCAGAACTAATCTGAAGACGGCAGTGTTGTACACAGATAAAATATTTGTGGGAATTCCGTTAATTATTCACAGTTGCTAAGTTTTTGTTTACACGCGGTTGGTAGGTACCTACCTACCTAGGTATAGTAGATTCCTCATTTTGGAGGGAAAACTTTTGTTAGCAACATTGACGTCTACAATTAGCGTTTGATTAAACCAATTTGTAATTTTCTTTGTTAAGGCCACTAGGGATTAAGAATCCTTATTGTTTGATAATAAATTATATTTTCATACAACATCGTACGGTTTTTTATCTTGAGAGGGGGTTTCTGGTGTTGAAGGTTTTTAGGCCTCTGGATGGATGGACCAATGGATTGTTTATATGACTGCAATCTTCTGTTGGCAACTTTGTTCAGTGTACTAGATCTAAAAGTATAGAAACTATTTCAAAAAGTATTATTTGACTTTCTATTAATTTTAAGACTTTTTTGTATTTTCAAATCTTTGGCAATTACTTACAATTAGCTAATGCGGAAGCGGATCTAACGCTATTCTAATTTGAGTATCAATTTGGCCAGAACCTCTAGTAAAGTGGAGAAAGTATTTTTTTTATATTAAAAGGAGGCAAACGAGCAGGCGGGTCACCTGATGGAAAGTAATCGCCGCCGCCATGGACACCCGCAAAACCAAAGTAATCGCAGATGCGAATTCGCATCAATCCCAATACCAAACGTTAGGCGCCAGTAAACAGCCGGTTGAAATGCAAATGTTTGGTGAAATGGTCTCATTACGAAATGAACGGGGTCGGCAATATGAAAATACCGATGCTATTGTCCTAGTAAAAACATAGTGCAACATCTTTACTTAAAAGGTGGTTCCAACCCTTTGTTAATGTAAACGTTTCATCATCATCATAATCATCAGTCTATACACGTCCACTGCTGGACATGCCGCTCCAAGTAAACATTAAAGAAAGCAAAATGAACATTTTTCTTTTTTTATTGTAGAAAAGTCTGTACCCAGTAGTGGGACTGGTATAAGCTGATAAGGATCCATAAATACTAAATAGCATCCTCTTGCTCGGTACATACCTAACGAATGGTATCATTAAATTTTTACTTTTTATAATTTGTATAAAGGAGCTCGATGGCGCAGTGGTTAACGCGCCCGGTCTGCGAGTGCTGAGGTTAAGCAACTTTGGCAAAGGCCAGTCATCGGATGGGTGACCAAAAATTTATCATCTCGAGCTCCTTAGTAGTTTAGGTGCTAACTTTGTATTTTTAGGTGCTAACTTAGTATTTTTGTGGGTTAGGTTAGGTTAAAAAAAAAACAAATGCTGAAAAAATTTCCACGAGCAGGATTTGAACCTGCACCCTTCTGACATACCGGGTCAGGTGCTCTTCCAATTGAGCTATCGTGGTTTTAACCAGCCCGCCGAAAGTATTCAACACTTTTACTTTGAAAGCCAAAGGCGCCCATTCAATGTCAACAACTACCGTCACTAACATCCGATCATTATATTTTTACAAATATTAAAGATCAGTTAAGAAGTAAGCAAGCTATTTATAAATGTTCAAATAATTTTTAACGCAAATTTTGTTGTGAACAAATTAGGTTAGGTTAGTTTGGTGATCGATTAAATACAATCCTTATAAAATTTTACCAAATATCATGTATTAGTAGGTACAGGCCTGCAGATCTGGTTATCAAAAACTTTCCCATTTCTTTTTAATAAACGTTCAACCATATGCAATTGATATAAAGTTCAAAAGTCTATTAAGGTAATTAGACAGCTTGTGTAGGCGTGTGTACTTTGGTATACTTACTTGAAACTCTCTTTTCCTTAATTCTCAAATCTTGAGCAATTACTTACGCGAATTAGCTATAAATAAGGAAGCGGATCGAACCCATTTCTAATTTGAGTATCTAAGTGGAGGTAAAAAAGTATTCGGCGTATCAGTCCAGGTAAACAGCTAGCCGGTTGAAATGCAAATGTTTGGTGAAATGCTCTCATTCAACGGGGTCGGCAATATGAAAATATTGATGCTATTGTCTTATTAATTGTCTTAAGTGATTTTATTTTGAGATGTATTTTATAAATTCTCCATATATTTTTAAAGTTATGATCATTAGTTTAAGTTAAGGCATGGCGATTGTAAATTTGCTTATCGATAATTCGATAAAACATGCAAGTGCGATAAATATTATATTAAGAATCAAAAATGTACCATGTTTTCTGCAAATAAATATATCTATCTATTCTATTCTATTCAAAAGCTTTCTGAAACAAGAGAATCTTTACTTAAAAGGTTCCAACCATTTGGTAATGTAAACGATTAAGGTAGCAAAATTTAAAAAAAAAACAGTTTTTTTGTATATGTCTGTACCACTCGGTCGGTGTCGGTACAGACATTTCTAGTGGGCCACAGTGTGACTGTTATAAGCTGACACTAAATAGCATCCTCACGTTAGGTTTACATGCTCGTGACGTACATAACGAAAAGTATAATTTAATTTTTTATCAAATATTATGTATTCTATATTTTTATTATTTTTTTTAATTATTTTTTTAGCTACTGGATGCGAGCAGCACAAAACCGGTAGTGGAGATCCTTGGGGGAGGCATTTGTCCAGCAGTGGACGTCTTTTGGCTGAGATGATGATGATGATGATGATGATGATTATGTATTAGTAGGTACAGTCGCAGATCTGACTATCCATAACTGTCCAATTTTTTTATTAAATGTTCAACAATATGCCATAGCTATAAAGTTCAGTCTATTAAGGAAATTTGGCAGTTTGTGTAGGCGTGTGTAGGTAGGTAAGTACTTTAGTATACTTAAAACTCTCTTTTCCTTTAATTTAATTTAATTTATTATTTTATTTGATTCTCAAATCTTTAGCAATTATTACGCGAATTAGCTAATAATAAGGATACGGAACGAACCCATTTTTTTTAAACTAGGCCCCAGCCTCAGTACATGCTACAGCGACATGAGGCTGCTGCAACGCTGGTATTCTGGAAGGGCCTAATCGGTGATGTCACAACAAAAAACAAAAAACAAAGAAAAACCAACAAAAATAAATAAATATAACTTATAATAACTTTTTAATAATTAAAATATAATAACTTTATACTAATCTTGGCTGTTTGCCTTTTATTTTTATTTTATTTTCCGAACGATTACAAAAAGGAATACAAGTGGCAAGATGGCGGCGTATGTTTACAATAATTACGTAATACAATTACAAGTGTCACATTTACATACAATATTCCACGTCACAACACGTGGCAGCACCATGAAGCTGTTATATCTACAGCTTAATGGGCAGAACAGAACATGGAGAGCACAGACTACATAAAATAGTAAACAAGTTTGTGGCAGACCATTTCTAATTTGTGTATCAAAGTGGAGGTAAAAAAGTATTCGGCGTATCAGCTCGGGCTC
Organism: Eudonia mercurella; assembly: GCA_963082485.1. Lineage (NCBI taxonomy): Eukaryota > Metazoa > Arthropoda > Insecta > Lepidoptera > Crambidae > Eudonia > Eudonia mercurella. The sequence continues at coordinate 6,623,156 of OY720026.1, forward strand.
CAGTAAACAGTTACCCGGTTGAAATGCAAATGTTTGGTGAAATGCTCTCATTGCGGAATGAGCGGCATCGGCAATATGAAAATGTAACTGGTGACCGTTTGCTCAAATCGTCAGTTATATTGTTTAGATATTAAGGGGGTGCAGCGCGGAATTTGAAAATTTACGTGTTTTAAGTCACTGGTGCTAGGCGCTGAATAAGTCTTATACATTGAAAGGACTAGTGTAGGTTAGCTTGATCCTTTCACAAGGTCATGGTTGTCTTGGAATTTGAAACAAATACCCAGAAACTGCATAAACAATACGTAAAATAATGATATCTAAAAACTTATTTCTTCAGAAACTTTGTAAATATAGCACAAATGAAACAATGATCCGACATCAAAATGTTTGTATTGATATTTCGCAGGGCACTGTTGTCTTATTTTTCAATTAAAAAACATGAATATGAAAATATTAAGACTTTTATTATTTTTTACCCAAACGCCTATGATTTTACGAAAGTAAACATTGCTCTAATTAAATCACCAGCCTACTCTGTACAGATATTAGTGTGCGTGCGTATTCGTAGTCGTGCGCCGTTGTCACACCACTGCCACGCGCCGCTCGCTCGCTATCATAAAGAAACTCGCAATTTTGCGTCCGCGCTGCTCTCCCTTAACGTGGACGACTGTATGAACTGGATTGGAGTTGGAGCACAATTAGGTTTATGTGCATTTACCGTGATGTGTTGCTTTATTGCAAATAGTGCAAATGGCACTATTACAAACGTAACTGCAGCCTGGATAGTATTAAAACAATAAAGCATTAAAATGAAACAGCTTTTACGGATCCATTCGCGTTTCTGTTACACATTATTTTATCCACATTACATTTTACATTAAAGCAGTTCTAAAATGTTCAATATAATTTTTAACGCAAATTTTGTTGCGAACAAATTACAAAAACACAAATGTTGAAAAATTTTTTCCACGAGCAGGATTTGAACCTGCATCCTTCTGACATACCGGGTCAGGTGCTTTTCCAATTGAGCTATCGTGGTTCTAACCAACCCGCCGAAATTATTCAACACTTTTTACTTTGAAAGCCAAAGGCGCCCATTCAATGTCAACAACTACCGTCACTAACATCCGATCCTAATATTTTTATGACCCGGTATGTCAGAAGGGTGCAGGTTCAAATCCTGCTCGTGGAAATTTTTTTCAACATTTGTGTTTTTGTAATTTGTTCGCAACAAAATTTGCGTTAAAAATTATATTGAACATTTTATAAATAGCTTGCCTACTTCTTAACTGATCTTTAATATTTGTAAAAATATTATGATCGGATGTTAGTGACGGTAGTTGTTGACATTGAATGGGCGCCTTTGGCTTTCAAAGTAAAAAGTGTTGAATAATTTCGGCGGGCTGGTTAGAACCACGATAGCTCAATTGGAAGAGCACCTGACCCGGTATGTCAGAAGGGTGCAGGTTCAAATCCTGCTCGTGGAAATTTTTTCAACTTTTTTTTTTTTAAAGCAGTTCTTTTAAAATCTAAATTGAAAAAAAAAGAAAAGAGATAGAAGAAAAGATGTGGTATTTTGTGTCTACTTCTAGATTTCTAGAGCATCCCTTTTAAGACACATTCTGACGTTCAATTGGTATTGGTATCACAACAGTATTATTTAATAACATATTAGACTTAGGTAGGCTTAAAGTGTAAAGGTGGCGACTAAACGGAGCGTATCATCGTAACTGTATGCTACTGTAGGGGTTACGGTAAAAGTATTTCGAGTGAAAATCCAAAATTGCACCAAAAGAGTTTATATTTCCAAAATGTAGGTACTTTGACAAAGCAAAAAATTTGTATGCATAGGAGCCGTGCGTTGTACGTGGAGCTGTGTTTTGTACTGTCTCAAAAATGGAGGGAGGATCGAACCCCGCACTTCGTACGTCGCGCGCCTCCTAAGCATAGAAGTACATCAAGTAAGCGACCGCCGCGCCTTTTTACAAACTTTAACCATATTGCAAACATTTTCGTTTAAATAGCTACCGTTAATGAAATAAATGAAAATAAAATATAAAATTAAACAAATAAATAACATTCGCATCGCTAACAGCTACCATTCGCGGCGTGCTTGATACGTACCCGACAACAGGGTTTACTCGCATCGAACATGTGCTACGTTGCTACAAAATGCTCCGGTCAGTCGCTACCTGTATGCGAACACTACATTCAATTTAAAATTATTCAATTTATTATTATGCGTGACAATTCTTATTCATATACGAGTCACATGGTAAGTAATATCGAAATCTCAAAATACTCCACAACCACTATCGTAATTCTTAAGATTTATCAAAGAGCGCGTTGCGTTGCGTATGAATGGTATTTCATAATAAAACAGCTAAATGACAAGCATCCAAAACTCGATCGCAACTCACCAAACACTCACCTCCCGTGGAAGCGGCCATCATATCATTCCCAGTTATATAATACCTGCCCCCGTTTCATGTTTAATTAGGTGGGAACAAATACGTGCGGTGAACAAATAGCCCGCGGGTGGAGCCTTTGTCCTTTGTGATGGATCCACAACTTTCTTGCGGCAAACGAGCGACTTTGAGACCGGTTCAAAACGGTTTAATTTTAATAATTCCAATGTTACGTCTTTATATTCGCCGGCGCCCAACTGGAAGTAATGCTATAAAGTGTTATGCGAAGTAGTTACGTAATTTCAGTTAACTAGTTTTGGTTTGGCTCAAATTGCATTAGTGTTGTTGCGTGTTATGGCAGTTGGGCTCTTTCATAATATTCATAAACTTCAGGAGTGGTTTGTAGAATTAAATATAAGTAGTTTTGGTCTTAGGGAAAAGATTCTTCTTAGACGAGCACTCTTTTTACCATTGAAAATGGTTATCCATTAGCCTGAGACGTATTTTTGGCCATAGCTTCAAGGATTTTGGGTGAATCGAGATGGAATTAATACCAAGAGTTGAGGAATTAGAAAGAGGAGTAGAGGAGCTCGATGGCGCAGTGGTTAACGCGCCCGGTCTGCGAGTGCTGAGGTTAAGCAACTTTCGCAAAGGCCGGTCATCGGATGGGTGACCAAAAATTTATTATCTCGAGCTTCTCCGTGCTTCGGAAGGCACGTTAAGCCGTTGGTCCCGGCTGCATTAGCAGTCGTTAACAACCACCAAACCGCACTGGGCCCGCGTGGTGGTTTATGGCCCGTTCTCCCTATCCATCCATAGGGAAGGCTCGTGCCCCTGCAGTGGGGACATAAAATGAGCTGATGATGATGCTGTTGGTTACAGACAGCCTTTACAGCGTTACTGGACTTTTTGGAGGAGGCGAGAAACTTGTAAAATGTTCCTCAAGACGTGTGATCGAAACACCTTATTCTTATTCCCTACTAGATTTTTATAATAATAAACCATAGGGTCATAAACCACCACGCGCCCGCGTGGTGGTTTATGGCCCGTTCTCCCGTTCTCCCTGAGCCCTCAGCGCGGATTAGTGGTTATTAACGACTGCTAATGCAGCCGGGACCAATGGTTTTTCGTGCCTTCCGAAGCACGGAGGAGCTCGAGATAAATAATTTTTGGTCACCCATCCGATGACCGGCCTTTGCGAAAGTTACTTGACCTCAGCACTCGCAGACCGGGCGCGTTAACCACTGCGCCATCGAGCTCCTCGGAAGAGTGATAAGGTAAACGCTGGTATAGTCGTCAGTGTCCCGAAACTCGTCAACTAAACATTTTAAGCATTTTGTGTGTTTCTATTAATAGAAAATTAAATATTGCTTATGGCGATACATTCTTGATATTATAATGTACGATTTTAAAAGTAACACTTGCCTAAAAGTGTTATGGTGTCGGAAGAACTTAGCAAGAAAAGTGTGCTCCCCGAAAAAAATTGCGATTGCCCGCATTTTGCTACTAAACTGAGTAAACACCACCTCGTATTACTTCACTTGTCAGGCCGCTTCGGATAACAACACGATAAGTGTATTTGTTTATTGGGATAGTTAAATAGATTGTCTAACGTTATAACCTATCATTTATAATAAGTTTCATATGTATATAGCTTTTTTTGCATATGACGTTTATTGGTACTCTCTAATTAGTACATGACCCAAAACTCGTCAAAATCGTATGCTTTCTGACGGGTATCGGGACACGCCGCAACAGTTGCACCTAAACTCGTCGTTGTGTCCTTATTACCATGAGTTAAGTTTTATTTTCCTTTGAATCAAAAGAGAATCGTATACTTACTTGGCGACGGATATCGGGGCGCGTGTGACTGCTGTACCTAAGCCCGTCATTGAACTTTATTGCCTTCAGTTACGTTTCATTTTTCTTTGACTCGATTAATTATAGAATTAAAATTAAACTACCTACAATTTACGAGTCATTTAATGATTAAATAAGTTGGTTGTGAAATATGTTTCTGGTTTATATTGATAACTTATAAGTTATCATACCGAATACCTACGACCTAGTATTAATGAGAGCTGAGATAGGTGCAGTAGCCTAGTCAATTTATTATTTTACCCAATAAAATTTCAATCTATCTAGATTTATTAATCTCCATCATAAAAGTAGCATAGAGTCTGACTTAATAAATGCATGTTACTGCTTATATTGAATAAAAATATTTCTGTATTATATTTGGAGGATGTACTTTTGAGCAGATATCTAAAAATAGATTACATAAATATATGGGTTAAATTGCGAACTTTTGCTTTTTGAAGCCGCTTTATTAAGTTCAATTTACCGATTTGCACTCTTTTATAGTTTTACTTTTGCAAAAATATATTTCAAATATAACATGATCGAAACGTGCCTTCCTTAACACCCATTTGCAGTACTTGGCGGCAGAGTTAAAGGCTCTCTTCTTTGTGTGGATACTGCCGTCCCTGCGTTTGCAACCGCGAGCCTGGGCCCAGGCTTGGTACGCTGCTTCCTACCGCGCTTCAGCGTGAGCAAGAGCAGTCATTATTGAACCATGGACGGGCCCTAATGCCTATGGGGACGTCAGAGAATGGGATAAAATATTCCATTCCCTGGCGTATCACGTCTGTGATTGCGCCGGCACAGACAGAAGGTTCGCTCGAAGAGAAGCACAGTTGCCGCCAAGAATAAGACGCGAAGAAGTGCCGCATCTCGTCCCAATCTGCCGACCCATTTTTCCATACTCGCCGATCCGCGATCTCCGAAGGGTAGTGTCCGGAGGAGAGCATATAGATACGGATTTCACCAGACAGTGGTCAGAAGATCCCAGTGAAGCCGAGATCGATACTGAGTGTCTGCCTAGGTCAGATGTCAGCAGAAGGTTTAGGCAATTGGGTGTGTGGCCATCAACATCAGGTATGCGGGTTGCTTGGTTCACCAACTGGGAGAGATTTTGCGATAACGCAAACTTGCGAGCCTCTCTTCCATGGTCTCTCTCTCTAGCATGGTCCGTTTTCTGGAAAGGGAATAGCCAATCGCTATAGTGGGCGTTGAAGTCTCCCAGAAAATCAAGCTCCGCAGTATCCAAATACCTTCGTTGGGCCAGATCAGCTGCCTCAGTGAGGTGGTCAAACAACCGAGTCGCCTCCTGATCTCCGCTTTGCGACCGATAGACATCGACATAGAGAGTTTTCTCTATGCCGGTGTCTACCAGCAACCATAGTGTGGATGACCCTAAAACCTCGTAAGGTAAATGCAGCTATTAACGACCCCCCTAAAATCTGCATATATTACCGAGGTTTAATTTATTTTCTTGAATTTAACTTTAAACAAAGTGTACTTTTGTAAATGAATGAAAATTTTCATGAAAAAATGAAAACACAGTAATAAATATTTTGTCCCTCAATCATATCGTCTATACCAAAAATTTGTTCCAATCTGGCAACCCCACGAGAAACGGTCAGTTTGTGCGCCGCTCGCGCAGCAAGTGCTCGTGCCATAGGAAGCGTTCTCGCCGAACGTAAATACACTCATTTTTTTCTTAAGAGTTTTTTAAAACATTTTATGATATTTATGCCAACGCCTATTTAATAAGTCGTTGCTAGTATTCTTTCGAATACAAATGAAGCACGTTTCTTGTATTTCAATATGTTTCCTTTTGATAAAATCAATAAATATAATAACACCGTGATAGCTTCCAGGATATGGCAGTTACTGCTTTTTACCGCGGTACCCTCGGTAAAAGCAATCAGTGAAAGCTGAGTTTATTTGATTTTTATTTTAGAATACGGTATTATTTGTCATTAAAAACAGTGCCATGATACTTTCAAATGTCAAAGATAGTTTTGAGACATTTCCGTGGTACAATTTATCAGCTAGAAATCTTAATTTTTGGCAAGAAACATCAAGCATAAAATATAATTTCTTCAAAGTTCCTAAACAAAAAAGACGTCTTGCTTGGCATAAATAATACTTTTTATTTTATTTATTGCCCTATTAAGTAATAGCAGATTGTAGAATAGACATTTTTATTTCCACTTTTGGATTTTATATAACACAACTATCGTTAATTTGTGAGTCGGTATAAGATGAAAGCAAAGCCTATTACCGACACTATTTACCGACCGAAAAATTAACAACCCTCGTTATTAGCACGTATGAGAACCTATTACCGAGTGATATGGGTCGGTAAAACTTGCTCATAGTTAATGCGTTTCCGATGTAAGTATTTATATTTTTTATTTCAATATATTTACTTTTACACTCTGTAATACCATTTCAGTACAATATTTTATCAACGAGTGAATAAAATTTTTCGTCACTCGGAAACAGCTTCCTATAGGAAACTATTACCGAGTATAGACGAGTGACTACCCTCGGTAAATGCCTCGGTATTAACTGATCGGTATGTGAGGACCCTCGTTATTACCCGCAGTTGTCTTTCTGATTTTAAAAAATATTTTTCAGTTATGCAGATAAGTATATAAAGCTAAATTTAGTAATAATAAATATAAAAAAAATTAACTTCAGAGAAAAAATATATTTATGGGCTTAGCACATTTACTAATGCGTCTTTCCTGACTGTCAATTTGAAATATCGTTATCACCTGTAATTACCTTAGCTGGTGAGACGTTGACAGCACACGTCATCGTGGACATGAGCACAGACCCCGGCTTGCTTCTTGAACTTATGCTCAAGCGAGTAGCCGGGATACTTAAGGTAGGCTACGTCCAACGGTTTCACTATCTTCTTCTTAGTAAGAAAGAGTAAGTGTGGCTTTTCGGTCTCAAATTCAAATTCAAATTCAAATTCAAAATTATTTATTGCATGCCACATTGGTGTACATAGTAATTAAATAAATAGATACAAAAGGTGTCGAGATGGTAGTGGACCGGTTGGAGGTTTGAGTGCAGACCTCGGATGTTAGTGAGGTGCACTTTGATTGGGAGGAAGTGCAGCCGTTGTACAAACGGCTGCACCTCAAATCAAAGTGCACCTTACTTTTTAAAACTTTCTGCTTCATATTAAGGTGAGGTGGTTTTGCTGGAGTTTCAAAAGCCAGCGAGGCGCAGTTTGGTTGCCAAACACAGCACTCGTAATCTTTAATGTACTAATGAAAAAACTCATGTGGAGACCGCGGGGGCGCCCGTGCCCCCCTGGGAATTGCCACCGGGTCCTTCCTTCCAGTCGCCAACTGGCACGGTGGAGCCATTCCAGGATTTTTCATGGGGCAGCCTGTCGTACGTGGCTGGCACACTACTTGGGCCCCCTATTGCCTGCAGTCGGCCAACGGCTAAAACCGTGCCACGGATCCCGCTACCCTCCACGATAAGCTTTCCAACACAGATTTGATCAGAGTCCGAGAACGGTCCTTTTGAAGCTACTGCTAGCCATAAAGCTCCCAAAGGCACTGGCATTTCTACGACGCTACGACGGAACATTGCAAGCTGCTTGACGTCAGACCTAAATAGGAAGGTGATAGCAAGCTAGGCGGACTCTTTTGAGCCCTACCACTGCTATTGGGGATTTTCAGCCGCCTCTACTTGACAGTGGAGACATTGCCCGGGGCGGACTGCTAGGAGGTAAATCCCCAACCACCCCAAATCTAAGACAAAAGTGATGGTGTTCGAAAGTGATGAAGAAATAACTGAATGTACGGTAATGATTGGTTACTCTTTGATCATGGCGTGTGCAACTGCGCTGAAATATCAGGGACTCGACAACAAATCAAAACATGGTAAAAACCCCGCTTTTTGTAATATTTACAGTAAAATGTAAATTGCTAAGTTGAGAAGCGTTTTTCAATTAAGCACATTACATTATTTTGTATTATTTAGTTGTTTTTAAAAAAACGTCTAAAAAATGAACTTTAAGTTCAAAGACAAAGAGTTCAAATTGGTGATGAAAATTGACGAGTTTTAGGTCATTTTGACGATTATTGGGACAAAGCCGTCGACTAGTGGTACATATGGCACATTTTTTAATTGATTAAATATCTAATTTTTTGCTGTGTTTCACCGATAATAATGCAATATTTTCTAAAAAGATGAATAAATTGTTTACCTCGCCATGCAATCAATTTTTTTCTAAGTCAACTGGTTTTTACGTGGGAGGGCTGCAAAGTCAACTTATTTCAGAACCTGACGAGTAATGGGCCGTTTACCTTAGTGGTTATTGGTTGATCTTAGTCAATCGTGGTTACGCTTGTTATGAATTTGAATTTCTATTGGAATCCGATCCGAACCCCTCAGAAAATGTAGTAGGAAATAAGAATAAGGTGTTTCGATCACATGTCTTTAGTAACATTTTACAAGTTTCTCGCCGCCTCCAAAAAGTCCAGTAACGCTGTAAAGGCTGTCTGTGACCAACAGCATAATCTATCGAAAAGAAAAGCTCTATTGGAAGCGTTATGGAAGCAGTCGGTCATGTAAGGTTCGAAACTGCGTTAAGAGGGGGTATAAAGGTAAATCACCAATCGTAGATTTGATTTTAACACTAGAAGATAAACCACGATTTACCCGAAAAAAATATCATAGATACTACAGCATACTTGAAAGGGACTGGCTTAAGCGAAAACATAATATATTAAAATTTTATCGATAAAATAAAATCACAAACTTACGTCTACTTTTCAACTAGAATCAATTTATTTTCAATTTGACGCATATTACTGAGCCAATATTTTAACACATAATATCAAATTATATTACCGAGCGACTGTATTAGCGATTTGAAAAAAAAATGTATATTTTACGAGTAAATAAACTAAAACTAATTCGGCGCTTACGACATTCTTATTCCGTGCAGAACGCTCCAGTCTGTCGCACCTGACCCGAGGTAACAGGCATGTTTTGTTTCATCGATTAGTCGCGATCACTCTGTTGAGACGAGAGGACTGTGTTTCTGTGCTCAGGGCGCCGAGAAAATATTTCGTTAAAATAAGATATTATTATCATAATATTGTTATTATTTCTTTTCATTGGTGATGAGTAGTCTCACCTTGAAATATTGACCCTTACGCATTAACTTTAGAGCTCACTATACAATGTATTAGAAGCGCTGAAGCAATGACGGCGACGCGGGTACCGGGTATAGTATATGCAAAACAGAACGATGCTTTTGACCACTCGTATTGGTGGCAGTATGTATAGTAATTTTTTTTCACAGTACATACATAATTAAGTTGAATTAGCTATTCTGGAAGTATTGTATCATACTTCGTATATTACCGTACAAACTTGTGATTTACAATTATTTTGTATTTCAGAACTGCTGCAGCTCGTAAATGTCGTAATATCTCACAAGCCGATGAATGCTATCCGGTCAAACTCGTACGCAAAAATCTCTCATCAACTCTGTTAGTTCGTTACAGTTGTTTAATTTAAAGCTATTCGTATATTTATTTTTATAAAAACCATAGAATGTAAACATAATATTGATTTTTTATATGTTAACACATGAAAAGTCTGTCGTTGCTGACTGTACAATCCAGCTCGAAGATCTCGTAGATCTCGAAGAGCTCGCAGATGAAATGCCTCGCGATACCTGAAAAATGAATGTAAAAGCTTATTTCTATAAAAATGAACTTGAATTTGGTCCAGAATTATCTTTTCAAATATTTTACTAAATGTGGGTAGCACAGAAATTGGTCTAAAGTTAGTGGGGTCAGATGTGCTACCTGATTTGTATAATGGAACTACTTTACTGTGCTTCATTAGGTCAGGAAAAACACCACAGTCAATACATTCGTTAAATATGCAAGCTAAAACTGAAGCTATTGTCTCAATAACGGATTTAGTGACGTCAACGGAATTACCCCACAAATCAGCAGTCTTTTTTTTATTAAGAGTGTTAAAAGTTTTAATTATATCTCTAAAATCAATTTTTTGAAAACTAAAATGGTTTTCACTAGGTTTGACATTTTCCTTTAGAACCGCTTCAGCTACAGTGGGGGACGAGTCCAAAGTCTTTGTAGTTGAAACTGGAATATCAGTAAAAAACTTCTCAAATGCCGCAGCAACATCAGCATCAGAAGTTAAGATTTGATTTTCGAAGCTCAATTTGTACTCATTGTTACGACTTTTGACATTTCCAGTTTCACTATTTATAATATTCCATGTCATTTTTATTTTGTTATCACTTAGCTTAATCTTTGAACTCAGGAATTTTGCCTTTGCTAATCGACATACTGTTTTAAATAACTTAGAATATTTTTTGACATACAATTTGAAATCTTCACTGGTGTTATAGTTGCGTTCATCATATAGCTCATAAAGTCGCTTTCTACTTTTGTGGATACCAATTGTAACCCATTCACTAAAAGTAACAGTACCACTAACCGAGACCATCTTTGGAATAAAAGTTTTATTAAATTCTAAACAATATTTATAAAAGAAATCATTATAAAATTTATGTGGGTTATCATTATATTCTACATAACATATATTATCATAGAGATTGTTTTGAAGCGTTCCAGACGACCTGCAGTTTTTGGTACAACAGTGATAATCTGTTTCTTCACTTGCTGACACTGATGTGGAAGGCTGACCATTTGGCCACAATGATCAGAGTCTAGTTTATTAATAATGAGTTTAGACAGAGGTACTAGATCAGTGTATATATTATCGATACAAGTGGCCGAAGTGGCAGTTATTCTAGTCGGCTCCAAAAATAAATTATTCAAATTATATGATTGAAATAAATTTTTAATTTTGATAGAACCTGTAGACTTTTCTAACAAATTAATATTAAAATCACCGCAAACAACTATCTTTTTACCTACATTGCGGATTTTATATAATGCTTCATCCATTACTTTTTCAAAATAATCATACAATGCTGACGGAGGCCTGTATACACTTAATACAACAAGTCGCTCCAGCTCCACACAAGCTATTTCTATTGTTTGCTCAACCGAGAGGCTCATTATGTCTTTTCTTTCCTTTAATTTTAACTTCTTATCGACTATAATTAAGGAGCCACCATGAATTGAATTTACTCGACTGAACGAACTACCTACCAAATGATTATTAAAATTGAACATGAACTGATGATCTTTAAGCCAGTGTTCAGTAATACACAGAATACCAACTTTATTATCGTTCATGAACAATGCAATCTCTGGATCTTTGCCCATCATTCCTTGAATGTTCTGGTGAACCATACTGATTGACTGAACATTTTTAATAATTGTAGGTTGAGACGGGCTTTTCTTAGAATTAATTACACATTTATTTAAAATATTACCAAACATTTTGCAAGAGAATTCCTCTTTTGTCTTATGATTTAATTTAAAATCGTCATTAAAGAAAAGCTTTGTAAAAAAGCTTATTATAAAGTGTCTGATTACATTCAAGACAAAACAGCATGGGTTAAAAATGCTTCAATCACCCCAACAGGTATTTCTAATTTAAAATATTGTTAAGTAATTTTAAACTTGTATAACTTGATAACGGCATATAATTTTGTAAATGTCGTTACTTATATTAAAACTGTGGAGTTTCTTGCGCCCATTCTTCTCCACAACTAAAAAATAGACGTCCTGAATGGGTAGTAGGTAAAAAAAATGTTTGGACGATTCAAAAGTACTTTTCTAAAGTTTATTTGAATACAAAATATTTGACACTTTGACTTTGACTTTGATTACAGAAAGTCTGTTTATCTTAAGTGTAAACAATATTTTAGTTTTTTTTTACCATTAAAAAAACAATAAAATTTTTCATTAAATTTCAATAGTAAGTTCTATAAAGATTGTTACATTTTAAGACAAGTTAGAATGAACAGACCTTAAATACATAATTTAATGCAAAAATGTTTTAACTTACCTTCTTTCTGTCTGTTCTTTGCAGTACAGGTACAAGCCAGGGAACGAATTCTGAAAAAAAAATGTAAACCTATGAATCTATGTAAATAAAGCGATATATTTGTAATAAAATTAGACTTCTTTTTTTTACATTGTCGACACTCTTTGAAGAAGAGATATAACAGTAAGAGCACTTACACACGAGCAGCACTTTGGTATCAATAGAGGTAACTGTAGCGTCGGATGGTAGGCCTTTGACCTTTAACGTGTCGACAGCAACCGCTGACTGTTACTTACTTCTGTCGATAGCAAAGTGCGACTGAAAGGGATAATATAATCTACATGATACAAAAAATAATCTACATAATACAAAAATGCTTAAAGATTTCATGGCACCTACGCCTTTATAAAATAAAACAATATTAAATATTTAAAGTAGCAATATATAATAAAAATATATGATATCATTACTTACCTTTGCGTATTATTTACCACCAGCAAAGAGTATTTTAGTGTTTCGAAGTACAGCTAGGTGATCCGACTCGCACTTAGCCGGTTTTTATCTGATTATTTTAGGTATACTGTGCGCGATCGCACTAAACACGAGTACACACGAGGGAGCGACCTGCCAATCTGTTGCGTTGGCCGCCACGCCGTACGCACGGACGAAAGCGGGGCGTGAAAGGGGCGCGGGTGGAATCTGTTTTTTTTCTAGGTTTATACGCCCTCTTAAGCGGGCGCCCGCGCGTGTTCATACAAAAGTGCTCCTTTGCGGGTACACGCGCGCGGACACGCGACGGGTGCACGCCGCGGCGCAGTTGTGGGCCTTAGGGCAAAAGTTAGATGAACCAAGTATCTGGTTGTGATGAACTTTTAAACTTTACATCTTGCCTTGTACAATGGTGATGATACGATGAAAAAAACTATAACGTGTTCTTGAACTAATTGTCTTTTTTTTTTTTTTTTTTTTTGTTAACCCAGGGGAAAAATCTGCACACAGATTCCGTGGATCTGGGGCTGGCCTTCTCCTCTCACAAGGAGGAAGACCGACCCAGTAAACGACCCCTGGGGTTTGCCTTTGGTCTTGCGGACCGCGAAGGCTATCATTTCTTTATTTTTTTTATTGGCCGCGATGCAGGAAAATAGAGCCCACAGAAGCGACATCTGGCGGTGCGAATGCAGTTAAAACTCATCAATGATAAATCCCTCTAAAAAAATGCCTCAAATCTCCGTATCTTTTTTGTCCGAAACCGCCGGTAATCCAGGTAATCAATAATGAATTACCTTGATTGCTACTTGGGCAGGTACTTGCCCGACAATAGTCAAATATTTAACGCGCACGGACCTAAATAAGCAGAATTGCAAATGAAATCCAAACGGCAAACAGTAGCAGAATAAATACGGCCTTTGAACGAGGGACTTGCTCTAACCGACCGAACTTCTTTTGTTAATTGCTTTTTCTTTTTATTTTAAATAGAGTGGAATTCTCTGTAGCTTTTAAGCAAACTATCAAAATCTTTAGCACAATCCGAAGCTAGCTCCGAAGAGAATAGACCACGTTTTTCATAGAAATCGTGATACGTTACCAGCTAGATATAACAACAATTCAATTAATAATTAGGATCCTCAAAAGTATAATTTAATTAGAGTAAAGGTAAAAGTTATGTTTGTTTTTAGTTAAACTCAGTTTTTAATTTATTAAATAATTAATTATTTTAATGTTTAGTAATAGTAAGAACCGTGATTTACCTTTAAGTGTTTGTTACACCTAGGTAGTGATAACTCATACATATTTTTTATTTTTAAATGATTAGTGTAGACAACGTTGATAAAACAATTAATCAAAAAAAAGGTGTCAGTAGGTAGTTTTATTTACAATTACTACTAATATAATGAGAGCTACTGAGGACCCCTGATACCATTGCTACGGCCCCCTTAAGAAACCCTGTATAGCTGAATATTTTAATTCCAAGTAACAATAATAATAAGAACTAGCGGCCGCCCGCAGTTTCACCCGCGTAGTTCCCGTTCCCGTAGGAATATCGGGATAAAAAGTATCCTATGTGTTAATCCAGGTTATAAACTATCTGTATGCCGAATATACACACATACTCACAAACTTTCGCATTGATAATATTAGTATCATCATCATCATAATCATCAGCCATATGACGCCCACTGCTGGGCATATAGTAGTATGATAATACAAAAATAAGTACATATATAAGTTATTAGTCATTTAATTTTGTATTTTAGTATTATTGTTACCCTTACATTTATGTTTTTGTTACATACATTACATCTCCTTTTTTAAGTTGCATACCAGTTATGGTACCTACGAGTATACTGTTGCTTCTAATGTTTTTTATGTATTGTCATCTGCACCTATCAGCAATAAATGATATTTCTATTTCTATTTCTATTTCCCGAACTTCGCAACCGCCACACACTCAAAAAAGCGGCCAAGTGCGAGTCGGACTCGCCCATGAAGGGTTCCGTAGCAGCAAGTAACATAATATAAAAGTTCTTGTCGATTTATGACGTATTAAAAAAAACTACTTACTAGATCTCGTTCAAACCAATTTTCGGTGGAAGTTTGCATGATAATGTACATCATTTATTTTTTTTAGTTTTATCATTCTCTTATTTTAGAAGTTCCTGGGGACACACATTTTACAACTATGGAAGTGTCTCTCGCGCAAACTATACAGTTTAGAAAAAATGATATTAGAAACCTCAATATCATTTTTGAAGACCTATTCATAGATACTCCACACGTATGAGTTTGATGAAAAAAATATTTTTGAGTTTCAGTTCTAAGTATGGAGAACCCCCAAAAATTATTGTTTTTTTTTCTATTTTTGTGTGAAAATCTTAATGCGGTTCACAGAATACATCCACTTACCAAGTTTCAACAGTATAGTTCTTATAGTTTTCGAAAAAAGTGGCTGTGACATACGGACGGACCGACAGACAGACATGACAAATCCATTCCGTTCCGTTTTTTGCCATTTGGCTACGGAACCCTAAAAACGCGGTGCGTCGACACAATTTTGCCTGAAAACGCCAGTTAATACCTGTGTGTTAGTTCAAGATAATAACGTTGTATTTGTAGAGACCTGCGCCGGCAGTGTTATTATTCCATCAGAAATGTTCGGATCGTGAGCCTAACTATAGTTTGGTTTACCCACAGCCCGAGGCGTTTTTACCTCAGCCAATGCTTTGTGAATTTAACTTACGTTCCAAAAGTAAACTGGACTAATTGAAATGTGTTATAACTTGAAACAATATGATCCATTGTGCTGATTCGGTATTGTTACTTTATTATGACAATGATGGTAGTGGAAATTCTATTGCCTTTTATAGTATTTTAATTAGTTTTATAGTGTTAGTTGTGTGTATCGATAAAGTTGATAAAGTACTTGGGGTGTTACAGTAACATGTGTATGTATACAAATGTGTACGATCAGGGTGCCTAATGTGAGTTTTGTTTACTGTCCGTATTCATTCGATTACGTTTACGAAAATTAGTATGGCATTGAAGCAGCGACTCCTGGCGACATACGATTACGGGAGAGTTAAAATTTTGCCATACAAATTCTCGTTTTCGATAACGTTATCGAATTTCAAAAATAACTCATACTTAGGCCCCTGTTGAACTTAAAACGATGTTTGCTGATTGTTTGATTATCCCAAAACTGTCCCGAAAGTAATCGATGGTGATAAAATTATAAAAATATGTTGTTGCATTGTGTAATTTATTGCTGCTGTTTTATGTTACAACTAGCTGTGCCCCGCAGTTTCACCCGCGTTAAGCTCCACTCCTATTCGTCATAACGTGGTGTAATATAACCTATAGCCTTCCTCAATAAATGAACTATTCAACACAAAAATAATTTTTCAATTCGAACCACTAGTTCCTGAGATTAGCGCGTTCAACCAAACAAACTCTTCAGCTTTATAATATTAGTATAGATACAAGTCAATGCATATCGGGCAGCGTTTATGCCGACGTTTTCCAAATATGTTATCATTTATAAAAATGTACGGGTTTGCTCGTACAAATCATCATCAGCTCATTTTTTTTTATGTCCCCATTGCTGGGGCACGAGCCTTCCCTATGGATGGATAGGGAGAACGGGCCATAAACCACCACGCGGGCCCAGTGCGGATTGGTGGTTGTTAACGACTGCTAATGCAGCCGAGACCAACGGCTTTACGTGCCTTCCGAAGCACGGAGAAGCTCGAGATAATAAATTTTTGGTCACCCATCCGATGACCGGCCTTTGCCAAATTTGCCTCAGCATTCGCAGACCGGGCGCGTTAACCACTGCGCCATCGAGCTCCTCGTACAAATAAATAAATAAAATTAACTAAATAACTTTAAATTAACATCACACATTTCCTTCTCTTTTTTAATGTTTTTTTTTAAATTCTATTAATTAAAATTATGTTATGCATTCATAAAAAAAATATCAATTTCTAACAGGCTCTATGTGGATAAATGTAGTATCGAGTAGCTTTACGTCTCAGTTTAAAAGCAAGTACATATAAAAAGCCAAAACCCCAAGAGCTATGCCAGCGCCATCTACCAGACAGACCAATCTACCAGACAGACCAATCACGAAACAACACAAAATTTAAGAGCCAGACTGATTTGTATTGTTGCATACCGTACACATATTTGTTCGAAGCTTCCGCAACGTACCCTATTCATGCAGTAGGTAAATCAAAGGCTACTCGCATTTCGGGGTCCATTTTAATTTCGGCAAATCAACGAAGTGAGCATCGGCCGTTGAATGCGCGTATACTCCAACCAAACACGACCGGCCGCTATTGTTAGGAACACGCCGATTGTTTGAGCCACAAAGAGTTCACTCTATCGAATTGGCTACAGAAATTCCTACTGATATTTAATATTTGATCGTCGTCAGTGTATCAACGTACCAGTGGAAGGATCAGGCGTTTCAACATTGGTAAAAGTAAATGCTGGATGAGAAACCGGAGATTGGGATAAGTGGCGAGCTTCTAAAGAGGCATATGTTTAACAGTGTACTGAATCAGGCTGATTATGAAGATGATGATGATGATGATGATGAATAAGTACATGGAGAATTCCAGTCATAAGCCATTGCGTTGGTCTATTTTTTAAAACCGTAACCGGGAAGAAAACAAACCAATTGATGGTTAGTTGACTGGTAGTCAATAGAGAAACTTTTTAGCAACCAACGGTCAAAACGATTTTTATTATATGTATAGAAATTGTATAGGAATGGCTAACTATGACGTCACGTATTTAATATTATTTAAACTATGAAATTACGTGAATTCAGTGTTTATAAATAACTTTAAAGGTTACAAAAATTCATGTTAAGGTTACGTTAGGTGAAATAAAAAATAGGGCAATGTTTTAATGTTTAAAAACAGCTTTTTTATAGGAGTTTAGTCCTTATATGTGTGGGGATACAAGTGGTCGAAATATAGAGCAATTTCGCAATTTGCCTATAAAGGGTTAAATAAATGTTAAGTGATTTAATTTAAAGGGTTGGTGTGCTGGTATTAATTATTGTTGTTTCCAACATCCCTATAATAGCTGTAAACGAAAACATGACCATCGCAATTTTATGACACGCTTTGTTTGGTCATGTTTTCATGACATCGTCATTATGAGTGTTAATAAAAAAACTTTCTACCTACAGTGAACTAATCGTCCAACAGGCCACACTATAAATAAAACACAGCGCTACACGTCACTTCCAGGACTTCAAACAAAGCGTTTATGTGTTTATGAAGTTACACCGCTTTGACGAACATGCCTATATATGTATACCAATTTAATACAAAACCTTTTTTCTGTAAACACACCGTGTCGATCAAACTCAGGTTGCGAGTGGCGTTCGTTAGGCTGCTTTTACACCAATGCTGTGCGAAGCGGCGCGCCAGTAAAAATCTACCAATAAGATTACTCCATTTCACACCGCAAGGAGAAGTAAGCAATCCTATTGGTGGATTATTTTCTCGCGCACTGCTTAGACGCTTCGCAGCAGAGCAACTTTAGTTGAAGAAACTATCAACGTTTTTGATAAAGTGCCAGATGCAGCAACAGTTTACGGTTTTATTTTGAATTATAATATTGTATGATTTGGTAACGATTTTTTTTTGTAAATGTCTATACTTCTATTAAAGCTGCAGTGCAGTTTCGTGCGCCCATTCTTCTTCACAGCTAAAAAATAGACGTATGTTTGTACCTACGATTCAAGTTTGTACGATTTTTTTATAATTTTTATGTTTATTTGAATAAAAAAAGAGAACTTTTTGACCCCATTGTAAAGAAACAGTTAGTCATTAAAAAGAAATGTGTAAAATAAACGCGAGTAGATCCGTAAAAGTTTTTTTATTTAAATGTGTAGTGTTCGCGTAAACTTTAGAAAACAGTCAGTGTTTTCCAGTTGGGAAAACTAGCAACTTGACAAAAGCTAGTACAAATTTAACAGTTTCTAGTTGCAGTAAGAGAAACTGTTTTCGATCATATAAACTCGCAACTAAAGTTGCTATGTCTGCGCAGTTTCTATAGGTTATATGGAAACAGCTAGTTGTGAGTTGCCTATTACCGCAAAACGGAAATCAAAGTTGCTCAGTCTGCGAAGTGCCTTAGCTACCTCGCACCGCTCTAATGGAAAGGTAGCCTTACGCTGGCAAAGAAGCAAAGGGAACTTTATAAAATTGGAGGCTTTTCAATTAATATTGTTGCTGTTTAAATATTTACTTTGTTTCCACTCACGAATTGAGCATTTATTAGCAAACAGATGTTATTGACGTTGGGGTTTGTTTTTTTTTTTGTAGCAGCCATTGTGATTTTGTACACATTGCAGTCGTGAATGTCAGGTTGGTAGTAAGCCACCAGGACTTTGTGCTAGTCTGCTACGTAATTGAATAACGTCTCAATAGTATGTCGGTAACGTGATTTTAGCATAAGGCTACGGAAAATTTGTCAAAATGAGAGCAACAACAAACGATTGTATTCTTTTTAAAATAGCAGAATTAAGGCCCAGGTTGACTCTCGGAAGATTTAAGCACACGTTCAGAACAATTCTGAATCCAAGATTTTAAATGAAAGTCCCTTTAAATTATTTATTAATATCACAATTTAAAAGCCAGCATAACATTTCAATACACTCAAGTATATTAATAATTATCGCAAATATAAAGTTATGTTTTCTTAAAGAAACTATAATTTGCAAACTAATTCGTTATTGACTAGCGCCCGCCCGTTGCAACATAAATCCCCGTATCTCGTGATTCCGAGATAATTTGTCCTGCCAATAACCTGATCTCTTTTGTCTCTTGCCTACCTCATGTAAGGCCTGTAAAATTTCAGAGTTCTAGATCCATCAGCTTGGGCTATGCGTTGATTGATTGATTGATCATATTCCAGT
This sequence comes from Eudonia mercurella, assembly GCA_963082485.1. Classification (NCBI taxonomy): domain Eukaryota; kingdom Metazoa; phylum Arthropoda; class Insecta; order Lepidoptera; family Crambidae; genus Eudonia; species Eudonia mercurella. Next base: position 6,642,824 of record OY720026.1, read on the forward strand.
CAGTAGTCTGCTCACACTTATAATTGTACACAACCATGTGTATGTGTGGAGGAGCTCGATGGCGCAGTGGTTAACGCGCCCGGTCTGCGAGTGCTCAGGTTAAGCAAATTTCATCAAAGGTCATCGGATGGGTGACCAAAATTTATCATCTCGAGCTCCTCCGTGCTTCGGAAGGCACGTAAAGCCGTTGGTCCCGGTTGCATTAGCAGTCATTAACAACCACCAATCCGCACTGGGCCCGCGTGGTGGTTTATGGTCCGTTCTCCCTATCCATCCATAGGGAAGACTCGTGCCCCAGCAGTGGGGACATAAAATGAGCTGATGATGATGATGTGTATGTTACGGGATGTGTTTACGGCCAAGAAACGCATCGTGCTGATGCAGGCAGACCGCGAGCGCGTGATGTAAACATCAAAGAGGAGGTGTTAAATTTATACAACAGCTGATACCTACGGTGTAATTGTTTCCCATATCGATGTCAATTGAGACCTCATTAGACCTTCATGAATAAGCGGCGTAATTAATGATTTGCATAATTCGATGAAGCGCAAGTTCGAGTAACGCAATTAACTTTATGGTAATGAGATTCTGCATCAACGTGTAAGGCTATACAGGTGTAACATTTACTTCCTTTTTTTTTAAATACAACATTCAACTCATTTAGGTAACGATCTTACTTTTTGCATTTTGTATCTTCAGGTGGTGAATTTGCGTTAAAATTGTCTCTATGGCTGCTTTTAGGTCTTCAATAGTGACGTAGCTTGTTTTGTATACTTCATCTTTAACGTAACCCCACAAGAAATAGTCTAGTGGGGTTAAATCAGCGACCTCGCGGGCCATTTGATAGGGCCGTTCGTACCAATCCATTTTTGGGGAAAGTTCTCATTTAAAAAGTCTAGTTGAATGTTGTATTGAAAAAAATGGACATCATTTCGAACACCTACTAAAATAAATGAAAGGATATGAAAACAATGCATTTTATTAATTTTAGATATTATATTTCATAGTAACATTTGCTGTTTAAGATGTACACAATCGATATCTAAATAGAAATAGTGTTAGTTTTATTTTTCAAAACGTCCTGGTTCGATTCCAGAACTGAGTACAAGTTTTTATAAATGTATGAATGCAGTTTTTCTTGTTACTAAAATCGATCACATGGTTCCTGAGAACTGATCTTCGTATGTCTTATAGTTTCAGACTTTCCCATACTGACTGATCTAAATGTTACATCCTGTATACTCATTTAAATGATAAGACTTGTCAACAGCATAACGACATCAAAAAGTTGTTAGCAATCGTTTTCCTAATCTGTCTTTCTTCAGTCATGATGTTGAGCGAGTAAAATGTGAAAGCAAAACTGCTGCCCACTTTCTATTGGTTTCAAACATCTATAATGTGTATTGTCGTGAATGCATTGCATTAGGACTCCTAATGCAATGCCAACCCAACCCTCCTAATTTAGGAGGGTTGGGTTGTACACACACCTGCACATTAGACAACCACCAACTGTCAAATTTTCTTAACAGACTTTGAACTTCATGCCTACGCAATATGGTTGAATGTTTATTGATGAATTTTGACAGATTTTGATTTGATAGTCTGATGTGCAGGCGTCTTAAGGGTGCCAAGTGCGAGTTTCATTCGCCATTCGATCACGTTAGCGAAAACGAGAATTTGTATGACAAAATGTTAACTTTTCTCGTATGCCGCCAGGAGGCGCTGCTTCAATGCCATGCAAATTTTTGTTTCCGTAAATGTAATCGAATGAATACGGATAGAAAAAAATTTTTCAACATTTGTGTTTTTGTAATTTGTTCGCAACAAAATTTGCGTTAAAAATTATATAAACAAAAAATATTATAGCGGTAAGCATTTTCTACTTTATTTTAACTTAACTAGCTGATCCGGCGGACTTCGTACGGCATTTCTTTTTTTTAAATTTGTTGCAAACATACATACAAAAATACAAAGCTTTTCTCTTTATAATATTAGTATAAACTAGTTATTAATATAACTTGCTAAAAAGAAAAATCGGTTTTCACTTCCACTTAAACAAAGTCAATTTCACAGACGTGACTCGAATCTATGACCTTTCGCTATCAAGACACAGCGTTTCAACCGAGTTATCAAGACTCAGTTGGTAGAGTCGTCACCCTAAAAAGTAGCAAGCAAACTAGCTGATAATAGCAGTATGAAAAAAGTCAAAGTATTGAAAAAAGTCCACGAGCGGGATTCGTACCCGCACCCCATGACATGGTGGATCAGGTGCACTACCAACTATGCTATCGTGGCTCTATCCAACTCGCCGAAATTAATCAACACATCTACTCTTACTCCGTAAGTTAAAGGAGCCTGATTACCTATAATAGCACTTGAACCAAGACACTTGCCTAGAGTAGGCCAAGCTGAGCTGAGCTGAGCTGAGCTCAACCAACTGCGTCTCCCAGTCAACCAGTGTCTTCCAACTGAGTTCTCGAGACTCAGTTGGTACAGCTGTGAGCTGAGGCTACGATTAAGATAACGCAGTTTTGTGCCAATAAATTATTCGTCCAACATTAAAGCTAGATAGATACATAAAACACTTATTTTCAAAATCACAGACACACACAAAAAACAATAATACAATGAGAATATAAGCAAAACATATTTTTCAATATAAGCATACATTATGTGGCATGTGTGTGTGCTGCAAGTGCTGCAACAGCGCAAAAAGGTCCTAGCATAGCTCAGCGATACATTTGCCCGAGAGCAATTAATTTTCAGCCATAACCACTAGGACATCCCACTATACACGACTTTAAAGTTTATACTGACACCCCCCACCAACCGTTAGGTCATAAAGTAGGTGTCAGGCATCCTTGCGCAAGCACAAGTGACCATCTGCGTCAGGTCATAACGTCAGATCAGGACGCGCCGAAGCACATTCTTCATCCAGTACTTTTAAGACTAGTGGCTCGAGCGAGTTGCCCCGTCGTGCACACGTATAGTCTACTACCTAATATCCATATAGGTTACCGGAGCTGTAAGCTCGCTCACTTCTCGTTGCATTAAAAGTACAACTCGCAGTTTCCACTGTTCGAATCGTCAATTCTAAAGTCGACTACCAAATGTCCTCTTTGACGTCTGCCGGAGACGCCCGCGAAGGCATAACCGGCAGGAGGCCTAGGATCCGGAACTCCCGTGGTACCCTTGAAAAGACAAGCGGACCCTTAGTTCCAGCTGCCATACCTTACCTATCAGGGTCAGTAGATAACTAGATAGGGACCACTAGGACAGTGCGAAACAGTAATAGCAGCTCCACCATCAGCTTTTACTTTTCTACGTCACCTGGAGTTCATATTTCCTCCAAGGCTTGTTAGGGCGATTCGCCTCATTCGCCTATATGAACTATGCTTAGACTGCTCTTCATTACAGAGCTATTAGTCTTACCATAAATAATTCACCACACCTAATAGCCTTACCCGAGTGGTTAATGGTTTCATCCGATTTTAATTTCAAAGCATGATTGTTGTAGCAACCCCAATGGTAATGGAAATGATAATTAATTTGTACAAATCATTTTAAATTTGCATCAATTTATTTGTGGTTTATGTATACAAAGGGTTATTAAAGATTTTTTTTAAATGAAAAGAAATGAAAAAAAAAATCAGGTTAGGCACAATAGTGCACTTATGAAAGTCGAGTGAGTAGGTACTAACATATTATAAAATAACATGAGTTCACACAATAATAATGAGGAGCTCGATGGCGCAGTGGTTAACGCGCCCGGTCTGCGAGTGCTGAGGTTAAGCAACTTTTGCAAAGGCGGAAAACGGATGTGTGACCAAAAATGTATCATCTCGAGCTCCTCCGTGCTTCGGAAGGCACGTTAAGCCGTTGGTCCCGGCTGCATTAGCAGTCGTTCACAACCACCAATCCGCACTGGGCCCGCGTGGTGGTTCATGGCCCGTTCTCCCTATCCATCCATAGGGCAGGCTTGTGCTCCAGCAGTGGGGACATAAATGAGCTGATGATGATGATGATGATATATAATGTGATTCTACTGCAGGTTCGGAAGGTTGTTTCTACTAAGAATAACCAGCAAGAAACTTAGTAGATACTTCTTTTAAATCATGAGTTGTTTACAAAAATACTATCATTATCATACAATAACAAACTGCAGGCACATGAGTAATTAGATATTTACGCACGTGCTGCAGGCGAGCAGACTAGGATGACCACGCATTCTTTTTTTCTTTTTATAGGGTTTCCACGTTTATACCTTTTTGTTCTATTTGTGGATATTTTTTAATATTTTTTGTACTTGTCTTAGGCTTTTTACGTTCATACTATTTTTATTATTTTGTGTCGGGGGTTTTTTTAACTTTTAATTTAATTTTTATAATAACCTTTCTTCATTAGACTATCTATATATATGTAGTGGCAATTCCGTTAGAGTGAAAGGCACTCTATTGTACATTTTTATACATTTCCCTACAAATGAATTACCGACCTTATTAAAACTAAGTTTTGGAACGGCAAGTTTGTTTTTATTTCTTTTGTTAAATTTATCATTTAGTATCACATTTTTGTCGAACTGTTTCAAGTTTTTATATGCATAAACAATAATTTCATAAATATTCTGTGAAGCTAAAGTTAGTATATGCGAGTCACGGGGTCTAAGGTTGTAAATTGCACGAATGACTCTTTTCTATAGTTTCAATATCAGCAGCTGAGCCCCACAACATAAAACCATACGACATGACGCTGTGAAAATAGCTAAAATATACCAATCTTGCCGTTTCTACATCAGTAAGTGACCTTATTTTTCTAACTGCATAGGCAGCTGAGTTAAGTCTTCCCGCCAAGGTCGCAATACGAGACATTGTCATTTGTGATCCAAGGTTACCTAGAAAAAATCGCATTCATATTAATATTCAAAGCTTTTTTTCAAATAACTTTATGAGTTAGTACTTTAGAAATAGTCCAAACAGTTTTTAACCTACTTACAACTGATACGAATATTAAAATACGCGTAGGTTAGTTATCCCGGTGTTAATAAGAAGTATCATTGAGCGACTGTTTTTAAATGAAACAACTTTTACGAATCTACTCGCGTTTATTTTACTTTACACATTATTTAATGTTTATCCTGACGTTTCGAATCCTTTGCAGGGTCCGTGGTCAAAGGGTGACCTGTAAAAGTTGTTTCATTCAAATGTGTAGTGTTCGCGTAAACTTTAGAAAACAAGACTGTTTTTAAGTTTCTCTTCTGGCGCTCCGCAGACACAGCACTTTAGTTGCAGAAACTAACAACTTAGTTGAAAAAACTATCAAATTTTTCAAAGTTTTTGTTAAAGGTTACCAGTTGCAGCAACAGATGATGCAAATTTGTTAACGTAAATTTTTTTTTTTGTGTTTTTTTTTACATGTTGTGGTTCTATATTTTTTGTGTTTATTGTAATGGAAAGTGTCCTGCTATGATAGGGCATTTTCCAGTATTTTTGACGCTGTAAGGGAGAAAAGAGCTGGACACTTGCTGAGTTTCTTGCCGGTTCTTCTCAGTACAAGATCTCCCGCCCAGAGTAGACTTACGAACCGATGGCATAGTGACATTCATAAGAGCTACTTGTAGCCTAAACTGAATAAATGATTTTGAATTTTGAATTTTGAATACTTGATGATAAAATATTTTTTTATTGTCTATCATTATAATCTTGCTTCAAAAAACGAAAGTTGTTAAAATAGAAATTACATCATTATTTCGTGGTTCATGACGGAAAGGGTTCGGTTTATAATATTAATTAATTAATTACATTATGGTGTTTCAATTACTTAATAGCAGTCCTTTGTCTAGAACTCTAGATTTCAGATGAGACAACGGATACAAGACAATGCAACCGCTAATGATAATATGTTTCGAGCAGAGTGCGAACGCTAATTAGCCCTAGGATTACGTTGAAACCTAAATGACCTAAATCCCGACTTATATTACATGCATTGTTAATTTGCTGAGTAAACATAATTATAGGCTTAATTTGAGAAACACAATGGCGCAGCGGCTTGCGGGTTAAATTTGTGGTCTTGTAAGTTGAGCAACCTTTGCAATACCGGATCACGGGATGGGTGATCAAATTAACAATTTTTTTTTTTAATTTTTCAGTGTGGGCTACTAAATTTAGCTCCTATGAATGTCACTATCCACAGGGCGATAACCAGCAAGAAACTCAGCACGGGCATTTCTTTCTTTTACAGCGTCCATAATATAGGAAATAGAAGTCATAGAAGCTTCGTCATAGAAGGACACTTTTCCATCACAAATCAACACAAAAACAAAATAGTAAAATGAAAAAAAAAATGCAAATCAGGTACTAATTAATATGTCGATCTTCTGTTTCGGAAGGCTTGGACGGCTTGTGTTGGGTGACGAATAAGATCGCTGATATGAAAATGTGTGGACTGTATAAAATTATACAAAAGTCGGACAAAGTATAGAAAGACATACACGCGAATTGCAATATAAATGCCCATTGCTACTAAACTCTATTCCCGTTCTGTAGTCTTTGCGGCGGAAGTTCTCGAGCTGATGATGTTGCTGCATTGCCGATGACGTCACTGAAAAAGTCCAGTCGAAACCGCACGAAAGTGGAGCTCCACAATTAGTTTGAATACGAAAAAAGTCACAATAGATTAATGAAAACAAGCTCAAATTAACATGATGACATGTTGGTAAAAAGAAATAGAATGGAGATAATTTGTATTTAAAATCCAAATGCTCTTAAGATGATCAATATATAATTATACCTAGAATGTACATCATCTATTCAATTGTACATCATATTACATCGTAAACAAATCACAATTTAAAATGTTTATTTTACAGAGCCCATAATTTAAAAGTAATATAACAACGAAATAAAAAGAAAACACTAAGTAAATTAATTATGTAAACTTCATAATAAATGAGTCTGAAAAAATGAGGAGCTCAATGGCGCAGTGGTTAACGCGCCCGGTCTGCGAGTGCTGAGGTTAAGCAACTTTCGCAATGGCCGGTCATCGGATGGGTGACCAAAAATTTATCATCTCGAGTTTCTCCGTGCTTCGGAAGGCACGTTAAGCCGTTGGTCCCGGCTGCATTAGCAGTCGTTAACAATCACCAATCCGCACTGGGCCCGCGTGGTGGTTTATGGCCCGTTCTCCCTATCCATCCATAGGGAAGGCTCGTGCCCCATCAGTGGGGACATACAATGAGCTGATGATGATGATGATGATGATGATGATGACATAATAAATCAAATGTGTCCAGCACTCCCCCCCCTAATGGCAACATTACCTTTTTGTAATATAACACGAAACATACTCGTTTAAAGGTATATTTATTAATTCCCGGTAAAATTTCAGAAAATTCATTCTTAGCTCTTGCCTATGTCATGAAAGGAACCTGCTTGCAAAAAATAAGCATTCGAAATCCAATTGTTTAGCGTTCTTCAGTCAGCCAGTAAAGACTTGTCGACTTCAGTCAGTCTTAAGGAGGCAGATATACTCGTATAAAAAAAGAGATGTAAATACAGATAAATAGATTCCATATTCCAACAAATGGTATGTGTGCACGACGCTAACATTAGCTTAGCGTAAGGTTTTATTCAGGCTGATCCGAGATTGGGAAGAGGCAATTAGACCTCCTGAATCATTAAGTAGGCAGCGAAGCTTAATTCTTTAAGCTTTACTGTGCATATTTTATTGTTGTTTGTTTACTCGGAGACGACTTTGACAGAGGTCAACCTGTTAATTATCAAATTGAGTTGGCCGGCCTATTAGTAAAGGTGTTCGCACAGTAATGGAGTTTCCTAACTGATAAAGAAGGTTATATTTTGCATACAATAATTTGACACTGCAAATGGAAAAGAAGATTTTCTCTGAGCGGACTTGCCGGTTCTTTTCATTACGTTGTAGTTATTTTGTTAGTTTGTAGTCTGATCGGACTACTTTAAGTTTTCTTCAATAGTATTATACCTCTAAACTATAATCTGTTGTGTGTTATTGAAATAAATCAATAAATAAATATATAAATTTAAAAAATTTAAATAAAAAAATAAAAATAAATATAAATATGTGTTTGCGCCAGAAACGCGACGGTGCATTCATCCAAATAAAAGTTACGCCGGACAAGCCGACGGCGGCGGCGCTAGTGTATGCTGACGAACCACGCGACCTTCACTCCGCTGCATAGTTTACGTGCAGCATGCGTTCCACTAGCAGAGTTCTCACCGATTGGTCCGCCCGTGACGTCGCGTTTTACCATCAGCTCTTCGCTCAAGAACCTCCTACAACTGAATACTCGTGAATTGCCTACCGGCCGGTGCGCGTGTGTGTGTGTGCGCGAAAGGCGAATTCTACCAGCATCAGCTACATCTCCGCGACGGTCGTGTCGTGGCCACGCCGTCGACGTCAGCTCGCCAAGTAAGTCTGCTCCCTATTCCTCTCCAATCAGCTCCCGTAACGGTTGCCTTCCCAGCAGCCGAGACAATATTATGTAATAAGTGAAACACAGTTTTCACAGAAGGAAATGTCAACAAAACTCACTGGAACAAAATTTATTATAAGGTGGTAAAATAAATTTATATATTGTTGTAAAAACATTATAGTGCAAGAAAAATTAATGTTCTAAATGATTTTTTTATGTTTTGAGTCTGCGCGAAGGAGCATACGGCCCGACTGGTGACAAACGACCTATAGACGATCCCTTGCCTATCTTGTAGTTACAGTTTTTATTCTATTCTCTATTCTTGTTATTTCACTGGATTTAGTGCTCTTCAAACCGGAACACACTCAACCGGTATTGTAACATTTTGATGTAATTCTTGCGGTTTCTTCTCGTCCAAAGACTAATCGAAGCATACGGTATACAAAGCCAAAGTTCAGATATTGACTTTCAAAAAATGCCATGCGCCACGCTAGCTGTTTACAAAGTTGTTAATAAAGATATCCTATGTCGATTCTTTTCAAATAAATACAAAATTTTAATTCTTAAAAGCACCTTTCATGTCATATTTCAAAGTAACAAGCTGTACAATATAACCACAGCGCACCGCAGATCGCTTAGTTATTATTTAAAACTGGTCGGAACAATTGAATAATGAACAGATTCTGCCAGAGGCGGCGGCGGCGAAGCGGGTAACTTTCCTGCGGTAAATAAATATCGGGAGACGTCCCCGCAAGCCTCTTATCGTGCGATTGAAAAGTTCCAGTGGGGAAACTATTAAAGCCGTACCTTCGGTTCTCGTTCGCAACTCGCCCGGGGCTGTCTCGAAAGTGAATAAAAGTGATGTTTATCAAAATGAGTTGTGAAGTTTAATAAGTAACACTGACAATGTTAAAGTTTGTTAAAGCGGTGATGTCAAATGGCGTGGACAATTTAAACACAAAGATAAGCAAAAGGAATGGAAGTAACTCCTTAAGTTTTACAGTAATAAAGGCTTAAAGAAAATAATAAAACTAAAATCCGTCATTGGCATGAAAATCATTATAATTATTTGAAAGATGTCAAAACTTTGTAAAATAAATAATTATTTGCCAAAATTTATATCTTTTTATCGTATACACGCGAAATACCTACACAACACGGAATATTTTTCAATGATAAGAGCTCAAGCGTCGAATACCCAGACACAATAGAATTTTAATTGTTATTGGCCACCTGCTGGTCGCTCGACGCTCAAGGGGATAAGAGTTATCTACAATTTTTGTCATCTATACTATAGTTGCTTTCTTTGTTCAGCAGTGGACGTCCTTTGGCTGAGATGATGATGATGATGATGATGATACTAATATTATAAAGCTGAAGAGTTTGTTTGTTTGTTTGTTTGTTTGTTTGAACGCGCTAATCTCAGGAACTACCGGTTCGAATTGAAAAATTCTTTTTGTGTTGAATAGTCCATTTATTGAGGAAGGCTATAGGCTATATTACATCACGCTATGACTAATAGGTGTGGAACAGTCGCTAATTAACGCGGGTGAAACCGCAGGGCACAGCTAGTAACTCATAATGACTTAAAATGAATGAACCTTGCCATTAGAATTTATTGATGTTTTAGGTTTTTTTTTAATAACTTATTTCAATTATGAATGTTTATGTATTTTATTAAATATTAATGGTAATATCAATATGTTATTATTTTAATTTTGTTTGTCTTTCTATGACTGCTGGTGTGTTGTTCTGTGAAATTTATTGTATGTAAGTAAGTAATTTATTTCATGCAATAAACAATGTACTGGGTGTTAAATTACATAGAGGCCCATTTAATAGCTATATATAAGTCAAAATTAGCACGAGACCGCCTAAGTTGACGCGAGGCATAAGCTTCCATTACAACTCGTGTATAAACCCAGCAGTGGGTGCTCACAGGATGAATTGATGACGATAATGATGATGACGTATGTAAAAAGTTCATATAGATGAACTTTTTACATCGACTTTTTACTCGAAAAAAACTCGCAACAAAAAGCTACATAGGTAGCTTTTTGTTGCGAGTTTTTTTCGAGTGAGGTTTCGAACCAATGGTAGGGGCTGAAAGGCTCTGTTGGCATCAATCGAGTCAACCGTTTAGCGCGTAACCGCCGGGCCGCGACACAAAAACGCTATTTGTCGGAGCCGATTGGCCCAGTTTATCTGCCCACCGATGGGACTGCCAGCCAAAGCGAGCGCACTGCCACCGATGCGGATCGACTTCTTGAGAAGTAATAAAACTTCGATTGCCTCGTTCTGTCTGTTTCGTTGTTATTACAAAAAATGTTTAAATTGTTTTCTATGGAGATACCTTTTGTTATTTTTATGTTAACATCTGTGGAACGGTGGCGTAGTGGCTTGAACATTCGTGTTCGTGGGCATAGTGCAATTTTATTTACATTTCTAATGTATTCGATGACGTTAACGAAAACGAGAATTCGTATAGGTAGCATTGAAGCAGCGCTTCCATTTAATAAACGAGGAGAGTTTAAATTATGCCATAGATACTAAAGGGCTCTAATTCTCGTTTTCGTTAACGTGACCGCATTGATCATTCGAGTACAATTGAATGAATAGCAATCGGTTGAAATAAGCAAATCGATTATTTTTAAAGCAGGATCACGAATTCAACAAAAAAGTTTAATCGTAGTAGATTTACCAAAAAAATAAAGATACATAACGCTTTTTTCTAATCAATATAATAAAATAATAAAAAAAAAGTTTATTTTCTCCACAAAGGTAGTTACAATTAAACTTACTGCTAAATACAAGTATAGTTCACATAACCTTTGTGAGAGCTGGAGTCTATACCTGGTTTCTTACAAAACCTGTGTTACAGATCTCAGATATGTTTAATAGAAAACAAATAATAAACAGAATATGCGAAGACAGCTCTGGAGCAAGTTTTGTAACTTTATGTCTTATTTGCCGATTTAAGTTCTAACCGCCCGCCCTCTCTAGCTTTTCCGTATTCTTACTATTAGGATGGCTAGCTATAGCGCAGACGGCTAGCCGGTCAGCGGCGATCACTCAACGTCCCCGGCTCATTGTTATCCCACGGTAATAAAGTGCAAATTGCTGCTCGCACTTTCAACAGCTTTATAAAATATTAGCTCAGCCAAAGCTTCTCAGTGCTCATATGAGAATTTGAGAAAAAGCAAGTTTGTAGTTTGAATTGAAGTTTTAAATTTATTCGTGGAAATGTCTAGCATAGCTAAGTGTTCTTTAGAAATAGTATTAAAATTGCCGTCACGTTAGGTGAATTTAAAGAAAATGTAGATACGGATCGACACTATCGTTTTAAACCTATTAAAGATCACAGGGAGACTGAGATAATTCTAAAAACTCAAATGTGCTAACAATCTTTCAAACTTGAATCCAGTTAAGTGGTCAATTCTTACTGTAGTACTCCTGGTATTACAGGGATTAGTTAATTGACTCGTTATCACGCTAGTGCCCCGATTCCCGTATTGAAAACCGTAACGATATCGTCTTAGTCTTGGAAACCATTTTCGTATTCACATCCGTCAATCGAGCCGATTTTCAAGTCGTTCGAATGAAGTTCCAACGTATTCAGATCTACTTTACCGACTTTTAGATCGGATGTTAGTATGAAAATGGTATGTCGCTACGATATCGTTGCGGTTTTTGTTACGGGAATCGGGGGGCAGTATGCAAGTATAGCCCGTCCTCGCCTGCGGCTCTTGCGTCACTTTTCCCGCCATACCCGTGTGTCTGAGACAACGTCATAATCTTACCATAGATTGTACCTAGTGTTTGTATCTAAACACTACACTTACCATTATTACAGTTGCAGCTTCCTATCAGCTAAATCATAAGAATGTAAGCAAGCGCAGTTTTAAAAATGCTCAGAACTACATTCGCTTACAAAAAACTACAGAGGCGAAATGAATGTAAGGTTACCTAATATTTATAATTAAAGTTAACCTTCTAAGAGGCACTGATGTATATGTCATACTGTCGCACTAATTTACCAACAGTCGATAAATAAAATACAGTTTAAAAAATTAGTTCCCCTTCTAAAAATCTTTTAAATAAGTAACCAAGCCAACCATTCGATCATACAGCCCGCTCTCTCTCGAGGAGCCGGCCATTTTCTCGAATCTACGAAACCAATGGAGTCGCAATCACTCAACGTCACGGCACATTGTTAGAGCGAATAAAGTGCAAACTGCAGCGGGGAACTTTTCTAAAATACCAGCAGCGCGGCCAGCGCTTTGTTACAGCCGAGATTGATTGGAATAATAACGCTATGTAATTTATTCAAATAATAATTTAGCGCTTTTTTGATGCTTTTTGTTTACTGTGGAAGCGTCTTCGTGACTGCGTAGTCACACGATAAGGAGGACCCAGAAGGCAAGCTTAACCCTTTCACAGGCAATACATTTACAGTTTTTAATTGCTTTTCAATCTTATTACAAGTGCAATTTTATTCAATATTTGGTGGCAACATAGCTGCCATTGCCTTGGAAAGGGTCATACCGCAACAGCAGCGATCTCAGACTCATGCGAGCTGTTCCGAGATCCGTGTCCTTGGAGACATGTGTGCTATGTGTCTGTGTGCGTTGCTTGACCGCGTTTGTGTGAAACTTGCCTTCTGCAGCCTTATTATTTTGTGACGCAGTGTAGGCAAGCCTGTAACAAGGTTAGAGCTTTGTAACCGTAGTTAGAGCTAATAAAGTGGGACCTTTGTAAAGTTACAGTCGAGATTGAATGGAATAGTAATACTATGTAATTTATTCGAATAATAACGTTTTGGTTTTTTATGTGCTAGCCTGACTGTGATGACAAGAGTTAAATTGGGTATTCTTTTTTTAATTTCACAACTGAGAAGCGCTTAACTTTCATATTCAATGGAAAGTATTCTATGCTATAATAGAAAAACGTTTTCCATTTTCCGAAAAACACCTAAGCTACTGGCATAATTATTCAAAGTCAAAAACAGTACTTACGGCATTTTTTTTTTCAAAGTACTCAATGGAAACGTTAATTATTACAACATTTAGCTTGATATGTATTATGGTAAGATACAATAAGGAACACAGAACAAAATATAATATTTTCTTAACCTCCTGACCGCAGAATGACTATAGGCAGGACATAAAACTACTCAAAAATCTACTATCTATTTTATTCAACTTACGTCGGAAAAATACAAGTGGCGTCATCTAGTAATCCTTTACTAAACAAAAAGTGCCATTAGTGATTTTCTGGAGATGTCGCTTTCGTGTCAAAATGGCTGCGGAAAGGGAACGTGCGACCGCGCGCCGGCGCATAGGTAAATATATCGATTTTAATTATTGAGAATATCGTGTAATTCCTTTGTTTTTATATCATAATATGCTAACTTGTAATGTAACTAATGAAAAATGGTCATATTTTCAAAGAATTGTAGAATATGAGGATGTTACCAACCTCAAATGTTTTATGTTCTAGGGGTAGGAATCACGTTGGTTGTTCATAACATTTTATTCACTTTATGTCCTGTATACAGGAACGGGGTTGTCAAAACATATAATGTCTTAACATCTTTCAAGATTGTCTAATGAAGACGTTTTTCAATATTTGGCTGAATCTGATGGAGTTTTCTCGAGCGATGATCCTACCGGATAAGAAAATAGACCATCCGTGTCATTATTCATATGCAGTAGTCAACAGTTACTTGGAATTTAAAGAAAAAGAAAAGAGGAAAGGCGTAAACAAATTTATGAAACTACGAGAGTTTAAATTTCAACTTGGAACGGAATTAATAGTTGACAACGATGTGAAAACAGACAGTACTAGTAATGATTCTACCGAAGAGCTAAGACCAAAACACTTAAAAAGGAAGACTTTGATAAAACCTATTCCATCACTATAGCGTCGAAGACAAAAAGCGAAGCATTTACCAAGACATGGACCAAACCAAATGGGGTGCAGAAATGAAGGTTGTTACAAAAACGACTGTTTATTGTGCGAAATGTGACATATATCTTTGTTTTACTAAACTAGAAATTATTCTAATTTTCATGAAGGTGCATATGCTAGTAATAAAGTATTCTATATATATATTCTTTTTGTTATGAGGTGTAATACCATTTTTATTATATATGTTAATTTTTAATAGTTCTAGCCTAGCATTGTAAGTCTGATTGCAGGGTAGTATGAAGGTAACTTATGCTTGATTACTTTGATATCAAAAAGAATTTGATTTATTAATAAAAACATTTGAAAAGTACCGTTTTGCTTATTAATTTATAAAATTACTGACTTGTTCCTGAGCACATAGGTTCTAATGGTAGGACATAAAATTTTTCAGTTGACTACATTTGTACTTCATGTAGAACTTAAAGAAAAGCTAGATTTTCCACGTATTAAATTTTTTCATGATTTTTTTTGTTAGAAAATAAACCATTCTGATGAAGCTTCTTGAATTTCATGTTAATTTGACAAAAAAAGTGGTCTCTATAGTCAGGAGGTTTAATTAATTATTTACTAGGTAAGGTACCTACATCTCAGATAAAACAATACAATAGGCCATAGGCAGTTCCTACATTCCGTTCGTCGTACAATTTTTTGTGACACCATGTGTTGTGAACTACTTTAATAAAACATAAAAACTATAAACATAATAGTATTAATTGTCGCAATTAAGTAGTCGCAATTGAACTATTTAACAATAAATAAATAAGTACCTAATTGGAAAAAGAACTTGCTATTGAGTTGAGCATTGCAGCGCCATCTTCACGAAAGTGAATGAACTTATAAAAAGCATGCTAGCTGTAATGCTTTTGTGAGTTTCGTAAGCTGACGCGCTAGATGGCGGTAGTAGTGACCCAAAGGAGACATTCCATTATAATTTTTAGTTATTTGAAAAAAAATGTTTTTTTGTAGGTAAACACCTCGGTGGCTGAATGGCAAAGCGCTCGACCTGATACCCGACGGTCTCGGATTCAATTTCGAGGTCGGGCAAATAGGTATGTTTCGGATTTTTCAACTAAGGCAATGCACCACCACTCAGCATTTTGTCAGAACACTAAAGGTGTCCCGACGTTGAACTTCCGTGGAAATCTAAAGAAAGAGGACACCAGAAAACAAAAAAACAAGAGGCAGCTTGCGAAAAAAATGTACTTAATACAATTATTATTATTATTACAGTATTATAGTCCGTACTACTATAATGAATAAATACCACGATTCTGCAACCCTGCTTACCTATTTGAAGTAGTTAGCAACCCGTTACAGATAATCGTACCGTCTTGTGCGTCAAATTAGTGAACAAAATTGTAATTAATTAATCTATACTAATATTATAAAGCTGAAGAGTTTGTTTGTTTGTTTGTTTGTTTGAACGCGCTAATCTCAGGAACTACCGGTTCGAATTGAAAAATTCTTTTTGTGTTGAATAGTCCATTTATTGAGGAAGGCTATATTACATCACGCTATGACTAATAGGAGTGGAACAGTTGCTAATTAACGCGGGTGAAACCGCATTACTAAAATATAGGCTATACAAGGATGATAATTTACGGATTTAAATTACGGTTTAAATTGATTTTGCTATGATTATTAGCAACTCGATAACCGAGTAGCAAGTCAAGTTCAAATTAACCTAGTAATATAAACGCAATATTTGTCAAAGCATACAGTAGTAATAACACAGCATACCAGATTGCTGTAGGCAAACATGGCCAGTCGGTGCAGTTGCAAACGAGCAACTTTACAACGTTCATGATGCACGCACGAGTTGCTTCGTGTACCTACGTTTGCGATGTGGACAAAGGTGCTGTGGAGTGGCTCAGCATATTTTAAAAAGGCACTGGTTTAAAGCAGCAGTTGTTTGTAGTAGTGTTGGTAAGTTTAATTTTTGGAAATGCATATTTATTAACAAGTTCGGCAGTTAAAACTTAATAGTAAAATAAACAAAAATGAGTCAACAAAATCTCGTTCTAAGCAGTTCTATAAACAATGAGGTGGTAAAATGTCATCCTCGTATATTACGTTTTTGAGCACCACAGACCACAATCGTATGCCACTCCCCCCTTCCGTGACTGCGCTCCCCCTTCCGTGACTGCGCTCTCCCCTTCCGTGACTGCGCTCCCCCCTTCCGTGACTGCGCTCCCCCCTTCCGTGACTGGCCTTCGCTACACCGCGCTTAGCTCGGGAAAAAAAATTAACTTAACCTAACCAAGAATAAGGATTTCTGTATTAAGTTTGGAATAATAATAAATAAATATAAAATAATTAAAATAATGGTTAAAACAACCTAAAAGTAATTAATGTAACGCAAAATAACGCCCCCTTCTAACGAAAATTTACCTCTCTTTTCAATCGGTTCGGGTTCTGGTGTCTCCGCTCTCTGTGAACTGACGAACTATTTTTCTAACTGCCCATTTCATCATTTTTACTGGTATTTATTAGACTGCTTACATATTTTTAGTACTGATATTGTAGGATGAAATAACCGACCAATTGTTTTTTTATTACTGTCTATGTTTTGCTGTCGCACTAATTTACCTGCATATAAATAAAATAACTGCCCATTCTTTTTTTCAACTGATCATAATAACCTCTCGAATGTTGAAATTAGTTCCCTTTTAAAAATAATTTTAAAAAGCTGTAACACCAACCAAACTCAGAAGTCAAACTGAGTAAAAGATGTGTTATTTTAAGTATCTAAGCTCTTTCTCAGTGGCATTTTTGATTCTACCATCAGTTTTGAACGCAAACATATATCGAGGCCGGCAATTTTATTAGAGTTTTCAAATCTATGCTAATATTATAAAGAGAAAACCTTTGTATTTTTGTATGTATGTATGTATGTATGTATATTTGCAACGAATAAACTCAAAAACTACTGGACCGATTTTAAAAATTCTTCCACCATTCGAATGCTACATTAGCGCTGAGTAACATAGGCTATATTAAAAAAATACTAAAAACGTCAATTTAATTTTCCAATACAAAATGATTTATTTGTTTTATTGTCATGGAAACCATTGATATATATTTAACTCAATGATGGAAACTGTCAAAGCGGTACGAAGTCCGCCGGGTCAGCTAGTATATTATAAATTACAACTGCAAATATGTGGTAGAAAAGTACACTATGGATTGAACACGGACCTTTGGGTTAAATGTTTTGTGATAATGACGTAGAGCTCCCTCCTTATTTTTACAATTCCTTCTTTTTTTAGAGATTTTGCTGATTGGCTCAGACGGCATTTTCAGCTTCGCCAAGCTTTTTTAAGGGTTCCTCAAACCGTGTGAAACGAATCACCATCAGAGTTTTTCTAGAGGGAACAGCATCACGCACTAGTGCGTGTCCCTAGTAGTCCCTACTGCTTGCGTGCCCTACTAGATTCTCCGAAGGGTTCGGATCAGATCGGGTTTACAATGCCACACACCGAGATACATACCTAAATTACACATGCATGCACACTAGATTTACAAAGACACATTTACTCATTGCCGAATAATACAACAAACAGGAGAAAATAATAATAATAAATATCTAAACAACTACAGTAAACAAAAAAAACTTGTTAGAAGAGTCTCCATTCATTCCATCTTCTGCTTATTTACCCGCAACAGTTTTAAGCCTTTCCGTCGTGATATGAGTCTACCCACAGCAGTCTATGGCGTCTTCATTACTTATTCTATTTATCGAAGACCGAAAGAAAGATTTTTCTTAGTAACATAGTGTTGCAATAGAACTTTGCCTGTCTCACGAAGGAGTAGAGACAGAAGATAAGAAAAATTAGTGTTAAAATTACCGTAAATGCACAATGTACAGTTAGCCACACCACGCTTTCCCAATGCTGATATTGGTGCGTTATTTATATTAAAGAAAGTAAATAGTAGCCTATACTGTCCCACTGCTGGGCAAAGGCCTCTATCATTGAAATAAAGTCATCGTAACACTTTATGAGTATTGGCTTAATCAGCTCGCTTGCCAAATGCCAAATTGCGTGTTGGTGATCGATCACTAAGCCGGTTGTAAACCCGAAAAAAACCGAAATAGCAAGTTTTTTTTTATAGCTATTTTTTATTAAAGATTCATGCACTATTAACACTTTCGTCCTATTAACGCATCCAACCAAGCTATTACGCTTGTTTTAGGTATGGGTTTACGTCAACCAAATCTAGTGGAGCTTGGAGGGGGGGGATTGTGAACTCTTTTTTGCATTCAACCCAAGTATCGATCCGTTCGGCTACGGAGACGCATCAAATATTATTATTTCTTTCTTTCTCTATATAAAAGTAAAACTGTTTAGGGGTTAATGTTACTCGCGTCCGTAGGTTTACCCTTGAGACCCTACACGTGATTCCTGGGTGGTGTAAAATGAGTGATACTGTCTGAGTGGTAGAGCCACGCTGCGTTGCAGCACGAAATGGGCCGGCTTGCCCGGCGTAATACCACCCTCTCACAGAATATCGGAGTGAAACAATGGCACTCGTTGCTGTTGTGTTTCGTCCGGTGAGTGAAAGTACCGGAGGCCCATCTCTCACCGCTCCCCCCTCCCAATTCCTCCCCACTCAAGATCCAATTCCTTCCTCAAGGCCGGCAACGCATTTGCGATTACTTTGGTTTTGCGGGTGTCCATGGCGGCGGTGATTACTTTCCATCAGGTGACCCGCCTACTCGTTTGCCTCCTTTAAACATAAAAAAATAAAGGAGCCTTTGACTGTCCCACCGCTGTCCCAGTCCCTATCTACTGACCCTGATAGATAGGGTATGGCAGCTGGAACTACGGGTCCGGCTGTCTTTTCAAGGGTACCATGGGAGTTCGGATCCTAAGCCCCTTGCTGGTTATACCTTCGAGGGCGCCTCTGGTAGGGCCCGTACATGGGTTGGACTCGTGGTGGCTATGTGCTTAGCTGTAGAGGTGGGAATTCTCGTTTGTCTGGTTGAGGTCTGGCCAGGCTTCCACCTCGTGCGCAGCGAGCGGGTCCGAGTAGCGGTCACGGTGGGGCCCGAAGCGAAAGAGTTTGCGGGGCACATGAGTTATTCATAGTTGGTTGTTCTGCTCGGTGGCTTTCTTTGAGTAGGCTTCCAACATTTCCGGAACTAGTCTGGATAATTAGTAGAGGCGCCCGCTAGATGCAATGTCTCCGGTTAAGCCAGCCGCGTAGGATTGTGGAACTGGCGAGACCTGGATGGTTACTGAGAAGTGAGTGGGCTTACAGCTCCGCCACAAGAGGACATTTGGTAGTCGACTTTAGAGTTGACGGCCCGAGCAGTGGAAACTGCGAGTTGTACACTTTTTGCATCGAGAAGTGAGCCAGCTTACAGCTTCGATAACCTATCTGGATATTAGGTAGTGGACTGTACGTGTCGACGGGGCAACTTGATGGAGACACTAGTCTTAAAAGTTCCGGATGAAGAATGCGCTTCGACGCATCCTGATCTGGCGTTATGACCTGACGCAGATGGTCCCTTGTGCTTGCGCAAGGTTGTCTGACACCTACTTTATGACCTAACGGTTGGTGGGGGGTGTCAGTATAAATTTTAAAGTCGTGTGTAGCGGGGTTGTCCCACTGCTGGGCAAGGGCCTCCATCATTGAAATCAAATCCAGGTTTCCAAGGGTCCAGGACTCTTCCCATAACTACCCTTTACATAACACATACAACGCGTAACACATACCTATGCACTTAAAGCATTTAAAGAATGTCATTATTTTTTTATTAATTCCTGTCACAGCGTAGTTTTACATTTTTCGTAGACTGCGAGCAACCGTCGCCCTAAGTTTCTTGCCTATTAAAAGTTTATTCTGATACAACTCAGTTTAAACAATGAGCGTTGTGCCCCTTATTGCTGGGATTATAATAATTACCTACTCCTGTAAAGGTTTAAAGTTGAATTATGAAGGGGGTGTACGTACACAAAAGTTATATTTGTTTTCTAAATGGAACAACGTTTTTGTGAAAGGGACCGGTTTGCCCATTGTTCGGCTTTGGACTAACGAGAAATCATTAATTGAACAATAACTTAAACTTTTAAGACCCGCCTCACCATAACTTCATAATTATTTTACATAAAATAGCTTAATCACAAGTTGTATCCGTTTCATTATTAATACAGTTTAACATAGGAACACTTATGATAGGCTACCTATATAGCATCTAATAATATGTATGAAAAAAGTTTTTTATTTTTACTACAAAAAATGGGGTCGTGGGTTCGACCCTTGGATTCTACTCGAGCTTCCTGGGACTGGTTAATTTTTTCTATTAAAATTTATCTTGTAACTGAATATTATAGCATACTTAGTTAATGCATAAATTAAAATAATAAAAATGTATGAAATAGTTTATAAGAATAGACCCCACATAATGCGTATGCGTTGTGTTACTTGTTCTCTATTAATATGTTTAGTATTTAGTTATTGTATTGTAAAATATGTTTATTAAGAAAAAATTCAAAATGGCGACCAGGTTGACCGAGACAAAGATGGCGGGACGATCTTGATAGGTAGGTAACCCAGGCTATGCACCAAAAAATCTGAGATCCCCCAACCTCGGAATTGGGCCCAGGACCCTTACCATGCGCTTTTAAAGCAATAATTACTCCAACTTATTGCAGTTGCTAAAAAGAGACGCGTGTATACACGCCGTTAGACGTATCTCGTTTTCACAACCTCAACATTATTATCATAATCAGCTCATTTATGTCCCCACTGCTGGGGCACGGCGAGCCTTCCCTATGGATGGAGAGGGAGACAGGCCATAAATTGCCACGCGAGCCCAATGCGGATTGGTGGTTGTTAACGACTGCTAATGCAGTCTGGACCAATGGCTTAACGAGCTTTCCGAAGCACGGAGGAGTTCGAGATGATATATTTTTGGTCATCCATCCGATGACTGGCGTTTGAGAAAGTGCCTTAACCTTAGCAATCGCAAACCGGGCGCGTTAACCAATGCGCCATCGTGCTCCAACACTGCTACAATAAGAGTTCTAGTTACCCACTTAGACCCCTGGATATTGGACCAAACGTTTGACCGCCGTTCAGGTTGGGCCCAGGTTTAATAAAAGAAAATGGCCGAATAAAAGTATCCTAATAAAAACAATCACACATCGAGCTCAGAACAGCTGGGCACATTACCCCGGAAGGACAGTGCACCCGGTCAGACTTCAAACGCGCCAGTTTACTCGTGAGCTCGTAAAATGAACATTAGTCCGTCCTATAATTACATTAACACCGGCAGTTAAAAATTCAAGGAATAACTCTCAATGAGCAATGGCTATCGTTCGTTCTGGACGTCCACATAAAGGAAAGTGGATGACTGAATTGGTATCGTAAAATGAGATTTACTCAAAATATAGTAACTTCAATATGCTAAATGGCTTTCTACATGTAAAGTAAAGTATAAAGATAGATATAATACTTATTTGCAACACTAACACCCGTTTGCACTAAACCTTAGAATAATAACGCCCACTAAACTTATAAATCGCCTAAGTCTTTGCCTAACTACTACCCGGTCAAGTTAAGTCGGCACCTAAATGTAAGCGACGTTTTCGGGCCAGGTGCCTAGTTAACTTGATCGGGTAATAGTTAAGCCAAGACTTAGGCAATTCATAAGTTTAATGCAAACGGGTGTATAAAACATAATCATAGTACATAATTATGCACATAAAATAAAATAAATTATATACATAGAATAAGTATAAGGTTACTGCTAATCTGGTATGCTTACCAATTACACAGGATGATCCAGATGCTCTTTACAAGCATTTGTTTGATCTTATTAAGTGTGAGTTTGTCAAAACGTTCACCGTAAAAACGTATAACAATAACAAGTTTGGGGACTTGGCTACAGCTGGTCTGCATAGAAGTAGGGTTAAGTTATATGATTTGTATGAGCAGAAAAAAGTTAATAATAATCCTAGTTTCCTTGATTATATTAAAAAGTTTTCAAAAACTTTCAGGAAAGCTTGTGCGTGTGCTAAGTCATTTTTTATGAGTGAGAAAATAAAAAAGGCCGATAACAAAATAAAAGCGACATGGGACTGTATAAACCGTGAAACTAGTAAAGTAAAGCCGCGTGATAAATTTTTTACCTACCATATTCAGGTCTATTTTTTTAGCTGTGGAGAAGAATGGGCGCAAGAAACTAGCTTTAATAGAAGTAACGACATTTACAAAAAAAAGTATGGCGTTACCAAATCATACAATATTTACAATTAAAAACTTTTTGCAGTCGATGTTAGGTACTTATTAAAAGTTTATTTTTATTTCTAATATTAGGTAAGATTGTGTATATCGCAATGTTTTCTGTTTGAAAAAAAAAAAGAAATGTTTTGGCGCACATATATAAATAAACTCTGACGCAACCGTTAGAATATTAATTTCTTTAAACAATTTCATAAGAGACACGCGTGCTCCTAGGTTTCTATGTCAGCAGAACCCCACAGAAGGACTCCATAAGACATAACACCGTGGAAGTAAATGCATGACATAGATGGTATAATCTTTCCATCGCTAGACAATGTTCTGCTGCTGAGTTGTTGAGAAAGCTGTGGAGTTTCTTGCGCCCATTCTTCTCCACAACTAAAAAAATAGACGTCCTGAATGGGCAGTAGGTAAAAAATGTATGGACGATTCAAAGGACTTTTCGTAAGTTTAAATAAACTTATTCAAATATTTATTCAAATGAATAAAAAAAAATACTTTTGACAATTTGGTGGTCTTATCGCTGTAAAGCGATTTCTTCCAGACAGTTAGTCTGATGGAGGGGCTAATAAACTAATAAAGGTTAGACTATTATGGTAAAAGAGGGAAAACGCTTTATCATGGAAATCAAATCATCGCTACAATATTTGATGGATATTGACTTAATCACCGCCACTGCTAAATCCCCATTTGGTTGGTGATCACAAACCAGGGCTACGCATCGAAAAATACGAGATCTGTCTGAGTGGTAGAGCCACGCTGCGTTGCAGCACGAAATGGGCCGGCTCGCCCGGCGTAATACCACCCTCTCATAGAACATCGGCGTGAAACAATGGCACTCGTTGCTGTTGTGTTTCGTCCGGTGAGTGAAAGTACCGGAGGCCCATCTCTCACCCCTCCCAATTCCTACCACCTCAAGATCCAACTCGTTCCTCAAGGCCGGCAACGCATCTGCGATTACTTTGGTTTTGCGGGTGTCCATGGGCGGCGGTGATTACTTTCCACCAGGTGACCCGCCTGCTCGTTTGCCTCCTTTTAATATTTAAAAAATAAATGGGGGTTCGTGATCACAAACCAGGGCACTTAGCCCGATCTGCGAATTAAACCCACGGCCTTTAGATATAGGGTGAAACGCTTTACCACTCGACCACCCACGCGTTCTGCATGAAAAAAAAACTATATTTTCCATCAATCCATCCATCATCATTTGAAAGAGCAGCCGGGTATGAAACACTCCAAATCCTTCCTAGGCGAAAACGCCTTAGGACGGAGTAAGTTCATATGCAGAGGCAGTAGAAGGCAGGCCCGATTAACCATCGGTGCCTTGACAGGGCACTATGCCACAAAACAAATGCTTCACAGAATGCATCTATCAACAAATAGCTTGTGTAGGGCATGTGGGGAGGAAACGGAGTCAATGCAGCACCTACTGTGTGACTACCACTCTCTGGCTAGGAAAAGAATGGGACTCCTGGGGTCGGCCTATCCGAAACCGGAGGACTTCAGACTCTTCGCTCTTAAAGACGTTGCCAAACTTATGGCATCTATCTTTACAGAGGAAGAAGAGTGACAGGATGGGGTTGCACAAAAGATCCCGATGGGTCGAAGTGTTACTGCGAGAGGGAAACCTCAGCAGGCCCCCATTAAGATAAGATAAGATAAGATATTTTCCATCAAACATAGTGCATGTTGAATGTGCTCTCGGTGGCCGAGTGATTTGCAAGCGTGGTGACGAAGCCATCAATTGTAGTGATGACTTGATTCCAATGATTGAGCCCTTTGCCCAGCAGTGGGGCAGTTACAGGCTATTTAATAACTCCACTTATACTGCATGATTGATTATATCACACGGTGGCTATGCAAAGCAATTATTTTGCATAGCATCATGGCTGATGCTACTAGATAAATAATTTTACTAGATAAATAATTTGTAGGAGCTACTCTTTATGTCTTTATTTATTACGATTATGTGACAACTGTGACAACTGACAACTGACGAAAATTAAGCGCTAAGATGGAGACCAGACCCCAAAGACCCTCTCTAGCTGGCCCCAAATCCACTAAGAAAGCATAGGATCTGTATTAAAACCAATTCAATATAAACTTATTAAAATTAGTGAACTAACTAACTATTTAATCATATCAAACCCTGTAGCCGTGTCATATATTGTAATGAAGGTCACAATCGAAAAGTGACTGGATACACCTTTTAAAGATGTTTTGATTTGTGTAGTTGTTTTATTATTTTTATAAGAACACTAATTAATAGCCCTTTTTAATATTTACTTACATAAGAAACGCGCGTTTACTAATACAAAATCTTACTTATTTGATTACCTCGTCTGTTTTTAATCTTAACAAGAAATACCCACATCTGTTATTCCAAATTCCAACGCGCTAGGAAGCCGCGCTACATTCGTAGCATTTATATGTTGATTTGAAAGAACAATAATACAACGTCTCGAGACGATTAAAGCAATAACAAAAGCTTAAATCGGCAGTCAAAATACACCCAGCCGACAACAACGCTAGCTCGAACTGGAGATACACTGAAAATACTCGTATATATAGTACCTACTTATATTTATAAAAGAAAACTCTTAGAAAGACGCACGGATAAAATATAATATCAGATCAATATGAAGAACATCAACTTATTTCGTAGCAAATCCCAACTTTTAATTACTTCTCAAACAAAACGGAGACTCATCCAAGTTTATATAATTCGTTCGCTTCAAACGCATTTGGCCGCGTCAAATTACTTCTTGGCATTAATATTGGTTTGATATCGTTTGCCGACATGTGATAGCTACGTGGAAAGACAAACAAATAACAACCCACGTGTGCTAATATAGCCTAAGCATTTGGTACAGTCAACAAGATAAATAGGTTAACAAAGTCTGCTACAAATTATGCTGTGACTATTTTACAGAGCCAAAATTGCTTGCAGATGGGATTGCCCTCTTCAAATATTGCCTCGCATACTGAATGTAGTTTGTCGCTGCGTTTATTCTAGTGGACAGTGCCCGAGAAAGAGTACCTAAAGATGATTGGGGAATTAAGTTCAAACCACTAACCATTGATTCAAACAAACGAACAACACTGATCTTAGTTTCATGAGTAAATAATATGGGGCGTTGTCAAACTAGGAGCTCGATGGCGCAGTGGTTAGTGGTTCTGCGATTGATTCTGTTAAGCTACTTTCGAAAGGCCGGTTATAGGATGGGTGACCAAAAAAGTATCTTCTCGAGCTCCTACGTGCTTCGGAAAGAACGTTAAGCCGTTAGTCCCAGCTGCATTAGCAGTCGTTAACAACCACCAATCCGCACTGGGCCCTCGTGGTGGATTATGGCCCGTTCTCCCTATCCATCTATAGGGAATAGGCTCTTGCCCTAGCAGTGGGGACATAAAAATGAGGTGATAGTGGTTCTCAAACCGTCGTGTTGCGATGTCCATGTCGTTCCCATTGGCGGTTAAGTTAAGTGAGCGGATCGAATAACAAGAGCTGTAAAAAAAAATTGCCGGTCACTTTCCGCGCAAAGTGGTCTACTGTGAACTTTGTTGACTGTTACATAACTCAACGATAAATGAGTAAGATTTGAATAATAAACACTTATAACATTTGTTTTATACTACTAACACCGAAGGCACGTAAAGCCGTTGGTCCCGGCTGCATTGTGTGGTGTTTCCATCCATAGAGAAAGGCTCGAGCTCCAGCATCGGGCCATAAAATGAGCTAATGACCTGATAATGATGATAACTACTGACTTACACCGTTTACATAAAATTAATATACTTATTTTAATATCTCACGCTGACTGTACAGTTGGCAACGATACTCGTATGACGTCACAAATACACTGATACATACCTATTATATATTTTTTATTTATATATATTTTGATGTCGTTGAGGACCAATTGAAGTACCAGCTTCATCATCTATATAGCAAATCAAGTAAGGTGCTTGACATTGAAAATATATAAGAACACGTGTAATATGTGTTTAAATGTATTTTATTTGTACAATAAAGGATTAATTACGATTTATTTTTTTTACTTCGTACTAAAAGGCTCATTTTTTATGCCTTATAAGACAGCTCTTGACCTCGAACTCGCCTGATGGTGAGCGTAGATGAGGTCTACGATGGAGCGAGCTGCCCCAGAAGATGCCTATTAACTCTCGCCTTGAAGGCATTCAGGTTATAAGTTTTTGGGAACACAGACGGTGGCAGAGAATTCCACTCCCTGCCTGCCAGTGCGCAGTAAAAATGATGACATGAAGTGCTTAGTGCGACGTAGTGGAATTTCTACTAGGTGGGGATGACCGAAGCTCCAGACATACTGCAGGATGCAGTATGTCTGGAGGTTCGGTCATCCAATATCATTGCCAATCGTAACTAACTACACATGACAAATATTAAATCAACATTTATTTATAAGAAATCTTGTGATAATAAATACTTAAATAGTTTCTTCCATGACTATAGTTTTTTTTTAATGTAAAATACACCATAGTAACTTCTTTAAGCGCGGGGGAGCTTTTAATATCAGAGCACTCTTGAGTTTACCCGATATCCGAGGGTCTGGGTTGTCAAGTATGCAAGACCAACTTGCATTGACAAGTATGGTGGTTAGACCCAGTAAGCATCAATTACAGCAATGACTTAATTTCAATGATTTAGACCAGTCTTTCCCAACGTGGGCGATAACGCCCCCTTGTGGGCGCTGCAGGCCTAAAGGGGGGCGGTAAGAGACCCAGAAAAAAAAGGGGGCGTTGTGTAGGGCTTTGGGGTCGATTTATAATTTCATCTACTAGGGAGACTCTTAGACACCGACTGAGCTCTCGACTCTCGACTACATCTTGTGAACATCAACTAATATTAATTAAGATATAGCTCAAACTCGGTTCGATATAATAGACCGCGGGCAATCATGTTTTAACAAGTTTTTGTTAAATAATCCGATTTGTACATTCCTGTATCAATCGGCTGGTTCTATAATACTTGTTCTTGCTTGTCGAGTACGATTGGGCGTCGAATGAGATAAACGAGTTTATGCACGTTTGTCTTATTCCTGTTGGTGCGTGCTGCTTATGCAATCCTATATAAACGACGTAAATTTATTTTATTTTCATTTGTGGTTTCGCGCTTAATAGATAAGCAGTACTTGATTTCAACACTTACGTATTTCTCAAAACAAAACAATGTCGGAAGTATAAAAGAAGAGACGGCAATACTCTGCGGAATATATTAAATTCGGATTTATTGAAAATCCCACAAACCCGTCGTCGCCTTTGTGTCTTCTATGTCTAAAAACATTTTCGAACGAAGCAATGAAGCCTTCAAGACTGCAAGATCATTTGAATAAAATGCATCCAGATAAGAAAGACAAGAATGTAGCATATTTTCAAGACCTAGAGAAAAAGCATAATACTCAACCAAGTGTATCAAAACTATTTTCGGCGGCTGCTAAGCAAGATGACGACGGACTTCGAGCTTCGTACAATATCTCTTTGTTAATTGCTCAAAAAGGCAAACCACACAACATCGGAGAAGAGTTAATTTTGCCAGCAATAAAGGAAGTAATAACTACTGTGCTTCATAAACCGGCCGCAAATATTATCCGAAAAATTCCTTTGAGTAATAATTCTGTGCAAAGACGAATTGATGAAATGGCTGAAAACATTGAAGAATCATTGTGCAATAATCTGAGGACTAGTCAATTCTCAATTCAGCTCGATGAGTCCACTTTACCAACTAATGAAGCGTTGTTGCTATCTTACGTGAGGTTTATTAAAGATGAGAAAATACGTGAAGAACTATTGTTTGCCAGAAATTTGGAGACAGATACAAAAGGCGAAACCATATTCAATGCATTGGAAAAGTTTTGTGAAGAGAAAGAGATTCCTTTGAAAAATATTATATCAGTTGCTACGGATGGCGCTCCGGCTATGACAGGGCGCCATAAAGGCTTCATAGCGTACTTAAAGAATAAAATTCCAGATGTCCTTGCTATACATTGCGTTATTCATAGACAACATTTGGTTGCTAGAAACTTAAGTGAACGACTATTTCAATCACTGCAATATGTCATCAAAGCAGTCAATAAAATCCGTAGCAGCTCTTTGAATGATAGATTATTTCATCAGCTTTGTGTTACTAATGACGAAGATTTCAACCGTTTGTTGCTTCATACTGAAGTTCGTTGGCTGTCAAGAGGCAATTGTCTGATTCGATTTTACAACCTGTTTGACTCTGTGATAGAGTTCTTGGAAACTAAAGATACAGAACTGCGCAACAAGCTCATACATCAAAGAATGATATAGCTTACATGACAGACCTGTATAAATTGTTCAACGACATGAACCTCCAACTGCAAGGCGATGAACTAAATTTAATTAAAACAAAAAATGTCGTTGCTGCTTTCGCAGCCAAACTGCTTTTGCACAAAAAGAATATGGGCAGACGTGAGTTTCACAATTTTCCGAATTTATCAGTATCCTGCAGTAACGACGACTTGTTTGCCTACTGCCAACATTTGGATAACCTCCACATTGACTTCACCGAACGATACCAGGACATTTTAATCTTGGAAATACCAGAATGGGTGTTGGATCCGTTTTCAAATGTCAACACAGCAATGTCACCTCAGCTGGAAGAAGAACTTATAGAATTGACAACAAACGAAGAAATAAAAATCAAGTTCAAAAATGGATATAAAGAATTTTGGCTACAAAAACCGATCCCGCAATTGTACCCTGGATTGTGGTTAATTGTTCAACGATTCTTGATAGCATTCCCATCGTCATATTTGTGTGAACGTGGATTTAGTGCTGTGGCAACGCTGCTTACTGAGAAATCGTATCGTATCGTATCGTATCGTAAGAGAAATCGTTTGCGTGTTACCGAACGTGGCGACTTGCGGCTGTTTTTGAGTAAATTGGAACCTGATATCAACAAACTTATTGAACAGCATCAGATTCAACCTTCACATTAGTTTTTATATAAGAATTGATTATGTTTGATTTATCACTACATAGTATAAAACAAAGTCGCTTTCACTGTCCCTATGTCCCTTTGTATGCTTAAATCTTTGAAACTACGCAACGGATTATGATGCGGTTTTTTTTAATAGATAGAGTGATTCAAGAGGAAGGTTTATATGTATAATACATGCATATAATTGGACCCGGTAGGTGGCGCTGCTATGGGTTCTATAGGATTCGGGTGTTCACCAAGCGGACGAAGTCGCGAGCGGGCCGCTAGTTTTCAATAAAAGATACTCTGTCCGAATACTATAAAGTTGCGTTTCAATAATCAGTTATAAGTACTTAGCGGTTTTTAAGTATGTTTAAAAAGGAGGGCGTTAAAAAATAATTTATTCTTAAAGTGGGCAGTAGACAAAAAAAGGTTGGGAACCCCTGATTTAGACCTTTGTCCAACTGTGGTACGGTATAGTTTACAGGCTACTTACTTACTCTATAACGCCAAGGTGGCCGAGTGGCAAAGCGCTGGCCCGTTATCCGAAGGCCCCGGGTTCAATTCCCAGGTCGGGCAAAGTGTGTTTCGGATTTTTCGAAGCATAGCCCGGGTTTGTGTTCACCAACCCGCATTTGGCAAGCGTGGTGATTAAGCCATTACCCATCAATTGTAGCAATGACTTGATTTCAATGATGGAGGCCTTTTGCTGGGCAAAGGGACAGTTATAGGCTGTTTACTACTTACTCTATGCAACGGCCATTGCAAAAATGGCTTCACTTTCGCAATTGCAGACTCCTTTCTCAAGGACACTCAGTCTTAATTTTATACTATAATATGGAACAGAGAAGCTTATCCGAGATCTTGTTCAAACAGCTAAACCAAGTAAGTACATATTCACGCACATAATAAATAAACGTTCTGATAAGGAGTGTGACTATAGTGTACAGATTGGACAGTATAAAAACTTGACTACGTTTTATAGTTTTGTCGTTTCTTTTTAAATCACTGTGTATTCTGCCATCTGCCATCCTTTGAATGGAGTGATGATATTTTTAGATAAGATGGTGGTAGCAAGCCAGGCTGACAAACAAGTCCTACCACCAGCCAAACGGAGTACAAAAACATGTTCCCCCCCGCTGGAAATCGAACCCGGGACTTCTGGGTCTGAGAACGGTGGTCTAAATCCACTAGACCACAGAGATGGTTAAAGTAAAATGATAGTAAAATGACAGGTCATATGAAGTATAAGAACTGGATCTCCAGGGTGGCAATGCGTGATTGATGCCCATGATGTTGAAATTATCCAAAAGCTGCGGTGGCCGCTTTGCATCAATGGGGATCTATGTATGCTCGTTTCATTATCATCATCATCATCATCATCAGCTCATTATATGTCCCCAATGCTGGGGCACGAGCCTTCCCTATGGATGGATAGGGAGAACGGGCTATAAACCACCACGCGGGCCCAGTGCAGATTGTTTGTTGTTAACGACTGCTAATGCAGCCGGGACCAACGGCTTTACGTACCTTCCGAAGTTTACCGGCTCAGTATGAAGAAATAGAGCTGGTAAGCAGGCATACGTACCATTTTCACAATCCCGGGTCAACAGGCCCCGACTTCCAAATTAATAAGTGCTGCACCAAAGGCTGTACCAGTAACATGTACAAACATACGCCCTTCGAAGCACGGAGGAGTTCGAGATATTTCATCGGGCCTTGAGACTTGCTTGGCTTGCTAAATTACTACCAATCGTATAACTTGTACAGTCAGCGTCAAAGTTATTAAGCATTCAAACTCAATTCTATCAAAATGTCTGAGTATTTGACAAGAAACATCCTTATTACAAGGCATTGAGGCAAAGTGTCATTTGTACTTAGACGTCAATCAAAAGTGTTCCAGACTAAGGTTAATTTTTGTCAAAAAACTGCTTCGTTATTTAGGTAGAATAGAACAGAAAAAAAAGAATAGAAAAACATTTATTGGGTATCACAAAATAACACATTCATACATATAAAACATTCAAAATTTAAGATACATAGTATATGATAGCACTTTAGTAATGCTACGCGACGCTGGCATTCTTCTCCACAGCTAAAAAATAGACGTCCTGAAAAAAATGTTTGGACGATTCAAAGGCACTCTTAAAAGTTTATTTGAATAAAAAATATTTGACTTTTACTTTGTCTCTGGTCTTCGGAAGATACCCAGACTAAAACTAAGAATAGAAATAAAAATAAAACACTGCTACTCACACTATCTAAATGATATCTCATACATTTTTGTGTTCATTATTAATTATTTATAATTATTTATTGTTACATGGCAAACTATTTTAAATACATGTTTTATATGTTTGGCTTTAATTCTGTGAGCTCATCAGATTCCTTCGACTCGCGTCATTATGCACGAGAACGGAATACTTTACCTACTGGCGGAAGTTCACTATGCCCAGAATACACAGTGCGGATCACCCGGCACCGAGCAATCTGTAGGAGGCGACGACGGCCAGGATTAGTTGGTAATTACAGCCCTCAGCAAGCTTTGTCAAACACGCGGGAAAGTAAACGTGCCGCGAGACAAGATGTCACTCCGATTAAGTGTGTTAGACAAGCGGGTGTGTCACGCGATATGGCAACACTGAAGTGAACTTTTAACAATGGCGTTCATTTTTTTTATATATTTATTTTGGCAGCATTCGGCCATGTACTTCAACAGTTTACATAATATTACAAGTTTAACATACAAAATACTAGACTTTGAGTGCCTACAATTAAAGTTAATACAATACATACTTACAACTTAATTAACAAATGAAACGGTTTGGTAGTAACAAGATCAAAGTTAAAGTTATTTAACAAAGCTTAATACATGTTACGAAAATTCTTATGACAAGTTAGCACGTATGCGTAATTATATCAATTTTGAGGAAAAAATATTTTTTATACTTAGTTCCTTATATCTATATATTTTTTTATTATCGTTGCCTAAATAATATTTTCAATGTTATTTCTATTGAAGTTTAGACCTAGAGTAATCTATACTAATATCTATACTAATATTATAAAGAGGAAACCTTTGTATTTTTTTGGTAAGTATGTATGTATGTTTGCAACAAATAAATTCAAAAACTACTGGACCGATTTAAAAAATTCTTTCACCATTAGAATGCTACATTAGCGTCGAGTAACATAGGCTATATTATAAAAATATATTAAATAAAATACTAAAAACGACGATTTTATTTTCCAATACAAAATGATTTGTTTGTTTTGTTGTCATGGAAACCATTGATATATTTTAACTCAATGATGGAAACTGTCAAAGCGGTACGAAGTCCGCCAGGTCATCCTCAAAAGCGAATTGCTGGGAGGATGAGAATTCAACTAGGTGTTAACGACTGATTTAGTTTGGTCACCTGTTCAGGGTCCTAGCATAGAGTAAACGGTTTATCTTAGACATGCTTGTGCTTAATTATGCTCAATCCTGCGCACATACTGAAAAAAATCAGAAAGTAGTACAACGCACCACTCAATGAGTAAGTGGTTTATTCGACATCGACAACACTATCATAAATAAATTTGAACTCAAAAGCAGTTGAAAATAATGTTCACCCATACAAAGAGCAGATCAGAACCGGTTTCAGTGTTACGAGCTCTACAAATTAAATGGTAACTGCATTGGTATTATTTTCATTAGGCCATTTTAACACGAACGTGTTCCTTAATTTTTTAAACCCTCGCGCGCCATTTGTACGCACGGTCGTACGTAATGTGGCCCGCTAATTATACCTCCAGCGCGGGACGGGTTCAAAAGTAGTAAGAACCGAAAACATGTCATATCTGAAACATTTCCATTTCCAGATTAATAGTGTATAATAGCAATGGGTCTGCATTCATTTCATGATGTAGCTTGGAGCTTATTCCCCCTGTATCCGTTTCTCAATGCTCGGCCACCGTTTTCCGCGACAGGCTTACAGCGACGCGATTCGCGATAAATACAAAATGTAAACGTAAAGTCTGTCCCACTGTGAAACAAAGACAATATTTTTGATGTGTAACATCTTTCCGCTCGCTTTCTACATATAATAAGCAGTTTGTGGAAGTGAT
The DNA here is from genome assembly GCA_963082485.1 of Eudonia mercurella. Classification (NCBI taxonomy): domain Eukaryota; kingdom Metazoa; phylum Arthropoda; class Insecta; order Lepidoptera; family Crambidae; genus Eudonia; species Eudonia mercurella. Next base: position 6,676,579 of record OY720026.1, read on the forward strand.
TTCGTGAAATGGGACGGAAATAAGTGTAACAGTGTAACAAGTGTGTAACTGGAAGTCGGGGAAGCTTGTGGGAGTGATGTAACTGTGTAACAGGAAGTGGGGGAAGCGCGCAAGCGCGCGCCATTTTGTAAATTTGAATTCGATAATATGAACATGACATATTATTATTATAAGTGACATATTGTGTTATTTGACTATCAAAAGTCATTTTGATATGTCAAATGTCTTCTAATGAGTATTTACTGCATTTTATTTTATAGTTATAGGTATAATGATGTAATACCTGACCCATTTTTTTTAGAATATATTGTCAAAATTGCTTATTACTAAGGTTAGATGTCAAATGTTACACATCATATGCGACTTCTGTAAGCTCGCTCGTTTTTTTTACCTTTAGCCTTACTGTGACAGTACTGTAACACTATAAGTGTTACAAGTAACAGTACGCTCACGAGACAAGGAAAGTGTGGCTCGTCGCGTCGATTGTCACTTAGCCCAGGCCCAAGGAAGTGTCCAGGTCATAACAGCTTTGCCACCTGTCCCGCCCAAGGACTGAGACTCGGGCAGTAATCACCGTCCATACAACACAGTTAGACCACGTATTTCGGGTATTATTGCAAACGGAATACAACCGCCTCGTCTAGTTATTCACCAACCAGTACGGCAAACATCTTCCTTGGCTTTAATCCAGGGGTCTGCGGTGCGGAATAAGCGTTCACTAGATGTGGCATAAGCGTGGTTTTACACAGCCCTTTTTTACCACTAAATTTATGCAAAATTTTCCGTCTTTTCGCACATACCACAGTGAAGCCACATCTAGTGATCGCATAACGGTCGATCGGTACCTATTCTACTACTCTGTGCCTATAGGTCGACTTCATGGCGGGAAAGTGAAGAGTCATGTCTGCAATTTTGTTTTATTTTCAAAAAATTGTGTCATATCAAGAGCTGTCTTATAAGACATAAAAAATAAAAATAAATGTCGAATATTAATGTGAAATAATATTGGTTTATAAACCGTTAAGTGTTCGTGAGTGTGCATGAGTGTTGGCAAATGAAACAAAACAGTGCAACGTTACTTTTCAAATACTTTCAAGAAGTCCGCGTGAGGACTTAGTAAAGCCCCACATCTTTACTGAGATACTCGAGGGGTTGGGGGGTATATCATTTCTCACTTTTCATTTCTATTATCATTCATCATCATCATACTGGAAGGAAATATTGTTTATTTATGTATTGCTTGTAAGAAAAATTACTTTGACACTGCACCGCTAAATGTGCTAATCAAATGAAGGAAAAAAAAACTATAGGTCTTTTTATCTCAGTCGGTCGCTATGACAACACTGTCAGCATTATTGTTATGTTAATCCAGACTAGGCGTTACAGATAGTATGTCAGTTCCTCTGTAGTGCCACAGTAATACTGTGTTAGAGCTGTAGGATTCCGGGTCACGTTTCTATATTTTGCCTTCTTATAATTGAACACACAACACCTTGAGTTAGTGAGTTGAGTGAGAAAAAGGTTTATTTCTTTTGTAAAATAAAATTATATCATCATCGTTATTATCATCTGCCTATAAACGCCACAAATAAATAGTTTTAGGTAAGTGGGTTTTGACTTCAGCCATTATTGTAGTAAGTATTCGGGATCAACGGCTAAACGTTCCTTTCAAAGCACTTAGTCAAAGTAAGTCTTAAATGTAGTCATATAATAACAGTAAATAGTTAAATTGTTATTTAAAATTCTTTTTCATTTATTTATAAATTATTTATATTTATTATTTATTATATATATTATTATTTTTCTCTTTATTTATTTTCTTTCTTAAAACTAGATTTTTACAATATTTTAATATAAAAACAATAAAACATTATAAAAACCTAATCCTAGAGTACCACCAGCAGCGGGGCAGGGCCCAAGCTACCGGTAATAATAAAAAATAATAATATTAATAAAAAATTAAATTAAATTAAAGTATTAATAATTATTTATTATTATTTTATATTATTATTTATATTATTTATCAACTAGCTGTGGAGCATTTGGAATCTGCTTAACATCAGGCAAAGCAGAGTCATTATGCCAACCTTACTATTTAAAAATCATTTTATAAATTTTAACCGCCCCTGTGGTCTAGTGGTTAAAACCACCGGTTTAGACCCAGAGGTCCCGGGGTCGATTCCTAGCGGGGGGTACATCTTTGTGTACTCGGTTTGGATGGTGGTAGGACTTGTTTGTTCGCCTGGCTAGCTACCACCATTTTATTTAAATATGTCACCATACCATCAATCTTTGTAGCATTAAATAGCCTTATCATCACTTAACATCAGGTGAGATCAAGACACTGTGCTTACCCGTAAAAGTAATAAAAAAAATTAAAAATTAAAAAATTAATAACAATAATACTTGTTTATTTTAACAGCAATAATAAAACCGCTAAGGTTTTTCTATAATGCTAGGAGTGTCTACTCAAATCGTTATTTTGTATTCACAGCGCTTTATTAATATCTCAACCTAAATAACTTTCCCGATTATCTCATTGAAACTAGTCGCGTTACTTCGACGCGTTTAATATTCCTATTTCTCTATATCCTTGTTGTGTGGCTCTATTGCAATTAGTTTCTGCTCAAAGCACGTCTGCCACAGAGCGGCTCTATGATCCGGCTGAGCCGTGCAGAACAGAATTCCGGTGTAAGTGAACCTTAAGGAAAGCATACGGAACGAGCAATTTGCCTTTACTTAGTTCCTTATTGACGAGAAAAAATATTCAAAAACCATGTTTGTTTTTTTTTTAAATCGGGAAATAAATATTTTGTATTAGAAAGTTAATAGGTATTGGTAGAAACAAGAGACAAAGTGTTCAAAAAAATTCCACGAGCGGGATTCGAACCCGCACCCCATGACATGCCGGGTCAGGTACACTGCCAACTATGCTGTCGTGGCTCAATCCAACTCGCCGAAATTAATCAACACTTTCTAATCTTACTATGTAAGCCAAAGGAGCCCTTTATCAATGTCGACAACTACGTCATCAACATTACAAATATTGAAAGATCAGTTAAGAATTAGGCAAGCTATATTTCTGTATATTTACATATAATTTTACGCAAATTTTGTTGCGAACAAGTTACAAATTGAAAATTGGTGTTCAAACTCGGTAAAATTAATGTTTCAAAATATTTTTTTATTGTATTGACCTGCCCCCCAACCGCCTAACACTCTCGCTTTCGATCGCTTTGAAAGCGAGGGACTCACCTCGCTTTCTAATATAATATCGAAATATAATATCGAATAATATCGAAAGCTATAGCCTATAGCTTTCGATATTGCTTTCATATTGCTTTCGAAATGACAAGATGACGCCTCCTCCTCGCCTCGCCTTCAAAGCGATCGATAGCGAGAGAGTTAGGCGGTCGACCCCCTGACCACGTTGAAAGAGCTTACATACCGCCTGATAGAAAGAGACACTGCCCTCCTTGGGCGCTTGCAACACCAAAGGCAAAACACAGGTGCGTGTATTTTTTCTTTTTTAAACAGCAAATAAATAGCTATTTATGCTTTATAATATCAACAAGAAACAACGAAGAAGAAAACATTTTATAGATAGATACTTAGATAGATAATACTTTTAATGCAACACTATAAAACATAAACATGACCAATAAAATAAATAATTTACAAAGTTACAATTTGGCGGGCTTATTGCTTTTAAGAGATTTCTTCCAGACAACCAGTCTGATGGAGATAGCTAATAAACTGTAATATCAGAGGTGAAACTATTAAAACATACAAGAATAGGGTTTAAACTGTCGCGTATCTGGAATCCAGTGATTAGCTTATGTAAAGACCGCAAAAAGAACAAAAGTGCCGTTTCGCGATCTGATACGGTCAGTGTAGTGTGTCGAGAATAAGTTCGAGTGAATAGTGACTTAGGAAACAGTGGTACCAGTATCGAGCGCAAAAAACGACTAAGGAAGAGGGTAGATTGTTTTGTCTGCTCATAATCACCCACCCGCAATAACTTCAGTACATCCATGATCATGGCGCATGCAACTGTGCCGAAATATTGGATACTCAAACACAACAAAAAACATGGTAATAATCCCGTTAATAATATTTATTCTAATGTGATTATGATAGTTTAAAAAGTTATACAAGAATAGTGTGTGAATTTTATAAATGAAGCAAAATAATAATAATAATAATAAAAACTTATCTGTTTATAATTAAATACCTGTAAAATTTTTTTTCCAGATTATTCTCGTATTGTATTAATCAATGTCATCTTTAGTAATTAAATCATCATCATCATCATCATCAGCTCATTCTAAGTCCCCACTGCTGGGGCACGAGCCTTCCCTATGGATGGATAGGGAGATCGGGCCATGAACCACCACGCGGGCCCAGTGCGGATTGGTGGTTGTTAACGACTGTGAATACATCCGGGACCAACGGCTTTACGTGCCTTCCGAAGCACGGAGGAGCTCGAGATGATACATTTTTGGTCACCCATCCGATGACCGGCCTTTGCGAATTTTGCTTAACCTCAGCACTCGCAGACCGGGCGCGTTAACCACTGCGCCATCGAGCTCCTCGAGTAAATAAAATAAAATATGTTACTTCGCCTCATTAACTTAATGAAATTTTGGTAAATTTCGCGAAATTAACTGCGTCTTATAGAGCTTCCTGTAATGCGTGGCTTTACAGAGAAATCGGAATCTTGGTGGCTGTCGTGTGAGAGGTTGTGTGGAGGAGTATTTGCTTTGGCATTAGTTGAAGATTGTTCGCTCGATGGCGCAGTGGTTAACGCGCCCGGTCTGCGATTGTTGACGTTAAGCAACTTTCGCAAAGGCCGGTCATCGGATGGGTGACCAAAAATTTTATCATTTCGAGCTTCTACGTGCTTCTGAGAGACTGAGATCGTGGTCGGTGCAACTCGGTCGAAACGTCGGGTACCTATAATAATAATAATGGAGTATCCTAGTGATGCCTATTAATACTACGTCTTAGATTCAGAGGTCTTAGGTTCGATTCCTACCTGTCCTATACCACCAGGTAGGGTATGTTGGCTCGCCTGGCTACCTACCACCATCTTATCTAAATATGTCGCCATAACATCAATGTTTGTAGCATTGACGTGTTTCGGCAGCAGAGATAAGATAGCCACTGCCGCAGTAGCTGAGGATTCCGGGAAGTGCGCTTCCACCAGTAGCCTTATCATCATTGGAGAGGAAGGCGCAGTGCTTACCGGTAAGTTTTTTTTTTAAACTTGCGTTAAACCTCTCTAAACCTACTCCTACGTGCTTCGGAAGGCACGTAAAACCGTTTTCCCCGGCTGCATTAGCGCAGTCGTAGACATCCTGCACTGGGCCAGACTTGTTCCGGCTTGTTCTCTCTGTGGTGTTTTTTAACCGACTTCAAAAAAGGAGGAGGTTATCAATTTGGTTGTATGTTTATTTTTCTATTTTTTTTTATGTTTGTTACCTCATAACTCCGTCATTTATACACCGATTTGGATAATTCTTTTTTTTCAGTAAAAGGAAAGGTTTGTGCCCCGACAGCATAAAATTACCTGGTGTGGTGACGCTGGTCATTAAACCTTCTATTTAATTTAAAATATAACTTATAAAAGAATCCATCTCCATACAAACGCAGCCCCATTCGGCACAGTCGCCTACCGAACGCCATTCAGAGAGCATCTCTTGAGAAATCAGGAGCTTATTCCGATCCCCCCGTCCTAAATATGTACCTGCGTTACCTATAACTACGTCTACGCATGTTTTACACGAATTATTTTTACCAATAGACAGTCGCAATGGTGATAAAAAGGTAAGTATGTAGAATGATTTGAAAATGTTTTACTTTTATTTTGTGAGTTTTATTAAGAAAAAGCTTGCCATACTTTTATGTTTTATGATATGAAATACATCACACGGATCTGCTATTTAAATATATTGACATTGCTTCTCTCAGTGTCTCCTACCGGAATTACTACGGTGAGTGTTCTGAAGAACTTTTTGATCTAATCTCGCCTTCTCCTTTCCTCTCCCGGACTACACGTGCTGGTCTTAGGAACTACCATCATACTGTACAGACAATCAGTACTCGTACCAAAAAATTTGGCAAGTCGTTCCTCTGTAAGACCATTCGGCTTTGGAATTCTTTGCCGGCGCATGTGTTTCCCAGCTCCTATTATCCCGGGTCTTTTAAGCGGGGCGTGAAACGGCATTTATGCAGGCCGTCATGAATGGGTGCGCTTGTTACCGTGCTTGTTCCACGGTGAGGAGCGCTCTCATTATTTTGGACTGCATCGGCTGCTTACCATCAGGCAGGATGTGGTACCAAGGACGTGGTGGTATGACGTGTCAATATAAAAAAAAAAACCAAAAAAAAAAACTAGTGGTCGCATAGTGGTCGCAATTGGACTGTATCATCATCAGCTCATTTTATGTCCCCACTGCTGGAACACGAGCCTTCCCTATTGATGGATATCCACGACCACGGCCACGACATGAACAATCTTCATCATCATCACCAGCTCATTATACGTCCCCACTGCTTGGGAACAAGCCGACAACAACCGAGTACACAAACATGTACCCCCGCTGGGAATCATACTTAAGCTCAAGCTCGAACTTTGTAATTCCATCACCAACCCCCGCTAAGAATCGAACAAGTCATCGGGTTCTAAGACTGGTGCAACCACTAGACTACAGTAGCGATTAGTTCCGTATTAAATGTTCGATTGGAAACAACTGTTTTATTTTAACTATACCCCATAAAACAATCCAATTGCGTGGTCATAAATAGTGTGGCATGAATTGTTTATATCCCCTTCGCTCCTATAGTGAATGCGCGTCTAAATTAGAGTATGGACAGAGAATAAGGAGATCGCAGAAGGTTAGCTTTATACCAATCCACTACACACAACGGGACACGAAGTCCCGCAACATCTGCGCTCGGTCTGTTCCAAGATCCGTTTCTGTGGGGTCTATGTGTGTCTGCGAGTGCTGAGGTTAAACAACTTTCGCAAAAGACGGTCACCGGATGGGTGACCAAAAATTTATCATCTCGAGCTCCTCCGGGCTTCGGAAGGCACGTTAAGCTTTGTTCCCGGCTGCATTTAACCACCAATCCGCACTGGGCCCGCGTGGTGGTTAATAGCCCGTTCTCCCTATCCATCCATAGGGAAGGCTCGTGCCCCAGCAGTGGGGACATAAATGAGCTGATGATGATGGGGTCTATGTGTATGTGCTTGAGTGCGGTATGTATTAGGCTTACGTTCTGATGAGGTCTCCTTATTTTGTGGTATGTATAGATGTTAAATATTCAGCTTGTTATCAAGCAACAGTGGATTACTTCTGGGCCCCTAGTTTTCGTTCATTAATTATATTTAAGGAATTTGTCAAGGAAATTGTATGAGAAAAGAGACTTTTTGGTTTTATACTTAGTAAGTAATAAATAAAAAAGTATCTAAGTTACAATGTATTTTTTACATATTTAAGGCACAAGTCTCACACAAACTTAAAATACATTGTATGTAGTTGTTACATACATTTTCATATTGGATATATTTTTATATTTATGGCATTTATTTAGTCCTATAAGATAAGCTAAGCTAAGATTTTGCATATAGCTACTTATATAAAGCATTCATAGAAGTAATAAGAATATGATATATAATATATGATATAGATAATTTGAAAATATACGCCTCGGTGACCGAGTAGCAACACGCTCGGCCTGATATGCTGCGGTCCTGGGTTCAATTCTCGGGTCAGAAATAGTGCGTTTCAAACTTTTCGATGCATACCCCAGGTTTGTGATCGATCATCAATCCTTATTTGACAATTTTGATGATTAAGCAAATACTCATTTGATTAAACTACTATAACATTTCTTTGGCCAACTGTACCTACTTGCATGTAAATAACATATTTATCTACCCGTTTCATATATAGGTAATAACATTGATCAACAACCTACAAACTCATTACAAAGTTTTATTACATTTCCATGATTTTTCCATCCATTTTTCTCCCATAAGGATCGACTTTAGATTGTACTCATTGGCTGTTATACATTTATTACACTTATTATTACTACAGTTTTAACGGAATCTTTGTTAAATTGCTTAAATAAAAGTTTTCTATTCTATAATATATATTTAATTATTTTTGTACGAAGTCAAACTAAAGTAATTCCTTTAATTTACTTAAATATTAATAGACTTGAAGAAGAGGCACCTACGCAACATTTTCCATGAAGTAATTGATCAATAAATTGGATTGTCAAAACTTCAAATAAAGGCCTTGTACCACAAAATAGGCATCCTCGCATTAAAATATTTATAGAATTATTGTTAACAACTAATCTTGCAGAACAGTTCAAAATGTTTTCCCCCTGTGGTTTAGCGGCATAGCGATTCAGTTCGATTCTCAGAGGTGACACGTTAATATGTGCGCCGCTGTGCTTGATGGTATGGCTTGCTTTAACTTGCGCGTGTGTGTGTGTGCGCGAACTAATATACGCTATAGTTGTAAATATACATTATCGAGAAAAAGAAGAAGTAGAAGAGACTTCTACCAGCTCAGCTCCATCCCCACGACAATCGTATCGTGGCTACGCCATTAACGTCTACTCGAGTTTCCCTTCCCCATAGTACCAAGTAAGTCCCCATAGTCGACGCTAAAACAACAATGTAAGTCGCTAAGTCGCATAGCCAATAGCCAGCTCCTAAGTAGTTGAGGATTCCAAGTGTAGTGCACTTTTCGGTCTTATCATCGTTTACCCTCAGGCGCGATGAAAGCTATGGAAATAAAAAATAAATAAATAGTACAACAATACATGTTACATAAATGCACACCCTTAAAACACTTTTTATGTCAGCTACTAAATCGATTTTAGCCATTTTAAAATTGTTATTAACTATTATTATTTATTAAAAAAATCCTTTGCAAAATGAGCATTGTTAAGTAAGTTAGGCACGTAAAGCCGTTGGTCATCATCATCATCAGCCTATAAACGTCCTACTGCTGGGCACAGGCCCAATGCGGGTTGGTGGGTTTTAACGACTGCCATCTTACGACAACAACCGGGACCAACGGCCTAACGTGCCTTCCGAAGCACGGTCTCGCTTCCGAAGCCGCAAGCCGTTGGTCCCGTTCTCCTTATCCATCCATAGGGAAGGCACGTGCCCCAGCAGTGGGGATTTAAAACAACAATATATCTTTTATTACATTTCAGTAACAGACAATACGTCATTAAGCTCCGTCCACACGGGAAGCGCAACAAAACACGCTCGCCAAAGTTGCGACCGTATCGCTCGCGGCCTCGGCGCAGCTCGACAAATGAAATTATAAGCCTATCTTTAAGCCCGCGGTTGCGCCCCAACTCGACTGACGAAGGCGCGTTCGGATCGTCACTATCACCACCACAACCTTTTTAGGGTTCCGTAGCCAAATGGCAAAAAACGGAACCCTTATGGATTCGTCATGTCTCTCTGTCTGTCTGTCCGTCCGTATGTCACAGCCACTTTTTTCCGAAACTATAAGAATTATACTGTTAAAACTTGGTAAGTAGATGTATTCTGTGAACCGCATTAAGATTTTCACACAAAAATAGAAAAAAAAAACAATAAATTTTTGGGGTTCCCCATACGTAGAACTGAAACTCAAATTTTTTTTTCATCAAACCTATACGTGTGTCTATATCTCTGGATAGGTCTTCAAACATGATATTGAGGTTTCTAATATCATTTTTTTCTAAACTGAATAGTTTACGCGAGAGACACTTCCAAAGTGAAATGTGTGTCCCCCCCTGTAACTTCTAAAATAAGAGAATGATAAAACTAAGAAAAATATATGATGTACATTACCATGCAAACTTCCACCGAAAATTGGTTTGAACGAGATCTAGCAAGTAGTTTTTTTTAATACGTCATAAAGTACGGAACCCTTCGTGCGCGAGTCCGATTCGCACTTGGCCGGTTTTTTTTTATAACAGTGGAAAATGAAGCGCACCACCGCGCCCAGGAAGACGCTTAGGTTATGTGCTCTGGGCTCTACCCCAGCTCCCTGTCCAGGTACGAAGGCCCCAACAGGGTTTTTTTTTTAAATAACTAGCATGGCAAGTGACTCCACTTGATGTTAGAAGGAAATCGAATCCAGACGCGAAGAACTCGTGCTGCGTGAAAACGACGCAGCATCAGTTACTTTCACTCTGCTGGCCTACAAGGTGCGCCTTTTTCCGCCTCGTTTGGATCCCATGTCATAGGAAGGATAAAAACGTGTGCTGAGAAACCGTAAAGACATAACATTTCGAAGAATGGGGACATACCCACTTAAAACCACTGTACTTCATTTAAATATTGTTGGCAGGGTGAGCCGTGACCATCGTCAGGTATTCAGCCCAGCGTTTACTCCAGCAAAGGCCAGCCACAAAATACACGCCCGAAGAAGTCTGGGCGTGCTTCAGTCAGACGTCTAAGAAAAGAGGTTAATGTAATTTAAAAGGTTAATTTTAATAGCATTACGTACCAAAATCATTTAGAAATAAAATATGTTTGTTTACATTTAGTGTACTATTTCATTCGTTCGTTTTACTTTTGCCTACTTTATTTGCTCAATTTTAACATGGCAACCCCAGTATTACCCCCAATAAGCCCATCCCACGCTCGCAGCTTTACCTTCGATCAACGCCGCCATCCTTTGGACCCACGTAGCAACCGCTACAGTATGAGATAAACAACATAATTGTAACATAATATTATATATATTTTTATTAATTACGGATAAGAACTTGACCTTCTTCTCACCTGATGTTAAGTTATAATAAGGCCGAACGTGGAAGCGGAGAATTTAGAGGAGCTTACTATTACTTCATCATCATCATCATCATCATCATCATTACATCATCATCACTATTACTTACTATATTACTTATTATGGAGGAGCTCAATGGCGCAGTGGTTAACGCGTGCGCGTGGTTAACGTTTACGAGTGCTGAGGTTAAGCAACTTTCGCAAAGGCCAGTCATCGGATGTGTGACCAAAAATGTATCATCTTGAGCTCCTCCATGCTTCGGAAGGCACGTTAAGCCGTTGGTCCCGGCTGCATTAGCAGTCGTTAACACCCACCAATCCGCACTGGGCCCGCGTGGTGGTTTACGGCCAATAGCCAGACAGACCAGCCAGTTTGGCCGGACATTTGGGTAAAAAGGTCGGACACCCTACATTATTGAGGATTTTGTGTCTCAGTATTAATAGGTCCGATAAAAAATTGTATGTAAAATCACGCTTTTTAGATTATTACCATAAATCTTGGTAAAGTTTAGAATTTATTTTATTATTATTTTATTTATTTTTATTTTTAATTAGTGAAATTAAATAAAATAGAATGCCAAATCAATCTATGTACTTTATTATTAATCAGTCAAATAAAGTCATCAGTCAAAAAAAGAAAAAAAGTAAAAAGTTTATTTTGGCCGGACATGCAACCAAAACGCCTAACTATGTCCGGCTATATCCGGACGCCTGGCAACGCTAATAGCAACTCTTTGACAAACTCATGTTTTTAAAAGAAAAGCTTGAAAAAATTCCACGAGCCTGATTCCAACTTGCATCCCATGACATGTCATGACATGTCGGGTTAGGTGCAGTACCATACCAACTTTGCTATCGTGGCTCAATCGAACTCGCCGAAATTAATCAACACTATCTACTCTTACTCTGTAAACCAAAAGGCATTCGATGTCGACAACCACGTCATAAACATTCGATCTTTTTCAACACTTTGTCTTTTTCCACATTGTAATTTGTTCGCAACAAAATTTGCGTAAATTTATATATAACCAACCATAAGCATTTTTTATGTTTTTTTTTGTATTATTTTCGCAAACGCGTGGGTGATCTACCGGGATGCCTAGGGCAAGTTGTATTTGCTATTCGATCACGTCAACGAAAACGAAAAGCACCTCCAGCGTCTCCTGGTGATAAATGATGTGCGAAAAAAATTGGTTGTCTGTAAAGTCGGTTTACTGACGATAGTTGAACGTGACAACGTCTTAAGAAGGTGTCGGGAGGTGTTGGGGGTGTCGGGGGGTGTTGGGGGTACGTACCGCGGTGGCGATGCCGGCCACGGGCTTGCACAGCAGCAGCAGCCCGTCGAACAGGTAGGCGGGAGGAGTTGGTGGTGTCGGGAGATGTTGGGGGTGTCGGGGGGTGTTGGGGGTAAGTACCGCGGTGGCGATGCCGGACACGGGCTTGCACAGCAGCACGGCTAAATTTCTACTCAGCCGATTGTGCTTCTTTGTCGCTCGTTCCGCGCTCTCGCTTGCACTTCAAGCCTTACATGGAACGCCTCAGAGCGAGGTAACGCCGAACTTTTTCGTGCGTGCAGCCGGCTCTATCGAATTATAAGACGTTGTCACGTCAAAAAAATTGCCATTGAAATTTTCTGTTTCGTCAACGCGATGGACACCTACAGCATCCGGGAAACTGCCTATGCGTTTCTGACTTTAAGAGCCCTATTTTTCATGCTTCATGAGGAACTTATAAAAATCTTCTTAGCCTAAACATTAAAGCTGAAGCTTTGACTCTGTTCCTCTTCGCGAAGGAGTTACCTCTTTCGTATCTTCCTATCTCGTACCTTACATTCAATTATCATATTCATCATGACATACCGCTCCAATTATAATCCGACCAGTATTATGAGATAAATCAACACAGAATGTTTCCGAACGTTTCCCGACAAAGCTGCTGTGTGAACGCAGCTTTTCAACTGCGTCGGATAATGTTCGTAGCGTTTGTGACTTTGTGCTCGGAGTTCGTTTGTTCCATTTGTCTTTTATTGTTAACAAAGAGATAGTGTGCAAGTAAGTCTTGCATTGGGTTCGAGTTATTAGGTTGCTGTATCTGTTTTAGTTTGAATATTAACTTTAATTGAGTAAATACGAAATCTAAATCATTATAGTGGCACCATTGTCCGACAAGAAACCAGCAATCGACATTTTTTCCTAAAATAATTAAAAATCCCCTATTTTGCAGCTGTATTTTGAATTTAGCAACATTTTTTTAGAATCAAGTGTAATGTTAGTAAATGTATAGAGGTAAGCATTATTTGTAATTCCGGGCGAAGCGACTAGCGAGGCGTTGTCCGCGCGTGCGGTTAACCTTACTCGTGCGTGTAGTACATGAGAAATGCCGATAGTTCACTTTTTTAAAAACGCGTAATAACTCGCGTGTTTTAATTTGCTATAACCATTTTAAATAAAACCTCCTTAAACGCGTCCGTCGTCTAACCTGTCACGGTGTATACTCGCGTCTCTTTTCCATAACTGCAATAACACTGCTATAAGAGCTCATAGTCAGGGGGCTGAAACGTCAAGATGTAATTAAACTACCTAGATAGCCAATGCTTCAGTATTTAAAGATTCCGGCTGACGTGTACTTTTACCTAGCGGTCTTAACGTCACTTACTTGGTACTTCAGGTGAGATGAAGGCAAAGCACTTTGCAATAAAAAAAAAGTAAAGCTATAATATGTGTTGTAAGACTTTACTTTCCATTAACTTTTACGCTAAATGGCTGCGCACACTGGACGACTTGTCGCTGCGTCTAGTCGCAGTGCACGCGCACACACGACGACAGTCGTGCGACAGTTGTGAGCGCCAGTTTTGCGACTCCCCTAGCTTGTCGTCGCGACTCTGCGACTGACACCAAGTGTGCAGAGCCTCGCAGTCCGCACTACTAGGCGACACGCGACTGCGACAGCTCGGCGACTAGACGGGACGACAGGCTGCGGACGACAATTTTCATAATTTTGTTCAAAGCTCCGCACACTTGGCGTCAGTCGCAGAGTCGCGACGACAAGCTAGGGGAGTCGCAAAACTGACGCTCACAACTGTCGTATGACTGTCGTCGTGTGTGCGCGTACTCTACAGTCTACGCGACTAGACGTGGCGACTAGACGCAGCGACAAGTCGTCCAGTGTGCGGAGCCATTAACACTTACTTTCACACAAATTCAAACTCATTTTCCACATTAGATGGCGACTTCAACGTGAACATAAACAACTTTCATTGTTTTCACCGAAACACGACTTTTCAATGTAAACATCGGCGGATAATCCTAATGGGAACGAAGGGTATTAACCAACTATAGGTCCGCTATACCACCAACACAACAAATAGGCAAAAGCTCAGCTAATGGAAAAAAATGTTACGCAGAAACCGGATGAAAACCGGACACGGCGCCGGCGGTACCGGATAAACGGCGCAACGGGCATTCATTATTGAACAGCGCAGAGAACAAGTGTACATGGGGAACTATGATGGTTGTATATCTAGTTGAGGGGATGATGGGTGACCTATTTCTTCTGTCTTCTTTTAAGAACTATTAGTCACAAAATAAGGAGACCCGAAGGTAAGACCGCAACGAGTGTCCTCACCCACTCGTTGCAGTCGAGCGATACAAAGCGATTGATAGAATAACCGTCAAATCAATGCGTTGTGTCAATGTCATGTCACTCGTTTGTTTGTGTCATTGATAGTCTTTTCTATTAAAAAACAAAGGTTTTTTTAACAGCCAATAGAAACATGTATATTACTTTTTAAGTGCGGTTGTCTCTAAATTCTGCGTGGAACGGATAACATCCAACATTTCGTATTGTGTTTGCAGCACTGGAAACGAACGATTAAAAAAAAAGGAAAATCGATGTCATGCTACTTGGAAGACGAGTGTGACTTAAGTCGCAACTGATTTGGATGATTTAATTTTTTAGCTTAACTGTAAATTGCGAGCACTCTTAAATGGCTTTTAGGGCAAACAAATATTAAGGTATTAAATATGCTATTCGTTATTCTACGCCAGTCAACCATTCATCAGAACTAAAACTCTGGATAGGTATTGAATAATGTATTTGATAAATTAATGGGCCAGACCCGTCGTGCGCCACAAACTTATGATTTGCAATACCATTTTGAGTTTTGACATGATTAATCAAGTTTCGATGTGGCGGAGAAACAAAGTTTGCAATATTTAATTGCGAGACCAAGGTGATTCAAGAGTGTTTTAAGGTTGCCTTGTCTGAAATTGAAGTAATTTGGTAAGTCTTTTGCGCTTTTTACAAACGTATTTTTTCCCAATACAATAAAATTAAGTATATGTAGTATAACTAACAAAGAAATATATAAAGGTCACATTTTATCAACTGCAAATATTTTGAGGATAAATTCAACAACATATATAAACTATTTTTATGAAAAAACCTTAAATGTTTATACGCTAGTTTTTAAGAAAAACGCCAAAAGACATTTCGATTAAAAAGAAAAATAAAGCAAATTCGGTAGTTTCAATTCAAAGGAGCCGAAACAGAGAGGCCGCAATGCCTTCACTGCTTAGAATAGAACAGAATAGAATAGAATACTTTTATTTGCTTAATACCATGTACATAGATTGTGGATAATAAATCAATTAAATGGAATCAATAGTATTATACCTTATAAATGTAGGCATGCAAATATTTTATAAAATTAGTATTAACAATAACAAATCATTAGCACAATAATTAGGAACATTAATAATATTATTTTTAAAATTATGGTATGTGTCAATTTCGATCAATTAATTACTTATTTATGTCATTAAAATGTGTACGTAATAACAGTTCTTAATAATTATGATATACATGGAGCTACTATATTAAAATTTATAACAATATCATTCTATACAAATATTCAATTTAACAATGTCAAGATTCTTTAAAGTCTAAGTATTCTTTAACTGAATAAAAATTTCTTTCGTTAAGCCAACGTAATAAATTGTTTTTAAATTTATTATTAGCTATTGGAAGATCTCTTAGCCTTGATGGCAATTTATTAAATAGTGTGATTGCCATATAATATGCATTTCTCATAAACAATGTCAGATTACATTTTGGTATTGCTAATTTGTTTTTCCTCGAATCTCAAACATTTGATTTTACTTGCTTGTTTTTATCGAAGTATTCAGGATTATTTTTTACAAATAAGCACATTTCAGCTATGTACAAACAGGGTAGATTTATTATTTTATGTTGCTGAAATAGTGGTTTACATGAATCTCTTCGATTAATATTACATAAAGCCCTGATGCAGCATTTTTGAGCTTTAAACACCCTATCAAAATCTACACTATTACCCCATATTATTATTATACAGTAACGTAACAGAGACGCAACATAACCATAGTAAGCTTGTAAAGCTACTTGAAGAGATGAAACCTTCCTGATTCTGCGCAGAGCAAACACAAATTTGTTTACTTTTTTACATAAAGTGTCAATGTGTTTTTTCCAGCTGCAATGTTCGTCTAATGTAATACCTAAAAACACTGTGGATTCTATTAAATCTAAGCTGTTGTTATTATGTGTAATATTTATGTCAAGTTTGTTTGACTTGTATGTGCGAAAATGTATTGCCTTAGTTTTATCCAAATTTATTGTTAAATTGTTTTTAGTCATCCAATTAATTACGTCATTTAAAGTATTATTTACGTCAGATTTAAGTTGGTCAATTTTTTTATTTTGAAAGAGTAATGTACAATCGTCAGCAAAAAGAAAGCATTCATTATTGGTTGTGTCAGGTAAATCATTTATGTATAGAATAAATAGCAGAGGGCCTAAAATACTACCTTGCGGGACTCCTCGTTCGGTATGCCTATATTTTGAACGGGTCGTTACTTTATTTTTCTTTTCTACTCTACTGATTCCAGTGCATTGCTGCCTATTGGATAAGTAACTTTCTAACCATTTGTTTGCTGCCCCTCTCAAACCATAGTCAGAAAGTTTGTTTAGCAGTGCGTTATGATGAACGCAATCGAACGCTTTCGACATATCTAAAAATATGGCTATAGTAGGCAATTTATTATTAAGCCCCTCAGTCACCTTTTTAATAAAAGCGAAACTAGCCAAACAGGTCGATTTACCCTCTTGAAAGCCAAACTGATTATTTTTTATAATATTGTGTTTTTTGATGAAAGCATAATTTTTTTAGCCATAAGTTTTTCAAATACTTTTGCTAACACCGGTATTAATGTAATAGGTCTATAGTTTCCCATTTCATTTACATCTCCTTTTTTAAATAAAGGTTTTACTACAGACAATTTTAGTTTATTTGGAAAAATACCTTGTTCCATGGATAAATTAGCTATATGAGTCAAAGGAGTAGCAATTATATTGGAGCATATTTTTAAGACCTCAGTAGAGATACTATCATATCCCACGGAATTGGTGTTTCGCAATTGCATAATAATACCTTGAATTTCAGTTTCCGATGTCGGTAGTAAAAAAATAGTGGAATTCACTTTATGTCTATTGGTATTTTCAGTATTCGTGTCGGTATTTTTAGATATGTCTATATAGTAATTATTAAATGTCTCCGCTATGTCAGTTATATCGCTTAGAATGTCATTATTTCTTTTTATTGTTTGTATGTAGCTTGTATTCATTGTTTTATTAATGTTATTATTTACTATGTTCCATGATGCTTTACATTTATTTTTACCATTTAATAGATATATTGAATTATTTATTCTTTGAGCGACATGAATACATTTTTGTAATAGTTTATTATATTGTTGGTATTGTTTTTTATTTTTTAATTTATTTTTTTTATCTGATAATATATAATTTTTATACAATTTTCGTTTTACGACACAGCTAGTTTTAAGTCCTTTTGTAAACCATGGTAATTTTTTTTTCAGTATTACTACATCTTCGTTTAATTATCGGAAAGCATTGTTCAAAAAGCATACACAGAATGTCATGCAATATGTTAAAAGCCTCATTAGTATTTGTTTGCTTAAGCACGTCATCAAATTTCAAAGTATTAATATGTTGATAAAATAATTTCATGTTTTCAATATTAAAGTCCCGTTTTATTTCATACCAGTAAGAGTCCTTTTTCTTTATTAAAAATGATAATATTTGGCATGTATTATGATCAGAGAGGAATAACTGTTTTGTTAATCCTTTTGCATTTTCTATGTTACTAGCTATCAAATCAAGGCATGCTTTTTTTCTGGTAGGTGTCTGAATGTGTGAAGTCAAGTTGTAAATTTGTAAAATACTAAGTAGTTTTTGTGTATTTGGATTATTCTTTATGATATCTATATTCCAATCTCCACATATTATTATTTTTCTTGACTTGGTATTTAATTTTTGTAGCATTGTTTCTAATTTATCAAAAAATACTGGGGTGTTTGATGTGGGAGTTCGATAAATACAAACAATTACCACATTGGGATCTTTCAAAACAACACCGCTACATTCAAAACTGTACACTTCCGACATAGTATCTGCTAAGTTCAACCTAGTAAAATTTATGTTGTTTTTAAGTAAAATGCACGTACCGCCCCTTCTTTCATGGTCACGTGACCACGATGAACCTATTTTGTAGTTGTTTAAAATCAAATTTTGTTCATGCCCCTTTTTTATGAAAGTTTCAAATAAACAGATGACGTCTATACTTGCATTTTCAGTTGCAAGTTTTTTGAGTACAATTTCAAATTCGTCCTTTTTCTTAAGAATACTGCATATGTTTTGATGTAGTATGTTGAAATCAGTCAATACAGGAGTCTCGAAAAAAGGTCCCAGCAAAGGTCCGCAGGTTTGAGACAGCGTCACACTAGTAGTGTTGTCATTCTTCACGAAAAAATTAATCGAGTGTGGATGATTCATTATTATTAGTTTGTGTGCCTATTGAATGTTTTCGTGATATAGGTACTGTTGATATTATGTTTTCCAAGCAGTTATCACCATTTACACTACGAGTGTTTTTGCCTTCATAAGTACATCTTTTTATGCTACAGTGTAATCTTGTAATATAATTAATATAACTATATTTATTAGTAATTCTTAATATTTCTCGCAAAAAATACCCAGCAATACAAGTTATGTTTACATTGCCCATATGTCTGTTATTAATATAATTCATTGGCACAAAGTACACATGTCTAAACTGTTCACAAATCGATTGTACCAATTTATTTAGATTATATTCATTAAAATGTCTATTTTTACGGATTTCACCAAACAAAACATTTGTATTATTAAGGTGATATAATTTATAATACAGAAATGACTGCAATTTTAATATATTTTTATCATTTGTTCCTGCTAATGTTATAAGATAATCTGATTTAGTGAAATCTTTAGTGAGGTGATCACATTACACACTTAACACACTTAACACACTTACATGTAAGAATAAGAATAAGAATAAGTTTATTAAAAAAAAAAATGTGCCCCTAGTTTCATTCAAAAGAGCCGACAGAAAGGCCGCTCTATATTACAATTTTTGTGTCAGGAAAAGTAAAAAAAAAACTAGCCTGAATTTTTTTTAAATGCTAGGGCCTTATTTCTCTGATATAATCAGATGTTTTGTCAAAATATTCGCAGTTGATTAAAAGTGACCTTATCTAGTGACTAATTTTTTCGTTGCACTTCCAAAAGGAATAGTCTACCAGCATGCGTTTTACCTCTTTCTTTTGACATGAGGTCCTTAAAATGAAGCGTGAAAATTCACCTTTTTTTTTTCCAATAAAACAAAATTAAGTAAGTACCTATAGTATTAAATAACATTCCATCGCGCACAGAAAAATGTAGTGACTTGTTTCTTTTTCGTACTTCAAAAAAATGGATTAGTCTACCAGTACGCTTTTTCCCGTCAAAATTCAAAATTCAATTAAAATTCAAAATCATTTATTCAGTTTAGGCTACAAATAGCTCTTATGAACGTCATTATGCCATCGGTTCGTAAGTCTACTCTGGGCGGGAGACCTTGTACTGAGAAGAACCGGCAAGAAACTCAGCAAGTGTCAAGCTCTTTTCTCCCTTACAGCGTCAAAAAATATTGGAAAATGCCCTATCATAAAAGGACACTTTCTATCCTTCTTCCTATAACATGTCCTTTAAACAAGACAGCTTCTGGGCCAGCAGGGTGAGGGCGACTGATGCTGCGATGTTTTCACGTCTGGACTCCTTTTTAACCGACTTCAAAAAAGGAGGAGGTTCTATGTTCGACGCGTATATTTCTTTCTATGTATGTCCAGCGATTTTTCCACTTAACATCACGTGGAGTGGAGTCATTTGCCATGCAAATTATATATTAAAAAACGAACGTAAGTCAAGGCAATAAGGTGTTTTAAAGAAACACAGACACTTACCTAAATTATAATTTTATCTGTTGCAACTGTGCTACGAAAAAGAGACCTTTACTAGGAAAACGATACCTACATAACTTCAAAATTTTCTTAACAAGCTACTTTAAGAAGAAATTGCATATATTATGATTCACTTACACGTAGAGGAGCTCGATGGCGCAGTGGTAAACGCTCTCGGTCTGCGAACAACTTTCGCCAAGGCTGGTCATCAGATGGGTGACCAAAAAATTATCATCTAGAGCTCCTCCATGCTTTTGGCACGTAAAGCCGTTGGTCCCAGCTGCATTAGCAGTCGTTAACCCCCGCTAATCTGCACTGCGCCCACGTGGTGGCTTATGGCCGTCCTCCCTGCGATGTAAGGAAGGCTCTTGCCCCAGCTAGTGGGGAAATAATAATGAGCTGATGATGAGGCAGGCACCCTGAACTCGTATCTAGATAAATGTTTTACGCTGAGAACAAAGACGATACGGGGAACATGAAACCAGCTGTTAGGCTGCCATACAGTTATGTAGTTAATATAATTATAGTACACAACAGCGTCATTCGTGTAACAAAAAGTTGTGACTATAATTACTTACCTATCAACGCTACACAGAAAACGAAAATTATTTGTGACTAGTTGACCCGGCGTACTTCGTACCGCATTTCTTTTTCTTTTTTTTTTTAATATAGCCTATGTCACTCAGCGCTAATGTAGCATTCTAACGGTGAAATAAATTTTTAAATAGGTCCAATAGTTTTTGAGTTTATTTAACGTAATTCCACAAAGAACTTTATAAAAATCAACGAGTCTTCTGGGGTTTCGGTAGCTCATCAGAAGCCTTCCGTATGGATGAATTGGGAGAACGGTCTATAAACCAACATGCGGGCCCAGTGCGGATTGGGGTTGTTATCGACTGATAATGCAGCAGGGACCAACGGCTTTATGTTCCTTTTATCTTTCTTCACTCACCCGATGACCGACAGCCTTTGCGAAAGTTACTTAACGTCAGCAATCGCAGACCGGGCGCGTAAACCACTGCGCCATCGAGATCCTCCCCATCGAGCTCTTCGAAAGAATGAAAATATTTATAGCTTTGAAGCAGTGCCTCCTAGTGCGAAATAAGGAGAATTCAAATTTTGCCTTTCAAATTCTCGTTTTCGCTGATGTGATCGAGTGAATAAAACTCGCACTCAAGTATTTTCTCTTATCATTATCATCATCATCATCATCAGCCCATACTAGTCCATTGCTGGACATAGGCCTCTCCAAGTGCACGCCACTGAGCACGATCCGCGGCTACTCTCATCCAGCTCTTGCCAGCCACCTTGCGAAGATCGTCGCTCCACCTAGTCTGACGGCGTCCTACACTACGTTTGCCAATACGCGGTCTCCACTCGAGAACTCGTTTACCCCAACGGTTGTCGGTTCTGCAGCTAATATGACCGGCCCACTGCCACTTCAGCTTGGGCTATGTCGATTACTTTCGTTATCTGTCGGATCACCTCATTCCGAAGTCAATCCTTCAGAGAAACTCCGAGCATAGCCCTTTCCATAGCTCGCTGAGCGACTTTAAATTTGTGAACCAGCCCTGCCGTGAGTGTCCACATTTCGGCTCCGTATGTTATGACCGGTAGGACGCACTGATTGAAGACTTTCGTCTTTAGACTTTGTGGAATAGGCGACGTAAAGACTCGACGTAATTTCCCATATGCTGCCCAGCCTAGCTGTATCCTTCTGTTAGCCTCTTTCTCGATGTTGTTTCTACCCAATTGCAAAATCTTCTCTTATAAAAAATTTAGAATTTTCTCTTATAAAGCGATTTATATGCAGCCTTCTTATTGTGTCTACATCATAAATGGAACCTGTGTGCAAAACTTCAGCTTTCTAGGTCCAAGGGTCTAAGCTATGCGTTCACGAATCAGTCGCCTTATTTTCTTACGGCTTAGTACTTGGCCTTATTTAATCTGATTGAAGGTGCAAGCACACATCACCCCGAAATCCTCAACTACTGAGGAACTGACTATCTTATCTCTAGCTGCCGGAACACAACAATGTTACTACATTGATGATACGTATTTTGATAAGATGGTGGTAGCTAGCTAGGACTTAAAACAAGCACAGAGGCGGTTAAAGCCATTTCCTTTTATATGTACCGGTAACAATCAAAAGAGGTCGCAGTTAGAAAAAATATGTAACAATATAGCGCAAACTCTTTTATTGGTAAAGTTTAGCACGCCACCTCAACAGGTAGCTAGTAGGTTGTCGTGCAACAATCGCACTTTGCGCTATTGAAATAGTAGTTCTCGCTTCTAGCTCGCTACGCTGAGAAGAATAAAAGAAAAGTTTAGCACTGGCCGCTTTAACTTGACCTCCGCTTTTATGATTGTGACTATTGTAGTGGGGTTGGGGGTTAGCTAAAGCTGTGTGCATATACCTTAATCTCAATTTTACTTGACTGTAAGTAAAGAGAAGGTAAAACCGTATTGTACCGCAACATTTTTTGGCATGGCTGTGTTTCGGTTTGAAGGATCCTAGATACTATATATAGGATAGGGTATTAGAGAGTGGAATTACAGGGCATAGAGATATAAGGACTTTTAAGGTCGGCTACCGTATGTGCACTCGGTGTTGAAAGCGCCCAGGGTTGCGTGAGGTAACGCTTTTCATCAGGCCACATGATCCTTTGCCGGCTTAGTTCAGCTGTTCGCTTTACAACAGATTCGCTTAACCACCACGCTTGCTAAATGCAGGTGGTGATCACAAACCCGGCATGCATTGAAAAATTTGAAACACACCTAGCCTTACCTGGGAGTTGAACCTAGGACCTCCAGATGTAAGGCTGAGCGCTTTGCCATCTCGGCTTACGAGGCACAATCTTACCTTTAATATACTTACTTTCCCTACGGAGAGATCGTAGGGGGGTTTTGATGTTAAACATCTTTTTTAAGTACCTAAATCAGATTTGACCAAATCTCATTTAAGTATCTCATACTAAATGAAAAGCTCGTTTGATTGACATCGAAATACGACACGATAAACGGCATGAACGCATCGTAATCGGTTCGTGTAATAGCTCTTCTGACGTCACAAAACCAAAAGTGATTTCAGACGCGGTCGCCTTATACCCCCACGGCACAAAGTAAAGAGACTGCAGAAGGTAAGCTTTATACATACCCCAAACCCCAACCCAAATTGTTGCAATGCAGGGTCATGTTAAGGGACTATTTATACTATTGTAAGATCTGTACCATACCAACATGATACAATAAATAATTATGACTATGACTATGACTACCGAGCTCGAGCAACGCATATATAGACAACCTCTCTCACGGCACGGAAACTCGCTCGGACGGACGGGCTGCTGCAATGCGGCTTGTGAGATTGCAAGTCCGTGAGAGGGTGTGTGCGTTGCTCGAGCACGGTATGTAGGTATAAATAAAGCTTTTCTTCAGTCGCCTTTTTTCTATACCTTGTCTCCCGGTCCTCCGAGAGGCGAGCGTTCCTATTGCCTTCATAGCCCTCCAGGCCAAAGGCATCCCCAGGAGTTGTTTACCGGGTTGGTCTTCATATAAAAGATCAGCCCCGGATTTTCGCGAAAGCATTTTTTAATGCGAGTAGTTCGGAATATTTTTGCAATTTTTCCACTGGGACAACAAAACAAATCTCTTTATTTCATATTCAAGCTTACCTTCTGCAGGTTTCGTATTTTGTGCCCACGACGACGATGGAGTGATTTTTGTTGCAAATGACAAATTGATCAAGCGTAGAAAGGTTTTGGGTTCGGGGCTGGCCTGGGACGTAAGGAAAACAATTTGGAGGACTCCCAGCTTACGACCTTTTACTATCCGAAAGGTGTAAAGGACATTTTCAATAGGTTTTATACGGTGAGTTAAGTAGGTATAACGAATTTGACAACCTGCTTCCGAATGAAAGAGATGAGGTATAGATAGGCAGCAGATGCATTTTGTCAGGTTGTGAGTCTTAATACTTATCCTAAGGACATCAGGCAAAGACTGTCAAAAGTGTGTCTCTTTGCTGACAGACCGAAACAATGCAAAATGAGTGTTAATGTGTCAGTTTTCAGTATTTGTTTTCTAAAGTTCAGGCCAATAGTACACAATGTTACACATTTGGTTTTGAGTTTATCCTGAGGTTTCGAAACCTTTATGGGGTCCGTGGTCACAGCAGGGAGACTGTAAAGGGACCGTGTAAAGGGAACCTGTATTGGGAGCTCTAAAAGCAGTTATTGCAGTCGTGAAAAAGCTACGCGTGTACGCTACACGCGTCTCGTTTTCAAAACCGCAACAAACAATGCTACAATACTACTTTAAAGAGCTCCATGGTGATCCTCCAGGGCAGCGCACTATGGCTGTGCTGGAGTTGTTTAAGCCAATCAGAACACATCGGGAGATCGAGACCTAACTTAGCCCTACAACACCATTACAGTCAACGAGCTGCAGATAACACATTCGTCACATCGGTCACCCATCTTAAGCCAAAACATTCTGAAAGTAGCTTAGCATTTGCGATTGAGCTATGACGCACAGAAAACTCAAGACAGCTTTTACCTTTTCATCAGTAGGCCAATGATCGTATTTTATTTAATCGTAAATAAGGCATTGTCGGTCTGGCTTGGCGTCGTAAATTACCTTGTCCCGAGCGAATTACCTTCACGGGATCCAATAAATATGAATCAATACTTAGAGAAAATAAAAAAAGGGAAAATACCTAGCGCCTGTTTTCGTCGAGACTCGAGTGTGAGAAAAACTGGCTTGATTGGTCGTTATGTTATTTGGATACAAACGGTTTTTTGGTATTTTCTTTCTTAAACTGGAATTGACTGGCCTTCATCTTGCCTGATGGTAACTGACAATAAGGTCGAAGGTGGAAGCGCACTTCACTCGGAAGAATAAGAAACTGGCTATCTGACCTCTAACTGTTAGTACACGACAATGCTACTAACTTGCATGCTATGACGACATACTTAGATAAGATGGTGGTAGCTACTTAGGCAGTCAGACTATAAAAAACAAAAACTAACATACAGAAAAAAAAACACACAAACCTAGTACGATATTGTAACTCGCGGAGAATTGAACACGACTGTGTTAACAATAATCATCATCATCAGCTCATTTTATGTACCCACTTCTGGGGCACGAGCCTTCCTTATGGATAGGGAGACGGCCATAAACCACCATGCGGGCCCAGTGCGGATTGGTGGTTGTAAACGACTGCTTATGCAGCCGGGACCAACGGCTTTACGTGCCTTCCGAAGCACGGAAGAGCTCGGGATGATAAATCTTTGCGAAAGTTGCTTAACCTCAACACTCGCAGACCGGGCGCGTTAACCACTGCGCCATCGAGCTCCTCAATGTAACAATAATGCGTGGCATAAACCGCGGAGTTAAAGCGGACAGCGCTCAATCACAAAATAAGTAGACTGCAGAAGGTAACCTCTGAGGTCTAGTGGCTAAGACCACCGGTTTAGACCCAGGTACATATTTGTGTACTCTGTTTGGTTGGTGGTAGGGCTTGTTTGCCCGCCTGGCTATCTTATCTAAATATGTCGCTATAACATCAATGTTTGTAGCATTGTTGTGTTCCGGCAGCTAGAGATAAGATAGCCAGTGCCTCACTAGTTGAGGATCCCGGGTGTAGTGCG
Source organism: Eudonia mercurella (assembly GCA_963082485.1). Taxonomy (NCBI): domain Eukaryota; kingdom Metazoa; phylum Arthropoda; class Insecta; order Lepidoptera; family Crambidae; genus Eudonia; species Eudonia mercurella. The sequence continues at coordinate 6,702,426 of OY720026.1, forward strand.
CTTCCACTAATAGGCCTTATCATCACTTAACATCAGGTGAGATCAAGGCACTGCCCCTTACCCGTGAATATAAAAAAAAAAGAAAAGATAAGCTTTATACAAATGCGCTAGAGCAACGCACACATAGACACCACTCACGGACGCGGAATCTCGCAACAGCTGCGCTCATTGGATAGCATCTACAACTTCAGCTTACTGAACTTTAAATCTTAAACTTAGATTAAATTAAGGTTGCAAAATATTTGTACTTAATATTTCCTGTCATCATCGCCACAAACGTAATTGTGGCTCCATGGCCCCAAAGTAGCCTACCGTTTTTCAAGCGCTTATCGGGAATCTAGTACTTACATAATTGATTGAAAAAGCTTACTTTCTGGGTCTCCTTTTTTTGTGGTTCAAAGGCGCGTAAGACACATAAAATATGTGTTTATACCTGCGTGCGTGACCTTTTTGCATTGCTTACTTTAATATCAAGAAGTGCTGCTCTGACGAAAATTCTGAATGGTTTTGTCGTCGGCGTATTAAGCCAATGGCAAGTAATAAATATTTGATGATCATCACAAGATTAACGACCACAAGATACAATCTTCAGGTAGCATGCTTATTATAAAACGCTCGTTAACGCGCCCGGTTTGCGATTGCTGAAGTTAAGCAACTTCTGCAAACGCCGGTCATCCTATGGGTGACCAAAATTGAATCATCTCGAGCTCCTCCGTGCATTAGCAGTCGTTAACAACCACCAATCCGCACTGGACCCGCGTGGTGGTTTATGGCCCGTTCTCCCTATCCATCTGTTGGGAAGGTTTGTGCCCCAGCAGTGGGGCCTTAAAATGCTGGTGATGGCCGGCCGGCAGTGAAAATGCCTTGTAGTACTTGATTAACAAAGTAAAAAAGTTGTAAAACTTTACTTAGTACCTATCGGTAGAGTAATAAATACTGCTGATACAGAGTTTTTGGACGTCAACCTCATGGTCCAAACATAACAAATTAAATTTGAGTTTTTTTATGGAAGAGTAAATCTTCGTAAATATCATTTTGCATATTACCACGATGTTCTTTATACTTGGTTGAATGGCCATGTTTCGGAATTATACACCTTTTACCAAACACCCTGTATTTGAGATATAAGGACTATAAGACTGGATAATAAATAAACAATTATTACACACCGTATAGTTATTGATATACCTAAATGTATATACAGGGTGTTTGGTAATTGGATGTTTGGTAATAGGATGTTTAGTAATAGGGTTTATACAGGTATATGGCACATAGGGCACAGGGCGTAGAACCCCAGAGAATTATAAACATACCTGAAAAGCACTATATGGCAGAGATATTAGGGTTGTCTGTTACTAAGTGAAATTGCAAAGTGACAACCCTAGTTCCAGCTGATACAGTGTTCTTGGTCGTCAACCTCATGGTTCAAACGAAACAGAAGTCAAAACATGACAGGGTTAATTTTTTTAAAGGATTTTTACTTAAAATTTTTCAAATTAAAGATTTTTTGCTAACAAAGGATTTTTAACACCCACGTGACCACGATTAGGGACACGGAAAGAATATCGATACATTTCAGTATCAAGCTACTTCCCTTTCGATACCGACACTTTTGTACTCCATTATTTTTATTAGATACTTGTCTGGTATTAGTATTTTTTGGCCAGTATCGGCACAGTATAAGGATGGAGTATGCAATACTTCTTCCTTAAACTGTGGTATCGGTCCTTCGTGTCAAGCTACAGATCACGTTAACAAAAACGAAAATTTATATATGGCAACATTTTAACTCTTCTCGTATGTCGCCAGGAGGCTCTGCTTCAATGTGTTTTCGTAATCGTAATCGAATGAATACGGAAAGTAAACAAAACTCACACTAGGCATTCTGCTGAATGTCGCTAGACGTCGATTAGACAAATTATTGTTTTTGAGTGATTGTACAGAGGAAGAATGGGAGATATAATGATATTAAGTAGCTTTTTCTCTGTGCACTTACACAAAATAACAAATGACTGTAATTATTTTTCTAAGTAATTAAAAAAATCATTTAATTATATAATTTAAAAACAAAGACAAAGTGTTGAAAAAATTCCACGAGCGGGATTCGAACCTGCACCCCATGACTTTCGGCGAGTTGGATTGAGCCACGATAGCATAGTTGGCAGTGCACCTGATCCGGCATGTCGTGGGGTGCGGGTTCGAATCCCGCTCTTGGAATTTTTTCAACACTTTGTCTTTTTCAAATTGTAATTTGTTCGCAACAATATTTGCGTAAAATTATATGTAAATAATCATTTATATGTTAGAAAAGCTGAATATTTTGATAATGCAAAGGTATCGATAACTTAGAGCAGTGTTTCATCAGCCCGATTAGAAATATTTTTTTAATTTTTGCAGTACTAAAACCAATGATCTGAAATTTTTGCAGATTTTTTTTATTAACGTCCTTGGAAATTGTACTTTATTTCCTAGAGGTCGTTGAGTGAAACAGTTTGGTAAACGCTGCCTTAGACTATCGATGCTTTTAATGCGATAATACTCATGAGAACAATATCGATACTTTTGATTCGATAACGAGTCCCTACGCAGGATACGATACGAGTGTTTACGCCGACAAAGTCCCGGGCAGCCCGCTAGGTAGGTATAATAATAGAATTCTTGGAATAATCCCTTCAAACCGGAACACATCAATGGAAAACAATGGTGCTTCACGGCAGAAATAGGTTTTATGTTGGTCGCCGTTCAGTCGGATTATAGGCATACTTCCGTACGCGTGTATGTCACTGAACTCCTCAATGGGCTGTTTTTGATAAAACTTTTAGTGTGTATTTGAGTGGATCCCTGGGTGTTTTTTGGACCTCATTTACGGGCACTGCACTCCAACGCTCTAAATTTTATAATATTGGCCACTATTCTAGGGCACTCTCTTCCTTCGATTCACTCCATCGCTCCAATTTTAATCATATAACTACGTTAGAGCAATTTTAATCATATAGCTACGTTAGAGTTAGGAGCTCGATGGCGCAGTGGTTAACGCGCCCGGTCTGCGAGTGCTGAGGTTAAGCAACTTTCGCAAAGGCCGGTCATCGGATGGGTGACCAAAAATGTATTATCTCGAGCTCCTCCGTGCTTCGGAAGGCACGTAAAGCCGTTGGTCCCGGCTGCATTAGCAGTCGTTAACAACCACCAATCCGCACTGGGCCCGCGTGGTGGTTTATGGCCCGTTCTCCCTATCCATCCACAGGGAAGGCTCGTGCCCCAGCAGTGTGGACATAAAAATGAGCTGATGATGATGATGATGATGATGAACTACGTTAGATTTCTAAACTTTCCAAAATCCATCAATTTGGAGTGATCGAGTGGCGCGGTGGCGCTGCAATAGGGTTTTAGTATTTTATCATGGGGTACGGATGTTCACTCAAGCGAACGTAGTCGGGTAACTATTTATAAAAATCCACAAAATTGAGCACTATAATAAATAACTATAAAAATATGAATAAAACAATTATTTAGCTCTGCAAATATATTTTTTTAAATTCGCTACGAGATTTGAACGATTCCTCAAAGACTAATAAAAAAATGCCGCAGCAATACACTTGTTGTAAAATGTTTAGTTAGTATCCAAATTGAATTGTTCGTGTGCCAAGACAGATCGGCAGTCATGCTTTTTAATTAGTTTCTGTTTCAATCAGATGCGTGTAAAATTTGTGAAACCAATTTGAATTGATATCAGTGAACATATACCTACCTACAAAAGGAAAAAATCTTGATACATTCACTAACATACCTACCCATCAACGTCTAACCCAAGCCTTAGACCTAGAAAGCTGAAATTTTGCACAGTTTCCTTTTAAGATGTAGATAAGAAATAAGTCAGTGAAGTGAAGTAAGGCCAGTGACTTTGTCCGGGTTTTTTAAAACCCGGACAAAGTCACTGGCCGTCGCTAGAATCATCATCATCATCATCATCAGCTCTATTTATGTCCTCACTGCTGGGACACGAGCCTTCCCTAGAGATTGATAGGGCCATAAACTACCACGCGGCCCAGTGCGATTGGTGGTTGTTAACGACTGCTAATGCAGCCGAGACCAACGGCTTTACGTGCCTTCCGTAGCATGGAGGAGATCGAGATGATACATTTTTGGTCACCCATCCGATGACCGGCCTTTGAGAAAGTTGCTTAATCTCAGCACCCACAGACCGGGCGCATTAACTACTACGCCATCGAGCTCCTTGCTAGTAAGCTAAATAAAGTTAATTAGTTTTTTCCTTGTTTTTTCCAAAAATCGCATAATGTGTACAGTAAAGAGAATATATTGTAAATCCTTCCCTATTCTTTAAAAAATCATGTTATGTTCATCGTATTCCTCTTAACAACATTGAAGTCTTCTTTTAAAGAAGCAGCAGCGTACATTGGAAGACAGATGGCGCAAGAACAGTGCCATGTTTTATTCATACCCTCGACTCGAGAGGTGACGGCCGTCTCCTCTCGAGTGACTGCAACTTATTTCTTAAAACGTTTATGCGTTTTAATTTAAGTAAAAGATCTTTAGAGATGGAGCTAGATGGTAGAATTTGAAATTTTATTAGCGTTTGAACTGTGATCAACTGGATACAATTATGGTTTGATAATGTTTTTTGGAATTATCATTGTTGAGTTTGCAAATCTCTACAACGTGTAACAGAAAGTTGTGGTCAAAATAAAGATCCAAAGTGATCTAGATCTTGTATGTGTTGTTACTAAGAAATAGTTAATTATTAATTTAATTTGTCATGTAATTGTAAATTAAATATTTATATTGTGAGGTCACATCAAAACAAACAAGTCACAGCCCTAGTGGTTTAGTAACCTCTGTGTACTTACAGTTATGATCACTGCTGCTTGCTTATCCTTATAATAATAAAAAATATCTCGTAAATAGTTATTTATTTAAAAATTGCGCAATATGAGGAATCGATTTGGTTTTTCAACTCTCCTAAAGACATTCTGTAAATCCTGAAAATACAAATTAATCTTAGAATACGAATACGATACGTTCGTATGATAGTATAGTAAAGTTAAGTTAATAGCCTATGATTGTCCCACTGCTGGGCAAAGGACTTTATCATTGAAATCAAGCCATCACTACAATTGATTGGCACTGGCTTAATCATCACGCTTTCCAAATGCGGGTTGGTGATTGATCACAAACCTGGGCTATGCTTTGAAGCGAGCACTTTAGTCGATCTGGGAATTCAACCCGAGAACTTCAGGTATCGGGCCAAACGCTTTGCCTCTCAACCACCGAGGCGATAGTATACTCGTAGTAGGGCCGAATTATTTTTCACTTTTCGGGGATCTGGGGTTGCCAAACTTGCTTTATAGGCACGAGCAGACACGGCACCACACAAGCAGGTTCTACGCAATATTTCAATACCAAAAAGTAGGTACAGTCGTCATGAAATACCTATATCTCAACAGTATAGGAAACTTTTGTTATTGACGAGTGGAATTCGCTTATTGAATCGTCTCATCATCAAATCGAGCATTATAAGACCCTATCGCTCTATTGTATTAATAATTGCCATGGAATATCAGTTAACAGAATTTACTTTGACTAGGTACATGACTGCGTATATATTATTGGGCTTGGCTTCATTTGTTATGAAAACTAAATGAGCAGTTCTAAACTAGAGACAAAATTACAAAAAGGTCTGACTTGTTAGTAAAGTTCATTTTGTACGACTTGGAAAAGTGAAAAGTCTGATAATGTCTATGTGCTCAAAAGCTTTAAACAATCAATCAAATGGTAATGGTAACTAATTAAAGTACTCGTACTTTCCAAAGGAGCTTTAGTTGCTTTAAATTAACAAAGTTTCCTAATTACGATGCCGATTCTGTGTTAGAAGACGAATTTGTGTACAAGTTTTAATTTAAAATGATCCAATTAATCTTTATGAAAACATATTATTACCCGAGTAGGGATGGGTCAGAAACTCAGAATACAATTCTATACTGCCGCCGGATAGTATGACGTAGGAGCCGTCTAACCGTGCAGTTTCAAGAGGTGGTAGGCTTTAGCCGCCGGCTCAATCACCACACTTCAGACAAAGCCATGGTGCCAAGCGGCTCGCGTTCCATCATGATGTCCGGACAAGCTGTACCAGGAGGAAAGGTCGGGTTTTGTTGCGCTCACTTGACGTCCGGTCTAAGATGCACTCATCGGCACTGCTTCGGATGGCCAAACTCGGAGAGCAGCGGGATCCGAGGCACGGTTCTCTGCTGGCCGACTGCAGACAGTTGGGGGCCCAAGTAGTGACCTAGCCACTCATGATACTACGTATTTTTGACCTTATGACAACGCCAGTAAGGATCAGCCTTTTTGAATGTTCACAAATCGAGGTGTCGTCTTAAAAAAGGAATAGCCTAACCTAATGCCCCACTGCTGGGCAAGCCCTCAATCAATTGCTTATTTCTATGCTACTAAGACGAGTAATCAACTTTTAGTTATCAACTTAACAGGATTTCAGCTAAGTAATTTTTTTCTATAATTATTAATTTGCTTACAAACACATTTAGAATTTGGCCTACATTTACGTATAGTGGCGTACAGTTATTGACTATAACAACATTAATTCCTACCCTCGAGGGTTTCAAGTGTAATAAATTTGTGTATGTAACACATAAACGCGTCCGGTGCGCGGCAAACTCCTCAACAATCCGGCAACACCTTACGGCGACCGATAAATAGTTTTGGTGACGTATCCACAATGTAGAATCACAAAATAAGGATACATACCTACAAAATGTTCATACAAAGCTTCATACAAATGTGCTCAAGCAACGCACACGACACGACACGAGAATGGAGTATTGTTTCCATCTATGGGACGGCTCCGCTAAATACTTCCTCGATGCACTTGATAGACTGCAAAGACGAGCGGTACGCATTATTGGAGATGCTGAGGTTACAGCCTCTTTTGAGGACCTCCAACTGCGTAGAGACATTGCTTCTCTCAGTGTCTTCTACCGGAATTACTACGGAGAGTGTTCTAAAGAACTTTTTGATCTAATCCCGCCCTCTCCTTTCCTCTCCCGGACTGCACGTGCTGGTCTTAGGAACCACCATCATACTGTACAGACTCAGTACTCGTACCAAAAAATTTGGCAAATCGTTCCTCTGTAAGACCATTCGGCTTTGGAATTCTTTGCCGGCGCATGTATTCCCCATCTTCTATAAACCCGGGTCTTTTAAGAGGGGTGTGAAACGGCATTTATGCAGGCCGTCATGGATGGATGCGCTTGTTACCGTGCTTGTTCCACGGTGAGGAGCGCTCTCATTATTTGGGACTGCATCGGCTGCATACCATCAGGCAAGATGTAATCACTATGACGAGTCGATATAAAAAAATTTAATAAAAATACATCGACAACTTCTCATGGACACGGTATCTCGCATCCTTTGATGACGACAAAAAGAAAGATGACTATATCTCTGTTGTACTTTGTAAGAAAAACTAAAATTATTTCGACATAGGTACAAAAATCGTATAAGTAGTACTATCTCTTCTTTACGAACAGTAAACATTTGTATGGTCAATAAAAAACAAATTAATCAAAGAACAGTATAAAACATTACAAAAAGAAGGAAAGAAATAAAAAAAAATGAAAATCAAACTTACACGTGCGTGTGTAAATGTGTGTATTTCACATACATCTTCTAATGAGTGAAGTCCAGACCCCAGCTGCCTGACATTAAGGTTGATGATTTACGACAGCCTATCTTAGCGTATATTCCCTCCTTAACACATATTACCTAAGCCCGATAATAACCCTTAAACATCGAAACCAGCCATCGAATTCCGTCACTTCGCTTCTCGTAACACAATTGCCGTCAGGCGGTCGTATGAAACACAAAAAGATAAAGATAACGGGCGCGCTGCACTGACGCGACTGATACCAGTATCGAATACATCAGCATCGTATTCATTACGCCATATTTTCCCCCAAGAGAAAATCGCGATGAGCCGTATAGAGTGAGAGGCGGGGAACTTCGTTTCACAAACAAAGCGCGTGCTGAAAGGGGCTTCCGGAAAAAACATTTTCATTGTGTCTACGACTCGCTCGATTTTTAATCTCCCCCCGCGCCCCACTGCAAGTTTATTGTCGGCTTTGTGAATTCTATTGGCGACTGTAAAGCGATGGTAAAACGCCAGTTGCAATAAATACGGTCACCCGGCGGTTTCGGTTTCCGTACTTTTCACCTTCTTTAGTGGCTGACGATGCCGGCCTAAGAATGTTTTGCTGCGTTTCGTTGACGCCTCATCTGTCTTTAACCTCTACTCGAAAAGAGTTTGCACTTTCTGTTAACACTAACTAACTAATAAAACCTTTTTTTAAAGTGATGATTATTTATAGTTTTTTCAATTTCGATTCAAGTGTCCTATTTGGGAGGTGAAATGTCCAGAGAAATTACAGAGCATGAAGCAACACTGTCCCAAAACTTTATTGGTGTCGGTCGCAAAAGTCTATACTTTGCGGTATGCGGTAGCTGCTTTTCGTCAGGTGGGCCCTATATTACTGTGCTTACTCTGTAACATATAAAGGCGAAGGGTAAGGCACACTAGCGCCACCAATTCATAATTTGACAATTACTAACGGACCGGATCTTTTTTTAAACATTGCGTACCGTCCGACAACAGGAAAGCATCCATAGTATTTATTTAATAATTTTAATAATAATAATAATATATTCTGGGCTATGGGCTATTAATGGGCTATCGCATTTATTCACAAACAATGGCTACTGTTGGTGTTAGCGAATGAATACAAAAACAAACCTAAAAGTAGTGCACAATTATCAAATAATAGATGTTTGCCTAGTGTCGGAAGGTCCGCAATGTTTGAAAAAAAATCCAGTTTATTAGCAGTTATCAAATGAAATCCATTAGTGGCGCTAGTGTGCCTTACCCTTCGCTTTAAAGAAAAACTGCTGCACAAGACTGGGACAAGTAGAAATCCATATATCCCTAATACGGGATCAAGGGGAGTCACCTACTTCAACTACTTACCCATATAACTAAAGAACGTTATTATTGGGTTCATTGAAGCGTAATATTAATTTGTTCGTTCATATCATCACCTGCTTATTCTATCCCCTCTGCTGGGGCACGAGCCTTCCCTATGCTATGGATGGTAACAAGACCGGGAGAACTGGTCATAATCCACAATGCAGGCTCATTTCGAATTAGTGATTGCTAACGACTGCTAATATAGCCAAGACCGACGGCTTTACGTGCCTTCCGAAGCACGGAAGAACTCGGGATGATAAATTTTACTTTTTTTTTAAAGCGCTAATTGCTGCACTGAAGCTGAATTAAATATTTATAAAATACAGTGAAAAAATTTTAAACGCCCACCCGACCCAGCCAGGAATCGAACCTGGGTCTTCCGCAATCCGGGCGACTGCACTGACCGCAACGCTATAGTAAATTTAACTTTTTTTTATGTGCTAATTACTGCACTGAAGCTGAATTAAATATTTATAAAATACAGTGAAAAAATTAAACGCTGCAGGTTCGATTCCTGGCTGGGTCGGGTGGGCGTTTAATTTTTTCACTGTATTTTATAAATATTTAATTCAAGATGATAAATTTTCAGCACCCATCCGATGACCGGTCTTAGCGAAAGTAGCTTAATTATAGCAATCTAAGACTAAGCGCGTTTACCTCGGGCGCCATCGAGCTCCGATAACGGGTCACAGAAAATCACCTACAACAACTAGTTAGGTACATTATAATTTTATTAGATTGATTGAAGCGTGTGATGAGAAGGGATGAAACGCATGTAACTACGAGAGTGATGAATATAAGTTGATGGATGGATTTAGGGTGAGAGGGTTTGTTTTGTTCTCTTGAGAGAGTTTGTTGATTGTCACTGGGCATTTTCAGTTTTACCGGGCTTTTTTGGAGGCGGCGAGAAACTTAAAGGGTTCCCCAAGCCGTGTAAAACGAATCATCGTGAGAAGTTTTCTAGAGGGAACGGCATCATGCGCTAATGCGTGTCCCCATGCCTTACTAGATTCTCCGAGAGGTTCGGATCGGAGACCGAAGAAAAAATTGATGGATTATGTGTTAGATGATATGAATGAAAAGCGAGTCTCTTGAGGTTGTGTTTTTTACGACAGTTTGATTATTGACTCAAACGGAGAAAGAAAAAGAACGGATAAAGAAGAATGGAAGAAATGGAAATTTTGAAGAAGCAAGAACAATATTGAAGCGTGATTTTAATTAAGTAGTACATATTCGTATGTCGGACGGTTGGCTGACTGTAACCACCGCAGAGCTGATGTGGAATAGCGTGTCGAAATCCTTGAAAGAGCTGATGGTAAGCTAATCTGAGATTTGCACGCTTGCCATGTGTAAAGGTAATCTATTTGCACGGCAAAAATGTTGTTTGCATATCCACAATGTTATGTTAGAAACATACCTTGAGTTCAAATATAGGTACAGTCGACAGCGTATCAGGTGTGACAGTAGAGTTTCAAATACCGCCCCTTTTGCGTACGAGTTAAGGCGGAATTAAAGTCTTGTTACGCTTGATATTGGGTCGACTATGGGCTTTACCGGCAGCTATTTAATCGAGGGTAATATCTTTATCGTTAAAAAAATCATTAACGTTTAAAAGACCCGAAAAAAGAGAATGAAAAGAGATTCCTAGACAACAAACAACGATGGCTAAACGCGTATCAATATTTTTTATAATCGCCGATCTTGCAAAACGTCATGGAACTTTGGTTCCAAATCTCACCTGAGGCAAATCATCCCTTTTTTATCATGTGGTATATTCAGTTCCAACATAAATATAGAATTGTGTATACAGATAAAAAAATTAAAAGCAAGAGTTACAGGCGTACGCAGAATTTTTAAAACATACCAAACTGAATTCGCAGGCATTCTGTTAATTTTCCATTGCAAAGAACAGCAGATGTTTTTAATTTTAAACCTTTCGTCAATGTTCAGTCGTGTCGCTATTTCGTCAGGTCTACCCTGGACACCTAAATAACGGAAATAATAACAAAGAGGACTGTACAGTCACGAGCACAGATATGTTTACACTTTGACTTTTATTCCATTATTTTAAGAGTTACAATTTTTTACATATTTTTGCTACTGACTTACTTACTCATTGCTAGAGAATGATAATTAGAAAGCTGTTAATTATGAGTTGGACCTGCACTTGGGGTCCTTTTATTTGTGTTTCTTTAGTTTTATCCATCTCTGTAGTTTAGTATGGAGACCACTTGATCTCAGACCCAGAGACCCCAGTCCAGGGTTCGGGAGAGTGTATTATTGATGTCTATCTTGTGTTGTCTTATTATTATTTTATGCCACGTCTGCGTTATTTTACGATTCTGTCAATTTTTTAGCAGCACGATGTGATGTAAGTACTTGTGGTTGTAAAGCTATCATTTGTTTAAAGGAGAGTGGTATGCCTGTATGCCTTCCATACATAATTAAAGCCACATTGAAACGAAGCAAATCTCACAACGATTGAACAGCGGTTGAAATTACCTACCATAATTAATTTATTACAAGGCTTTTCTGAAACCAAAACCAATAAATACATTCATGTTCGGTCTATACTAATTTACTTTGCGTTATTACTTTGGTTACTTTTGCCCGAAAATATCGACCACCATTTGTCACTTTGTGTGGTCGACATTTTTGGACATAGTTACCAGTAGCCTCTGTGGTCTAGTAGTTAAGACCATCGGTCTGATGTTTGTTTGTTAACGTATATTTTTTATGTATGTTATGTGTTTTTTTTCTTTCTTTACATGTTGTGGTTGTCTTCTATATTTTTTGTGTTTATTGTAATGGAAAGTGTTCTGCTATGATCGGGCATTTTCCAATATTTTTGACGCTGTAAGAGAGAAAAGAGCTGGACACTTGCTGAGTTTCTTGCCGGTTCTTCTCAGTACAAGATCTCCCGCCCAGAGTAGACTTACGAACCGATGGCATAGTGACATTCATAAGAGCTTCTTTTAGCCTAAACTGAATAAATGATTTTGAATTTTGAATTTTGGTCCCGGGTTCGATTCAACAAGGTATATTTGTACTTGGTTGGTGGTAGGCTTGTTGCTGCTAAATATATCGCCATAACATCAATGTAAGTAGCAGTGTTGTCTTCAGACAGTTAGAGATAAGATGGCCAGTTGCTCAGTACTTGAGGATTCCGGGTAAAGTGTACTTCGACTTTAGGCCTTATTAATTATCACAGTCAGGTGAAATGAAGGCAAGCACTTGATATTAAAGAATAAAAAAAATACTAGTACTTAAGTACAATTAATTTATTATAACGCTCATTCGAAATCCAAAACCAATCAATTTAGCCGGACGCATTTGCTATCCACTATCCGTGGTGGACATTTTGTATTCCTATAGCGCCCACATTGTCTTGACCCACCAAATTTGAGGGAATCACCCTTTTGGGATATCAATTTTGTTCGGAGAGGAGGGTGATAGGTTCCTGAATAAAGTGGTCTGTTCAAAGTGTGATAGGTAAGGGTCCTGGCGCTAATGTTTTATTCATTGCACTAACAGAAAGGTGTCGACTGTCGTGCCACCATCGGGAATCATACATTGATCACGGTGCTGAATTGTTTACTAACAAAATGTGTGTCCGACTTACCGACAGACTGCTAGTGATGTTTACTGTAGGTAGGAGGGGTGTATTTGAAATGGTGACAATGTTTCTCACACTATAAATTAATATCTAAAACTATCTAATTAATATTTATTAATGATTACTTAGTAATTTCAGTAGCATTGATGTATTGACAGTTAGAGATATGATAGCCAGTATCTCAAGAGTGAAGATTCCGGATGAAGTGAGTTTCCACGTAGCCTTCCAGTTAGAAATTTTAAAAAATTTAACTATGTTTTTATTTTTTTTTCTTCTAACTAATCTAAAAACGAAAAAAACTAAAAAACTGATATTTTTTAAAATAAAATAGCTGTAAAAGCTATAAATGCCTAAACGTAGTAAAATACAGAAAAAGTGCTGTTTTTTTAAATATACTTGCACAGTGCGATTGTCGAAATATCGGATACTCAAACACTACAAAAGACATACGAGAAATTCCGTGACTACGATACTTAGTTTAAAAAGTTGTATGTTTAGTATTTCAGAAACAAAAAAGTACTTCTCTAAGCATTCATCGCCAGCTCATATACGTCCCCACTGCAAGGGCACGAGCCTTCCCTATGGATGGATAGGGAGAACGAGCCATAAACCACCACGCGGACCCAGTGCAGATTGGTGGTTGTTAACGACTGTTAATGCAGCCGGGACCAACGACTTTACGTGCCTTCCGAAGCACGGAGGAGCTCTAGATGATAAATTTTTGGTCACCCATCCGATGACCGGCCTTTGCGAAAATTGCTTAACCTCAGCACTTGCAGACCGGGCGCGTTAACCACTACGCCATCGAGCTCCTCTACGCATTAATAGTAACTAACTACCTGTCGAGAGCTATTAAACGTAACAGACCTAAGTAAGTATAACTACTTCAAAACGCGAGGCGCGAACGTTTTAAGTTTCACCAAGACCAAGGGAATGACGTCAGGTAATTGCCAAACGAAAATTATACACATTCAGCACTAATAACTGGGTTAATTAGAGTGCAGCGGACTTACAGCATCGAGACGATTAAGTTTAAGTTCCAACAGTTGGCTTCGAGATCAATACGGGGATTACAGGGTACGAAAATAACCTGGGCGAATAAGCTATTAGCTAGTTCGTTCCGGTTAGTCGTGCATGTGAGGCAACTTTCTTAATACCGGGTACGGGGTGGGTGAACAAAAGAAAAATGTCAGGAGCACCACCGTGCTTTGAGAGGCTAGGTAAGCCGTTGGTAAGACAGCAGTCGTGGACATCCCCAAAACCTCATTGGACAAGCATACCGTAATATACTGGAAGCAGATGTTTGTAGCATTGTTGTGTTCCGACAGCTAGAGATAAGATAGCCAGTGCCTCAGTAGTTGAGGATGCTGAGTGAAGTGCTCTTCCACTATTGGCCTTATCATCACTTAACATCAGGTGAGGTTATGACACTGTGCTTACCCGTAACACATAAGAAAAATGAGGAGAGCAGTTTATTATTGTTTATTTATTATAATAATTGCTATATCATAAAGAGCAGCCAGACATAAAAAAATGAATATAATCTCAACTCCCAAATGTATCTATATAAACATTTTTATTTTTACATAGCATATCAATTTTTTATTACCTACATACCTAACTAAGGCAAGACTATCGCCAACAAAGGCTAAGAAATATTAATAAGAAATTAATTAATGTAAACGTTCCAAGACGATTTTAAGGGAGTGCTGTAGAGGAATGGCTTGGAACTTGATTAAGTTTGAGAGGTAATAAAATTGAGAGACTGTGAACTAGTCTAGGGTAAAGCGTGAAACTTATATCGGGAGAAACAGAATAAAAAGTTCATTTGTCGAGAACAGTCGTGTAAGTTTAGGGTCAATAAATTGAGCGATAACTAAGGAACAGACGAACTAAACACAATTTTACAGTCTAGGAACAAAAACTGCTGAAGTTCTAACTAATGTTTGTTTTTATCTACTTTTAATTAGTTATTTCACAACGAAGAAGCTTTTATAATAGTATATTCTCATCTGATTGCCTAGATCGAGTTCTATTTACTAATCGAATTCATTCGACCACATTAACGAAAACAAGTACCTGAAGTGGCAGTGGGCTGGCCACATTAGCCGCAGGATCGATAACCGCTGGGGTGGATATTTTTATTTTTATATAAAAGAAGGAGGCAAACGAGCAGGCGGGTCACCTGATGGAAAGTATGTGAAAGGATGTGTTCTGGAGTGGAGACCGCGACTCGGCAAACGTAGTGATAGGATTGTGGGGAGGGGCCACAAAATAAGAAGACCCACTGCTGCGAGATTCGTGTCAGTGAGAGGTTGTCTAGCGTTGCTCGAGCGCGTTTGTATGAACCTTGTGTTCGCGCCAGAAACGCGACGGTGATATTCGCCCGTTCACTCAATCACTCATCAATTCAAAGATACGCCACACAAGCCGACGGCGCGGAGGAAGTGTGTGTTGCTTGACCCGTGACGCGTAAGGACGTGAGTTCCGATCCGCTCAGCTCTCCGCTCAAACCTTCTGGATTATCTCGTTTGATAGCCTACCGGCCGGTACTTAACCGCTTTGATAGTGCATTCGGCTCAAATATTCAATTGCGTGGGTGAAACCCCTTCATAAAGTGCTTGAGCGCGTGTGTGTGCGCGACTAATACGTGTTATACTTAGTTGTAAATAGACATTATCTAGAAGAAGAAGAGACTTCTGCCGGCTCAGCTCCATCCCCACTA
Source organism: Eudonia mercurella (assembly GCA_963082485.1). Taxonomy (NCBI): domain Eukaryota; kingdom Metazoa; phylum Arthropoda; class Insecta; order Lepidoptera; family Crambidae; genus Eudonia; species Eudonia mercurella. The sequence goes on from OY720026.1 coordinate 6,717,819, forward strand.
CAATCGTATCGTGGCTACGCCATCAACGTCTGCTCGAGTTTCCCCATAGTACTAAGTAAGTCTCTCTAATCCTTCAGCCCCCATTGCTGTACCGGCATTGTCTGCCTTAGGCAGCTGATAGGCTTCTTTGGGTTTTCTTATTTTGTGCCCCCCTGGCGAGGTGCAGCGACGATGTAGTCGTGCAAAGTGGCTGGCAGCGGTTAGAAGAGAAGAGTCGAAGATCGAGCTCAGTGGCATGCATTATGATAGGCTTGATGATGATGAACGAAAACGAGAATGTGTATGGTAGAATTTCAAATTACCTCGTTTGTTTGCCACAAGGTGCCCGTTGCCTAGTGCCAGTTTTTGTTACCATTCGGTCACGTTCACGAAAATGAGAATATGTATGTAGAACTTGTATATTATGTTGCTTCAATGCCATACATACCATTTTTGTTTTCGTTATCGACCATCTTACGATGACCATCTTATTCCCAGCAAGGAAACATTTTGGGATCAGTATAATCGGAGGTAGAGCTTGTACTTAGTCCGCCTGGCTGTCACCATCTTATCCAAGTTATAAACAGCAATGTTTACAGCATCTTCGGAAAAGCACAATAAAAATCAAAGGCAAGAAAATAATAAGAATAATCATTTCACAAATGTTCAGTCTCCCTTCACATTCGAAAGCCTGCTTAAGCATTTCATCTCATGTTGCGTAAATGCTGCGAACCAGATGAATCGATAAAAAAGTGTATACTTATGTAGATAGATAGATAGATAAATACTTTATTGCTCACACAAAAAAAACAAGTACACATAATCTTACTTATAACAATTTTTAAATATATTTCTGATAAAATACTCGTAATATTAAAAAAGTGTACTCATTTTCCATGCTGCTAGCCTATAAATAACGAATACGATTTCAGGATGGCATTTTATTACTTAGAAAAGTGCCAATTTGGTCTGTCGGTGTCATTATTAGGTCCGGGTGTCACATGGCGAATGCTACAAGATGATTTATAAAGTAGTTAGGTAGATATATTTTTAGAAGCGAAAAAAATTTTTGCCATTATTTTATTGCTTTGAAGATAGCAAGTAGAAAAGTTAACTACAATTTATAATCATCATCATCATCATCATTTCAGCCAAAAGACGTCCACTTCTGGACAAAGGCCTCCCCCAAAGATTTCCACAACGACTGGTTGTAAAAGTTAATTAAAATTATAGTCTTACCGCAAGAAAATTGCCAATTTCTTTGAGTTAGATGCTAAAATAAGAATATACCTAGGGCGTTCGCTGCGTCAAGCGGGTGGACGGCGCGGGCACCGACAAAAATGGCAGTGGAAGCTGTCATGTGTCAGAGTGCATACTATTAACAGTGATTCGAGCGGACGAGCGTGCGTGCGTGCCCCATCCACCGCGGTTGCGCCCGCCGTGTACGACAAGCGGCCCGCTTCACGTCACGCAGTACAAAAATGAATTTACATGAAACAGCACGACTCGCGGGCGCCCGCGCCGTAAACCGCGACGCAACAAAATATATTTATTACATAATTACAATATGCCCTCTAAGGGTGACTGGTGTTGCGTTGTTATGGCGCTGCACCAGTTGTCTTCGCTTCTGGACTCCATCCACTTATCTCCACTCCACTTAACATTAGAAGGAGCGGATCATTTGCCGCACTTACTAGAATAAGAATAGAATAAAAGACATTTGTTGATTTATTGATTTATTTATTATATAGACATTATTACTATAAAAAGAGAAAAGAGTAAAATAAAACGATATCATAGTGTCCTTTAAAATAATAATGATGGAGAAAATTGTGGTTTTGATAAAGCTATCCCAAGCCGTCAGCGTAAAAAATGCACTTTCACTGAAAATTCAATCCACTGAACAAAAACAATGCAAAATGGTTTTATTTTTTATAGATTGGTCAACGTAATTGGAAAACCTCCATATCAGAATAAAATTGACGTTTTGATTTTTGTGCAAAATGGCGGCTAAGCCGAATTCAATTTCAGTAAAATGATGTAGGTGTGTAGTATTTAGTACGTCATGTAATATCGTCTCTACTATTTTGTTAGCTGCTGTACGCAAATGGCTTTTACAGCTTTAAGAGGCGGGCACTCCTTAAGAATGTCCTCTATGACTGAAGTCATTTTAACTAGGCACCTTGAGAATTGAACCCTTTGGGTGTCGGACCAACCGCTTTGACACTCTGCCACGAATCCTGCTTACCCGTGCCGATATTTACCCATTAAAATGCAAAAGCGGTCAGTAAAACGTAATGAATAGGATACCTATGGCAGCGCACCGCAAGCAGACAGTCGTTAACGTGTTTTAGTGGCGTTTTACTAATTAACTTCGTTTTTCAATTACCGCGTTTTCGGGGAATAGCCTACTTTTTTTATGTGCATACTGCCAGTTCAGCCGGGCATTTTGGAGTTTCTACTCCATGAAAAAGTATTAGGTAGAAATGTGTTAAAAGAAAACTGGACTGCATAATTGAGGGTGAATTTCGCGAGCTCACGCTCTTTGTTGCTGTAAAAGTATTCTCAGTTGTCAGAAAAGCCTTTTTTTATTTTATGAATTAACACTTTAATATTTTGAACGCACATAAACGTAACATAACGTAAATAAATACAGACCGTTTAATTACAATATTTACTATTGATCAATTAATGACAGAAAAATTAAGAATCTACAGGGTGTTTGGCGCATGGTTGGACAAACGAAAACAGCGAAGTGGTGGGGTCATTTACTATGTACTCACGCCCAAAAAGTTTGACATTTGTCCACGAATTTTTTTAAAATGAATTTTATTTAAAAGTTTAAAAAAACACCAGACTCTACCACCCTGTATACTTAATGCAAAATAAATTCAGGCAATTAATTTATAGAAGACTGAATGAACATGAGTATATTGCGAATGCAAACGCTTGACCTTGACTGTGATATTCTGTCAAATTTCCATAATAAGTTTAAAAGTTTTGTTTAAAAATACTTAGTTGACTCTAGAAAGTTACAAATTAATATTGAGACGATCGACACCCAAGTCTACAAGAAATCACGGATCCTGCAAAGGGCTTCAATAAATTATTCAATAACGTCCCAATTGTTAATCGGTAGCACAAATCTATACTGATTGACTCCTAGTCCTAATTTAAATGAAACAACTTTTACGGATCTACTCGCGTTTATTTTACACATTACTTTTTAATATTTTTCCTGACGTTTCGAACCCTTTGCAGGGCCCGTGGTCACAGGGAGACTGAGGTGTTGGTCGTCTCATAATTAGTTAGTAGCTTGTATACCCTCATTTAAATTTAATCAGGTGCGTTCCGTTTTACGCAGAAAAAGCTTACAGTATCTTTTGGTCTGGCAGTATGGTGTTGGTGCTGGGATTTAATATTTTGTATGATGGGATCCCAGGCTGGTGGTAGATTCCAAACATCTTCGCTATTAAAATTAGGATGTTTTTTTAATTTTAATAGCCTTACGTATCATCCTAGGGATGAATCGTTGTCCTCTAGCAAGTATTTGTGGTTTATCAAATCTGATGTAATGGTTGGGCCCCCTAGGGCATGTTCGCATACTGCAGACTTATTTTCGCACCTATGCTTGACGTCGGTGATAATGTGTAAATTAAACGCGAGTAGATTCGTAAAAGTTGTTTTATTTAAATGTGTAGTGTTCGCGTAAACTTTAGAAAACAATATCCTAGTCCTAATGTTAAAATCATGGGACACTTGTCAATCTAGTCACCCTCACCACGTATAGGTACAAATAGCAGCACTGAAGCCGTAGATAAAATAAACGCGAATAGATCCGAATAAAGGGTTTCGTTTCTATATTCTGTTTATGTTATTGTATTAGGTATACAGGGTTCCAAATGCGAGTTTCATTACGAGAATTTGTATAGCAAAATTTTAACTCTTATCGTATGTCGCCAGGAGGCGCTGCTTCAATGCCATACTAATTTTCGCTTTCGTAAACGTAATCGAGTGAATACGGATAGTAAACAAAACTCACACTAGGCACCCTGAATACGAAATGAGAATATCACCCGTGAATCCGTGATATCACTGCCGGATCCGCTTTTCGAAGTTCGAAATGTGTTTAGAACAGCACTACAGTACAGCAGATCTAAAAGGGTATCTTTGGACGATTCAAATTGTTTTCCTATTACATAATTTAACTTATTAACTTGTGGAAACATACCTTTTAGAATTAGATATTTTTGCTTATTCTCCTTTGAAATAAAAAAATGGCAATATACATTCTTATTCATAAAATGGATTAGTAGCTTTAGCTTCTATATTATCGCGTGGGCATTGGTGACATACCTAATTGGTGTGGGTTATACGTATACTTAAGGCGAAGGGTAAGGTACACTAGTGCCGCTAATGGATTTAATTTGATAACTGCAAAACTGGATTTTTTTTCAAACATTGTGGACCTTCCGACACTTGGCAAACATCTATTATTTAATAATTGTGTGTTGTGTGTTGTGTAATTTTAGGTTTGTTTTTGTATTCATTCGCTAACATCAAAAGTGGCCATTGTTTGTGAATAAATGCGATATACCGTTTTTTGAATAAACCACGCAACAAAAAGTAGTGCACAATTATTAAATACATACTATGGATGCTTTCCTGTTGTCGGACGGTACGCAATGTTGAAAAAAAGATCAGGTCCCTTAGTAATTGTCAAATTATCAGTTGGTGGCGTTAGTGTGCCTTAACATTAAAATTCATATTTTCATTAATATACTTAATCACAGAAGAAAGACACTAGACTTAATGTAAAGTAAAAAGTAAAGTAACAGCCCATATCCCCTAGTCTGTCGAAACGCCATATTATGGTACGTGACAATTGATTTAATCATTGTTATACTTTATTGACAGACGAGGAATTAGACTGTTCCACAGCTGAGCAAAGGCCTCCATAATTGAAATCAAGTCATCGCCACAAATTGATGGGTATTGGCATTATCACCACGCTTGCCAAGTAGTCCCGAGTTACCTCGCATCCCCCATTTCCGTAGGCCGAAACACGCCTTATCGGATCCCCTTAACCAGTTGTCACGTGACCTGGATTGCCTACTTGCGACACAGTGCACGTCAGTTAGTTAAGTCAGCAGACATAGGCAACTTCACTACAGTCTGAGCGCGCCCCGACTTCTTAAACCACGGCGTTACTCTGAGTGAGTAACGCCAACATCGCCTCCCGACTACGGGAGGCGACCGCTACGATAGCCTACGAGGCCCTTTTCAAGGCCATAGGCAAACCGCAGGGGTCGTTTACCGGGTCGGTCTTCGTCTTTGCGAGAAGACAAGGCCATCCCCGGATCTCTCCGAAAGGTAGAATCTGATTGCAGATTTTTCCCCTGGGTTAACAATAAAAAAAAAGCTTGCCAAGTGCGGATTGGTGATCACAAACCCAGGCCAAAATCGAAAAATCCAAAAAACACTGCGATACCTGGGTATTGAACCTAGGACCTTCAAGCATCGGGCCGAGCGCTTTGCGTTGCGACTAACTGTTTATTGTCCCAAAATACAAAAACTAAAAAAACCTTATTTTGCTTAAGTAATACTTAACAATATTTATAAACCATTAAACCAATTTAAATCTTTTTATGGATTCAAAATTTAAGGATTGCCGATGAATTCAAAACCATACTAAGTTAGTTTAGCAAGCATGATTGATACAAAATGTCTGTTATGTTTTCATACCTAGTTGTTTTCAATAGAGTTACTTATGTGGCCTTTTTGGGGGGGCGGAACTTTTCGCATAACGTCGTCTGTCCTAAATTCGTTTGTCATACATGAATTGGCATAATCATCAAATAGTATAACACTAATGTCACATAATTTTTCCTTCGCATAACTTTTAAGTGGCATAACTGTCTAAAGGCATATTATTATTAAGCATAATAAATTGAATCCCTACTTTTTTGGCATATTATCGGTAGTCCTAAAATTTTTGAGCATAATTTAATGTGTCATAATTACTGAAATCCTTAATTTTGTATGACATAAATTATTTAGTCCGAAATCTTATTGATTGAATCGAATTATCACCCAGATACGATCTAGCACACCCCGACTCCATGTAGTCTTGTCAGCTGCGGTGGTAAGTGAAAACCATCTGCGACGATAAGCTCGCGTGGGACGGCCGGAATCCCGCAGCGCCGGAGCCGTGACAGAAACCATGTATGCATGGTTTGAATTAAATTATATATTAAGTTTAAATTATATTATGTATTATTATGTTAAGAAAATAAATAAAAAAATAACAAATCGACTATTTATTAAAGTAATGTTTAAAAAAATACTAATTCTATTATTCTTTGTGATTGTTATGCTATGCAATTATTATGCTTTAAACAAATGATGCGTTAAGATATTATTCGTTGTGATCATTATGCTTTTCAAATTTATGACTAAATTTAATTTAAATTTAATAAGTACTTATGACAAACAATTTTAGCCTTCACTATATTAGGACTTTTAAAATTATGTCTCGCGATAATATGCAACGTGATGATTATGGCTATTAAAATTATGGAACATGATATTATGACAATAAATGTTATGCTTAAAATTACGGAGCTCTTTTTGGGCCCACTATTATGTTAAGGTTTGTTTGAATGATGCTGACAATATAGAATTATTTTTTGTTACTTTTAACTTTTATTTCAGTAAGGAGATTAATCAGGATCAGGAGGGGTAAAATAGTAGAAGCAGGCGGAACAAGAGAAAGCTCTCTGAAAATAAAATACTTTATAGGTAGGTATGGAGTATGGTACGATCGACAAATTTTAAGGATATCCAGTTACAAAACATTTTTGCATTAACCTGGCGATCGTAGTTGACTCCGCCTACCATGAAGATGACCATAGAATGACCAATAGTAAACCTTCCGACCTTTTTTTTGTTTTTGTTTTAGTTCATTGTTAAAGCTTAAATAGAAATTCATTTCTTTCTTAAGAATCCTAATGGTGGATATCCATAAAATTTATAAAAAACAAAAGGGGTGGGTATAGCCACTGACCCCTGCACGGAAAAATCGTCCTAATGGTGGATATCCAGAAAATTTGTTGATGTACCTATGTCGTTAGCGTGTTAAAAGGGAGCAGTGGGTGCTTATTGGTATGAACAATGATGGTGATAGGGTGAGAGGGAATTAATCTTATTAATTTATTTTATTCATTTAACATTTTACTTAGGGGTTTACCTTAAATTATCCAAAAGTAATGTCGCATATAGCCACAAAAGTTTAAACTTATTTAATGCAGTAGCAGTAAGAAGAATGCTTCAATAAAAAATAAGATACTATTATTTATAATCATAAATAATAACGGTTATAAGATGTACTCGTAGGTAGATAGATATCTGCAACAAAGTAGTTAAGCCTACTTATGCTGATAATGTCAAGTCAAAATAGTTAGATCATTACGTCTAGTACAGTGGGCTCTACCATAGAATAATTAAGCTCTACCTAAACGTATATTTTCCTATCTAATCGCTTCGGCAAACCAAAACAACACCCTCAAAAGTCATTTAGCATCAATGAATCGGATGTTAACCTGAGACAGCGGCGAGCCGTGGGTGCATCAGTGCATCACGCACGTGGCTTAATATGATGCCTCCGCCCCGCCTCCCACTCACCGCCTCCCACTCACCGGGGCGCCGGCAAAAACCGGCAAAACAAACCCGATGCCGGCACGAAACAGCTGAACATCTACGCACTGATAGCGAATACAATCGGCTGCACAGTCGTAGCCATAATCTGTTGAATGCACTCCTGATTCTTTCCGTGGCGACTTTTCTCATGCGTCGGCATAGGCGCGGGTCGCAGGGCGAGGGGCGACGCGGCGCGGGGCGCGGCGGTCCGCGCGCGGCCTCTCGTCTCGCTCGCGTATCGCGTTAGTACAGCGCTCAGCGAGTGTCGGACGCTCGGGTACGTCGACGACCTTAGTGTTCTTCGTTTATTTTCTTTTCTATTCGTTTAATTTGCCGCTCGGACCTCAGGGCGTTTAAACATGAAATGTGTCGTCCGTGAGTGAGTTTACAGTGTTGCTATGTTCCACCTGTTTTTATTTTGACAGTGTCAATATCACGTGCGGAATCAAATTATTACCGGTTCCGGAGTTTAAAAGTGTTTAATATACATACGAGGCCTTCGATTACCGCAGGTAGAGTCGGCTGATGGTCAAATAGTGATAATAGTGTCTGTCTGAGTGGTAAATAAGTAAGGAATTCTCGTGGGAATAACTGATAAAGTTTACAGTGAGCCGGTGTTCGAGTTGGAAAAAGTTTTCGCTGCTTCGTTCCAATAGGACTACTCGGAAAGTACCTAGGTATCTAGTGAGGAGTGCGTGAGTCGCAAAGTGTAGTCTTGACGTGCTTACAACTTAAAAACATAACCTATTTCGAACTGGGCGCGTGTACCACGGGCATGCGCAGTTCGGACCATACAAATTATTAATAAGTGGCTCGTAATTTTATAAACAAACAGTCTACGGAGTGGTTACAGTGTGTTGTGGTGCATCGTTAACGAGAAACGCACGAGTGCTGGCCAGCTCCGCGCCGAACAAGTCGCACGAAAATATTTTGGATTTTTGAATTGAGGATAACGTTCACCTGTGGGATTTCGGTGTTTACCTGCGCGCGCACGGAACCTCTTTACAAGGTGAGTTTGAGAAACTTTACGTTGGTACCGCTCTGCTGTATGCAAATACAGTCATTTTCGACAGCCAGAAAGGAGTTTTCGAAACTTTTTCCGTGTTCCAAACTTTAAGAAACTTTTTGGAGGCTTGCCTCCTTTTAATTTTTACGCATCGGTTTGCATTTTGCGGAGCCGCCCGCTGTCGTTAAAGGTTGTTTTGCAATCGAGAAAGGTTTCATTTCGCACTTCAACCATGTGAGCCGGTGCGCGCAGGTGCATTAAAAAAAAAACTCAACTGACGTGCCTCGTAGAATGCATCGGTGCGTTTGTTCGTGTTTGCGACTGCGACCGAGGCAGAGTCGTTTTTTCTAACCCAGCAGGCAGACCCAGTGTCGTTTAATTCGGTTGCCTATATCGAATGAAATGATGACGTCATCTAAGTAGCATCCAGATGTTTTGTCCTGCTCGCGCAGACGAACCTGAGGGGGGAAAAAAACCGTGATGAATCTCGTCGATTTGTTTTACGAAGATTTTATGTTTACACTTGTGGTTTTTTGCCTAAGTAGGTAGGTACCTATTTGGTTTGATGTGGCATTGCGAGTGTTTTAGTGTTTTAATTCTTTTAAGTGGATTGAAATAACTGAAGCTACGCTTAGGCTTAGTTTACCTGTCTTGAGAAGAGTTCAATGTGTTCCATTCCGGTCATTGTTTGTTTACCTACTTATGTAAGTAAAATTCTTTACTACAGCACTTGAAGCAAGACAAGTAGGTAGGTAGGTACCTACCTATAAACTTATAGGTACCTATATCTTCTTCCTACTTAATTAATGTGTAGGTCTACCTACACAGATTCTACACTCTACCAACCACATAGGTACCTAGGTTTTGTTTCTACTTAGGTAGGTACTAAATCAACCTATAAGAAAAATATTTATAATACCTGTCTTTAATAGTTTATAACAAATTACCTGAAGAACTGAAAGTGTTGAAAGGAAATGTGTTTAGCAAAAAGCTTAATAATTGGTTAATGTAAAATTGTTTTTATAGCGTTATGGAATATTAAAATTTTAATAAATACTATGTAATAATAATAATATGGATTTAGTTAATGTAAATTTAAATATAATTATAATAATTATCATAATAAATGTTACTGTAATTTAAAATAACTAACTAGGTATATAATATTTGCACGCCTGCGTGCAGGCTGAATACATTGTCTGGCATTTATTTTAAAGAACTTTGATCTCTACTTACCTAGGTAGGTACCTACGTCTACCTACAATGAAGCTTTTAGCTGTCTAGTTACTTAACTTAGGTACCTAGTTAAAAGAGTACCTTAACTACGTAGTGACTTCTGTCAACGATTGTATTTATTTACAAACACCAATTCGAACTTCTCGGAATATAAAATAAATTACCTATTTTTAAACTTATTTTTAGTAGGTATTTTATTACAAACGTCTTACCTTACTGTCCATAGCATTAATAGCAGTTTGACGGAAGCCATATTAAGTGCCTACTACGTATACGTAGTAACTAATAAGTATCTGTGCTACTACGTAATTAAAACATCAGAGATTCCACCAACAAAGCGCTGGTGTCGACAATACAATTGCCTATAAAGATGTTTTAAGCGAGGTAAGCTCTAATTATAATATAAATAAAGCATGAAGCATGATACAGCTTCAATTTCCGAGAATACTATTATGAAATCCGATGAAGCATTCACCTGTCTTAACGTTCTAATGATATTGCCGGATGTTTATCGACAATTACCATAATCTGGACACATTAATATCGATAGCATACCTAGGTATTAATGCCTGGTAGCTTGGTGAGAGACTCGACTCTTAAGACTTTTTAATTAGAGTTACCTACGCTGTCAAATCCTTTGATTTGACAACAAGACTTTAGTTTGGTGTTCGAAGACTTATGAGTTTATAGTTTCAGAGTTTGAAAATAGAACTCGAGTAAACTAGGTATTTTGTAAGAAAGTCTCCCGAGTCAATTAGTGACTTCTCAACTACCCATATCAAGAAATAAACTTAGCTTAAAATAAGAAAAACTGTATTGTACGTATATAAATATATTCATTATAGATGGACCGTTCTACCTATCCATCCATAGGGAAGGCTCACGTGTCCCAGCAGTGGGGACATAAAATAAGCTAAGAAGACGATGAAATATTCATTAAAAATGGTTGGTAATTTATTAAATAATATTTTATAAAATAAAATCCTAGCGTTGAAACTTAACTCTTGTTTTAAAAATACAATAAGTTGTATTTTTTTAAAACTTGCCATTAACCGATTACGACTCTAGCCTTTATTGAAAGCTCCCAAGTCGTTTCAAAATTGACTTGAACCCAATATCCCTAGTCCCTAAATCCAGACCAAACGAATGCCAAATCATTAATGACAAAACAACATAAGCCGGTAACCAGGTATAATTAAATAAGGCCGGATTGATGCACAGAATATGGATAACAGGAAACAAGATTACCCATCTACAGTCGGTGGAATGTTACCAGCCCTTCAAGACCGTGATTGGGCAAACATGCGGTATGTATTACCGACATGACTTTGCAACCTCAAAGCGTCAAGTTTAACCGCCACTTTATTCTAGTGGTTAAGACCACCGTTTTAGACTCAGAGGTCAGGTCACGGGTTCGATTCCCAGCGGGGGGTACATGTTTGTGTACTCGGTTTGGTTGGTGGTAGGGCTTGTTTGCCCGCCTGACTAGCTACCACCATCTTATCTAAATATGTCGCCATAACATCAATGTTTGTAGCATTGTTGTGTTCCGGCAGCTAGAGATAAGATAGCCAGTGCCTTACTAGTTGAGGATCCCGGGTGAAGTGCGCTTCCATCATTGGCCTTATCATCACTTAACGTCAGGCGAGATCAAGGCACTGTGCTTAGGTACCCGTATAATATTTAAAAAAAAGGTTGAGTAGTGTTAAAGATACATCATTTAAGACAGTAACGCTTGTTAGATACAAGATTACAACTCCAAAACTCAAGTCTGGGTCGGTCGTATCGAATTGTTATACATTACTAGTGATGTATAACATTGAGCCTAGGCTCAATGTAGTCTCAGGTATTAATTGTATCGACAATGGCTACGCGCTTGGCTTCATCTCACATAAAATGGTAACTGATAATAAAGGCAAAGGTAAAAGAACACTTCACCCTACCTTAACTACTGCGGAATGGCTTCTTTTTACACAAATCTATGCTAGTAGCATTGTTAGTGTGGCAGATTTAGATAGGATGAATCATAAGCTGATAAAAGCTACCAAGCTTATCAAGCGAACTTAAAACAAAGCCCTACCACCAACCGAAGCGAGTAGAAAAATCTACAAACAAAAATAATAATATTAACTATGAGATGTAGAGCATATAAGGAGCGGGAACTTGTGAGTTATGGGTAGTATATGATAGACGGTGGACGGGGTAAGCTAAGTGATCTCCCTTTTAAAATCTGCGGTAGAAGAACTTCCAGTGTGCGCACGCGCGATCTCAGCACTACTAGAGATGCTCGAGCAGACGTAGAGCTGCTGAGATCGAGCAGAGCGTGCGCAGACGGGGAGTTCTTCTTAGATGTCGCTCAGACAGAGCGATACGGTCGTCGCCAGGTAGGCCGTAAAAAAATAATTGCCTATTTTATTGAAAAGAACAAGTCTGAATATATAACCTTACAACCTCCTCAAACTTTGTTGATGTACCGCCACTCATCAACTAGACAATACAATAGGATAGTATAGGATGATAGATTTATTTAAGTCAAATACAGCTTAGCTTTAAAAAGTCTTAGGTAACCTTTATCTTCTATCTAAATGCAAAATATTCTAGTACCCACATCTGCGCTCATAGAATTTTATTTCACAACTTTGTTGATATCAAATTGCCTACTTATAACTTCAATGTACTTTAGCGTAGTTTGATTAAAACAGCCGACTTTCTAAGGTACCCGCGTTTTCTACCTCCAACCGGTACGTTTAGGTTGCGTTTCTACCAGAGATGTGCGAGGTAGCTAAGCTGTGCGCGAGGTAAATATCCACCAATAAGAGAACGCCATTTTATCCTGCAAGAACAATGAAGGAATCCTATTGGTGAATTTTTACCTCGCACACCGCTTAGCTACCGCGAACATCTCTGGTGGAAACGCATCCTAAGTCTCTTCTCGACTAAGGCAGAAAATAAGGAGACCTGCAGAAGATGAGCTTCATACAAACGCTTCATAAAATCGCCTGAATAGACGAGTACTCCACGTTGACAGCTTGGCGTTTGTGCTATGGGCCCCACAAACCCAACAGCCAGCTGGTGGTCTACTTAACATGCAGCTTCACCACGGCGTGCACTCTGATTGAGTAACGCCAACGTCGCCTCCCATCCACTGGAGGCGACCGTTCCGTCAGCCTATATAGCCCTTCAAAGGCTAAGGATATAGGCATCCCCAGGAGGTGCTTAGTCAGTAGGAGTCTGACACCGACTAGCAAGCAGCTGTTGCTAGATTCCGTGTCCTTGAGAAGTTGTCTATGTGTGCGTCGCCCGAGTGCGGTATGTAAGAAGCTTATCTTCTGCAGTCTCCTTATTTTGTTTTAAGCTCTCTGCGCAACATTTCGATGTTTGTGAAAGTACTTGTACGTTTTCTAGTACCTACCTACTTTGCGAGATTAAATTGTGTGTTTTTAAGTAAATCTTCTGTGAACCACTCGTCTCCGACCCAGATCCAGAGGTTCAAGGTTCGATTTGTACACGGTTTGGTTGGTGTAAGTGCTTTTTTTAAGTCCGCCTAGATAAGATACCATGATAGCATGATAAGATACCCAGTTCCTCAGTGATTGAGGATTCCGGGTCAAATGTGCTTTCATCTTAAGCCTCCTCATCACTTACCATCAGGTGAGATGAAAACCAAGGGTTGTTTTTGCACCCTGAGAAGGACAACCCACCTGTACAACCCGGAGGTGGGAGGATGTGAATACTACATGTATGAATAACTGAAGCGGTTAAGATAGACTATGTCGGACTCCTACTTACTTAACACCCCCTGGTGTTGCCTATACCCTTGAAAGGGCTACATAGGCTGACGGAACGGTCGCCTCCCGGGGTGGGAGGCGACCGTTCCGTCAGCGCTCATTCTGCAGTGATGCTGCCTATGTCGGCTGACTTAACTAAGCGACACGGCGTGTCCTGTGCAGCAAGTATGCAATACAGATCACGTGATAATTGATTTGAGGGATCTGATAAAGCATGTTTCGGCCTACGGAAATGCGGGATGGGAGACCAAAGGGTACGCTTGCCCGTTGTTATGTAAAAAAGCAATTTTGTCTATTAACATTTTCGACCGAAGAAAATGTTGTACCAGTTTCGTAAGTAAATTACTGTTAATATATTAATGTCTATTCAACACACTTGTATAAATACCTTCTAATTGAATTATGTCTACAGTATAATTGGCTTTGAACTTGGTACATTATTAGGGTTCATTTACACAGTTGTTGCGATTGAATAAAACGTGTGCGGTATGCTTTAATTGCTCTTAAATACGTAGGTATTTAGTTTAATTTTAGATTGAACAAAACCTTGACCTTCTTACCTGATGGTGATTGACCATTAGGCCTTAAAGATCCTCAATTACTTAGTGTAATTGAGGGACTGGCTATCCTATCTCTAACTGTGGAAACAGTAATGCTATTAACATTGTTGTTGTAGATTAGAAAAGATGGTGGTAGCTATCCAGGCGAGAACAAGCTCTACCATCAACAAATCTGAGTACAATAAGATGATCTGTTATTGGCAATCAAACCCGGAGCTTCAAGGTCTGAGACCAGTAGTCTACCAGCATTATGCTATAGAGGCGGTAAAAACAAGCCGACCTCTTATTTATCTCTTAATTTCCCTTCTTGAAATTTAATTGAAAGACGAATAATATTTGACAAATACTATTATCATCTAACTACTGATAATTCTTAAGATTAAAAAGGGTGTTTGTTTCTCTTTCTTTCACGTCCACGGAGCAACGTATCCACGTGTTTTTTGTACTGAGCTAGTTGCGTACGGCCTTCGAGCGAAACACATTAAATCTTCATTCCTCTAGGAATTTACGACATATTGAATTCCGCGCGTGCGAAACCGTAACCGGAAACTAATATGGCTTTATATTAGAACTTCTTCCCAGCTAAGGTTGCCTAATTCACATATTATTGGTAATACGAGGCCTTCTTTACCTAATCGAGCGAAGCCTTGAAATAAGCGCCAAGAAGGAAGAAAAGTCACCAATTATTACTATTATCACAAACTATTTCCATGTCTGAAATCCACTTTTCAATTTACCGGTTTTCATTTGTTCTTTAACCGTGCTGCGGAACAGCATAAGTCCCGCCTGATGGAAATGCAGTCCTTAGACGTTTACAAGACTAAAGAGAACCGACCCTGAAGCTTCAGTCCTTATGCCTCTGGGCCTTGTAACTTCACTGGATCTGTTACCCTTTATACGGGAATTGTGCTGCATTGCAAAACAATGCTGCTTGGTGGCAGAAATAGGTATAACGGATAGTCATAATCAAGCATAATCCAAAAGTAAAGTGGATTGTAAAAAAATACTGTCATTGAGTAGAGTTTCAAGAATTTTTATTTTGTAGATCATCATCATCATCCTCAGCTCATTATGTCCCCACTGCTGGGGCACGAGCCTTCCCTATGGATGGATAAAGAGAACAGGCCATAAGACACCACGCGGGCCCAGTGCGGATTGGTGGTTGTTAACGACGGCTAATGCAGCCGGGACCAACTGATTTACGTGCCTTCTGAAGCACGAAGGAGTTCGAGATTATACATTTCTGGTCACCCATCCGATGACCGGCCTTTGCAAAAGTTGCTTAACCTCAGCGTTGTTGCTTAACGTCAGCGAGCGTTTTAGATCATTCTTTTTTAGATAATTCATCAAAATACCGACATATTTTGTCGATTTTATCACAACGTTGTTTATAGTAAGCAGATGTTTAGTATACCAATATATTCCATAAACTATAAAACGCACACATTGCGTGTTTCTCTAAAGCCGTAAAATTTTCTTGGCATCATGATTATTCTCTATAGTAAAACTTGTCAATATTATGTGGCCAGTTTTTGTATTCCAACAGTCAATATTTGTGCATCGTATCTTGCTGTGTGTTTAGCGTATGCTTGCCATTATACTAAGACCTTTGTCACAAAGATCACGCGGATTACATATCTATACTAATATTAAAAAGAGGAAACCTTTGTATTTTTGTATGGATGTATGTATGTATGTATGTTTGCAACGAATAAACTTAAAAACTGGAACGATTTAAAAAATTCTTTCACCATTAGAATGCTACATTAGCGCTGAGTAACATAGGCTATAAAAATGTCGACCCGTGCGAAGCAGGGACGGGCCGCTAGTCTATAATAAACTACACGGTCGTTGTGTTCTTTTGTTTAACCTTTTGAACGCCACGGTCGGCACTGGACGACAAATGAAAAAGTGCCCAACACGCCACCGTCGTGTATAGCCGACGAGAAAACGAAATTTTTAAAATACAAAATAAATATACTAAATTAACTTTTTTGTGTTTCTTTTTCCTATTATTTAAAAGTACAGTAATGATATATTGTAAAATGGCACGAAGATATATCCATTAGTTACATTTCACTAGCAAAAATTATCATTAAATATTGCTAATCGAAATCCTTAAAAAAGGTGTTCTCCTCACGCCACAGTCGGCAAGATACGACAGCTAGTGAAGGGTAAGTTAGGTAAATTTATTGAATAGTGCAGAATAGCTATTGGCATATAATAGTTCGTAGCGGCCTCGCTTTTTGTAAATTTTGCTTACCTTTTTAATGAAAACCAAAATAGTAGAGAAAGATTTTCATAAAATGCGCGAAGGCACTTATTTGAGCTCCTAGATTGAACTACTGTTCTAAACAAATGAAATAAAAAAAATAGAATGTTATCTCTTATATAGTCGAATAGTTCGTAGCGGCCGCGGAATTTTTAGATATCATTGATTTTACATTTTACATTTTTACATTTTTAGATTTTACAAAACTTCTAAAATTGCTTTAAGATCGATGTGAATTTCTCCTATCTACGATAATATTATTGAGCAAAATTTATACCAGAATAATTGTTACTTCATGAGGAATAAACATTTAATAATGAATTTATAATCCTATTTCGATAAAAACGATAAATACAACTGCAAAATTACTATAAAATGCGATGCGCCGGCCGTCCGAACTCAGCTTTTTCTCGCAGAGTGGAAATTTGTAATACTAAGGATGAATTTATTATTCGATAAAAACGATAAATACAACTGGAAAATTACTACAAAATACGAAACTGGGCATTTTACGCAAAAATCACAGTCGAGATGTAATAGGCCTCTTAATAATTAGTACTCTAATAGACAACCTTTTCTTTACCTTGTTGTTTATAATTTTTAGTTTACTTAAAATGTCACATCCCTACCTCACACGCGAGAAAGTTGTCAAAGGTCGTGCCAACCACGCCATAGTCGGGTCTTCCCGACAGCGGATGACTTCACGAACGAGATTAGTGATGTACCTTATTATTATCTGATTTATTCGTTTGCAGTTCTAATGTCTACTTTTACTTTGTTTAGAATTTTGTAACTGCTGTTAAATGATACGAAATAGTGTCAAATAAAGATTGATATAACGAGTAATATTTTATTTCAAAAATATGTGACGAATAGCAATTATTAATTGGTTATTGACAAATTATCGATAAGATCGTTGGCATTCCTATTTTATTTGTAGGTATTTGCTCTGAATTTGTGGCTTGGCGTGGAAGGGGCGCCAATGCGTTTGCGCTCTGGCGTTCAAAAGGTTAATTATGGACGAGATCGTACGAATCCATAGGTATAAAAGATTTCGATTTTTCTGCGCTCGAGCTCCAGATATCTCTTCTGTGGCTCCACACTTTCATAGAATCTGCTGTTCTTTGGTTGTAATATTATTATTATTAGAATTCCTTTATTTATTTTTTCTCATATATACATTTTTAAATATTTACTAAAAACAAAATAAGTAAAACATTTAAAAATATTAAAAAAGTAGGGGTCCGCCGGCATCGGGACCAGGTTCCAAGCCACCGGTGGTTAGGGCTCCAGGGACAGGAACCTCCTCACTATGCGTGCCGTATCGAGGAGAACTGCCTTCTGAATCAGGCCCTTGATCCAGCCGCCTAACGAGAGCCTCATTAGATGTTGATCGAGGCTCTTGGCCATCAGGCCGTTGGCCGTAATAACAATTGGTACGATGACAGCCGAATCCACACTCCACATATCAACAACCTCGTGTGCTAAGTCAAGATATTTGATTTGTTTAGAATTATTATTATTATTATATCTCTTATTATCATGACGATCGCAAAAGGCAATCCTTATCTTTGACTGATTTTATTGTGTAAAACAAGTAAATTTTATATCAGACAGATCTCTCCACGCTTGATACATGAATCATACCTTCAGTTCAGCTCAAATAAGAATTTGGAGAAAAAACTTGCTAACAATAATAAAGACATTTGACGTTAGCACATAGAGATAAGGAGTATGTTCCGATATAGTATACTGCGAGCACTGTCCAGTGCTCTTAAGTGGTGAGAAATTTGTTCCTTTATGAACTGACAGTATACTGCCGCAGTATCCTAGGGAAATATATGACGTCATAAATCATCGGCATTTTTATACTGTAAGCACTGGCATTTTCGAGGCAAGGTGCTCTCAGTGCTTTGATCACGTGATCAACAGCGTCCAGAAATGATGACATGGATGACAGTCTTAGAGCATTTATGACAGCATGGATTGACAGTATACTACCGTTTTAAACAGTAACCAGTATAGCTAACTATAAAGGAACGGCTTCGCCGTATACTAAATTGACGTCACACCTTACAGTGCTCGCAATGTATATCGGAACATACCCTATATTCTACTAGTGGACCCGGCGGACTTCGTACCGCTTTGACAGTTTCAAAAGTCTGTCAAAATTTCAATAAAAAAAGTATAAAAATCTACCAAATAGGTTCTATTCCCAACATCAAATCCAAGACTTAAGTAGTGAAATATGAGTTTCATTTTTGTGTGAATATCGTGATAAAAAGTATCCTATGTGTTAATCCAGGTTGTAAACTATCTGTATGCCGAATTTCATCCAAATCCATCCATCCGTTGCAGCGTGGAGTAGAAACAAATATATACACACACACACACACACACACACACACACACATACACACAAACACACACACACATACACACAAACATTCGCATTGATAATATTAATTAGTGTGATTGCATCAATTAAAAATATCCTACAGATTTGATTTTCGTACTGACGCGGTCGATGTGCAGCGACCTATCCAAATCTGTCAAACGTCTTCAATAATTTGAAACCAACCGTATGCCATACAGCTAAAGTTCAAAGTCTATTGAGGAAGTTTGACAGTTTCTAGTGGTCTGGGTGCCTAGTGTGAGTTTTGTTTACTATCCGTATTCTTTCAATTACGTTTACGAAAACGAAAATTTGTATGGCATCGAAGCAGCGCCTCCTGGCGACATACGAGAAGAGTTTAATTTTGCCATACAATTTTTCGTTGAAACCCTCGGGCCGTGGGGTCCGAGTGCTCATGTTTGTTTAATGCCATCTCCAAACGGCTGGTTGACACTTCCCATGACCGTAAGGCTGGCTTTTTTCTTAGCCAGAGGCTAAGCATTGCCATACAACGTGGCAATGCCGCCAGACTCTTGGGTACTTTACCAGTCGACTGCGATGCGGAGGAATTTTTGACGCCATATTTTAGTTTTGTATTAGTTTTAGTTACTTTAGGTTATTATTAAATGTCTAATTTAAAAAATAAATTTAAAAAAAAAACTATTGTTCGTTTACCTTAACGTGATCGAATGGCGAATTTAACTCTTACTAGGCACCCTGATGTGCAGACGTGTGTACAATAAAGATAAGATAAGAAACATAAAACATTTATTGGTTTGTTTGTTTGTATGTTTATAATAGAGGTAGGCCGAATATTGGTTTGGCCGAATACGAATATTCGGCCGAATGTACGGTTTACAATAAAACGAACTGAATATTCGACCGAATAATTCGGTTCATTTACGCGCGCTTTGCTTAACCAAACAGGTACCTAGGTCAAAGTAAGTTAAGTGCCGTTGTTTATCATGAAAATCATCATAATAATAATTGAAGAAATAATAAAAGAAGTTTATAAACACAAAATGTAATCAATGTTAGTTAAATGATTGGGTGAATTTTATATTAAAAAAGATGTTATTACGAGTATTCAAATATTAAAAAAAAAACTCATATAATTAATTTAATAATGATTTTTTGTGATTCATTGATAATAATGAATAAATAAACTATGGTGCTTATAATAGTATTTTACAAGCCTTAGGTCTTGAAATTGTACAACTTTTATATTCGGTAATTATTCTGCAATTGAACCTAATATTCGGCCGAATACGAACATGGAAAAATACGCCGAACATACCGAATAATTACCGAATATTCGGCGCATCTCTAGTTTGCAATAAGTAGATGATCTCTAGTTCTTATTCTAAAAATGATTTCACTAACGTAAAGCTACAATTTCCATAAATAATATAGGCTAACTTTATCCCGGTCTAATTCAGTGTTTCCGGGGACACGCGACAATCGCTTTTGTGGTACGCACGTGCAATCAATTTTACGCGCGCGAAGCCGCAAGCGAAGGCTAGTCAAACGTAAATCCGATGTAAACACGGCGGCAGATAAACCTACCCAAAACTGTCAAATTTCCACAATCAATTTTGAACTTTATCTTTTGAGTTTAAGGATCAATATTCATTGGAGAAATTTGACAGATTTGGATAGGTTGATCTGCCGCCGACTGTACATAAAGTCTCCGATACTATTGTTTTCTAAAGTTAATATTTGTCTCTTAATTCTTTACAACTCGACAAACCAACACTTCAGTCTTCTTGTGACCACGGACCGTGTAAAACGTTAGAAACGTCAGGATAAAATTAAATGCGACTAGTTTTATTCCACTGTCTCCGATCCAATACTTTTTCTCATTATACCGGTGTTCAATGCTAAAGAATTTATGGCCTAGTGTTAGGGCTATATCCTCAGGCTATAATATCCTTTGGAATGAAAGACACAAATTTTACATTGAGACCTCCCATCGTCATGTTGAAAGCTTTGTTTTGTATTTACTAGACGACACAAATAATAGTGACACATGAATAATATACTGACGTCGTAAATGTATCTCAAAATGCGGTAACCTCATATTAAATAACTGGGAATGAGAAAGGGAGGCCTATAATTTTTATGAATAGTTCTCTAAACCTTGGGCACATATTTGCGCCGTTTGGGGTTGAAACTTTGGGACCATGGGGACCGGCAGCTCGAAAGCTTTTTCAAGAAATTTCCGCTCGCCTTGTAGAGACCACTGGTGACCCTCGAGCTGACGCGTATTTTGGCCAACGTTTAACTTTTTGGTCATCCAAAGAGGCAACGCCGCCAGCGTCCTGGGCACTCTCCCGCTTGGCAGCGATAAGGAGTCCCTTTTTTATTTGTAAAAATTATGTGTATATTTTTATTTCTATTTTCCTTTTTTAATTTATGTTGTAAATAAATAAAAGACAATTTTATAAATTGATTTTTATCAGCTGCTAGTTGCTACAGACAAGACAGGCCACCCGCAATCTCAGCTGTCCCGAGATCCCGAATGGAAAAAACCTTTTTTTACCGTAAGTCTACACACTGTACGGAACCTTCATGCCGAATTTCAATTTTGTAGGCTTTAAGTATAGCTCTTGAGATTTCGAGATCAGTCCGTCTGTCAGTGAATGATATTTCGCTTTTACTATGTAAATTCAGCAAATAGAATAAGGTTTTTAAACGTCGCTAGGCTCAAGCCCTCTTGCATAGACAATAAAGATTAATTTCTTTAACGAAAAACAGAGCTCTAATATATTTTCTTCATCTTAATATCGTTTAATGTTAACATGAAACGCCCGAACATTCATCCTGATCTTCTGTTCTCAATGTTTATGTCCGTATTTATAAGAAACTAGTGGTCGCCCAGTGGTCGAAATTCGACCGTAATTATGTTAAGGCTGCACGGATTGTATCCTAAGCAATGAAAAATTTTAAAAATATAGAATGTGAGTTTGGATTGGCATTAACAGATTTCGGCCGCTCCTTTTCCATTTTTGAAATTTTTAATTTATTATTTTCAAGAGTATTTAAGCGTGTGTGTCAAATATACATGGTAGTGTGTGTAATG
The DNA here is from genome assembly GCA_963082485.1 of Eudonia mercurella. Taxonomy (NCBI): domain Eukaryota; kingdom Metazoa; phylum Arthropoda; class Insecta; order Lepidoptera; family Crambidae; genus Eudonia; species Eudonia mercurella. Next base: position 6,739,835 of record OY720026.1, read on the forward strand.
TTTGTTTTATTGATTTAATGTATTTTTTATGCATAATAAAAAAAAAATAACATTCTGCAATCCTTCTCTATATAAACTACAAGTGTGCGAAATTTCCTACTCCTCCGGCCGCGCAAGTTTCGTAAAAAGCAGTACAAAGTTTTTGTTTCACGTATTAATATATGGATACTATTTTTGAAAGTAATGGCAATCTCGTCTTTTCGTTTCTTAGGATCCAAAAAACATTGAAATGAAACAACTTTTACGGATCTACTCGCGTTTATTTTACACATTACTTTTAATTTATGTAAAATAAACGCGAGTAGATCCGTAAAAGTTGTTTCATTTCAATGTGTAGTGTTCGCGTAAACTTTAGAAAACAATATCCATAAACAGTTTTTTAATTGTTATCTTGCATACACAATGCTATAATATTTACACTAATACTGAAAAAGCACTTTTAAAAGATGACTTGATTGCACGACCTTTTGCAATCTGGACGGCAATTATACCATCTGAGCTACCGAGATATTGATTTCTCTGTCAGATTTTTCAAGTATTTAACAGCAACGCTGGAAAAACACAAAAAAGCAAACGTCTTGGTAACAGTTTGAAGACAACGCCCGAATTGCGTAAGGTCGTGAGCACAATTCCACTTATTTTATTAACCTTTGACAAAGCCCCTTTGAAGTATACTTAGAGAACCGGTCTGTCTGGTCATCTCATCACCAGTAATACGTGTCCCCACACTTACGAAATACCTTCTAGCTTTCCCACAGATAACATTCATTGCGCAATAATTTACTTACGCAGACACGCTTTTAAGTTTCCATTTCGTATTTAGGATGAGCTGTGTAATCATTTAATTTTACGCGATAACTTACGCCTCTGTCTGGCTATTCGCGTCGAATTATTACAGAATCCTGAAGGAACAGTCCGTTTTCCGGGTCTAAAAATACTTTACTTGCCACTCCAGAATATTGTATACTGTCTCTTACTGTATGAGTACATACGTAACAATTTTACTTCTCAAACTTAATAGTTTGAATAATTTCAGAAATGAAAAATCACAATTCACTGGAAGAAATGACTTTAGTAGAGTTATTCTATTATCATCCAAACTCGAACTCACTTAAATGGCAGAATTCGCATCGAAGGCGGACTAAATGGGTTCACTTTGTAACCTTGTGGTATTCTGTTTATGTTCGGGAGCAATCGAGTTATACAGAATACGAAATTAGAATCTCACTGCGGGCACCAATTTTCGATGGTTGAAATGTGTTTACAGAATAGTATACTAGCAAAGGGCAACTTTGGCCAATTTTAATTATTTTCTAATAGTTCTTACTTCCTATAACTCAAGATAGTCTCGTATAGTCGTGGATATATCATTGCAAAATTGTAATAATTTCATGATTCGAATTCGATCCTCGGAATTAAATAACCATTTTACAAAAAACCGAGGATTGGTTAAATTTGACGTTTGCATGAAATATATTTAAAAATAGCAGGTGAGACGTGAGAGTCCCCTTTTTCAAGTTGCCTGCTTTTTATAGTTTTCAACGATACGTCTTTCAATATTATGGATGTTAATATATATTATATTAATTAAACAACCGAAAACCCTAAGTGGAATACATACGGAATAGTAGTTGAAAATAGAACAACGCTACACAAATTAAAAATTAAACATTTACAATGTATGCGAAGAGAACGGTTAAATTGTGAATCGCATGAATCGCTCACCTTGAATAAAGGCATTGCATCAATCGTCGACTGTGCCGGTAATTATTTATCATCGTCATTAATCGAAACCATTGAATCTCGAGTTCCGTTCGCGGCGAGGTCAAATGTCATGGAAACATTGGCGAGAGCGGAGTTTACACTTTAGAGACTGCACATCGTCAACAAATGTGGATAACTTCTAACATTTAGATTCTAAGCTGAGCTCTCTTGGCTCGTTTAAGTATGCAATTGCGTTAATTCAAAACAGTATAAGTTTTTGGGTGAATGTTTTGGTTAGAAGTTGATATCGGTCGTGGATTTGCAAGTTTGCACCTCTTAAGTTTGTTTTGGAGTTAAGAACACGGAAATTTAGTGTTATGTCTACACGTATCATTTGATACCTTGAACATTAAATTTTAGATGAGAAATATCTTGCAACATGATACTTACAACTTGTTATTGAATTCAACCTATTATCATTATTACTATTTTTGTATTGTTTCGTCTTAAAAAAATATTTAAGTTTAAAAAAAGTAAACCTGGTATGTTTTTGTACGAGCCACGGACTGTCAACGATCTAAAGACTTTCACAATCACGTCATTAATAGATTGATGGCTATAATTTTTGGATGATAGAAAATATGATGATGGTGATAGAGTTATATTGAACGATTTGCTAATACATAAAAAATTGTTGCACAAAAATAAACTATGAGATATAAACACAAATACATCCTTTATGTTTTTGATTCAATTGAAAGACAATTTCTTATTAGAAAACGCTATATTTCCATGTAACTTAGTAAATTCATTGCCACAGTCAAAGACCAGAGATTTTAAACTGGCGATAAAGATTCCCATATCTACGAGTATATTATCGTGGCTATTCAATTGTTTAATAGCCTTGAACAACTGGCAAAAAGTCTTACAAGAAACACCTACGATTTGATTTATTTTTCTTTGTAAATATTCTTTTAAAATCAGAATACAGATCTTTAGAAACTATTCTCTGGTGATATGTTTATCTAAGTACCTAATCTAGATATTATTGGATTTGATAGATTGTAAAAATATTTACAACATGAATAAGAAAAGTTTGTTTAGTGTATTATAAGATTTTGTTTTCTGAAGTTTACGCGAATACAATATTTCGTTTCAAAACATTTATTCATCATCATCATCATCATCTCAGCCAAAAGACGTCCACTGCTGGACAAAGGCCTCCCCCAAGGATCTCCACAACGACCGGTTTTGTGCTGCTCGCATCCAGCGGCTTCCCGCGACCTTAAACATTTATTAAACAAATTATTTTATACTGACGTTTCGAACCGTACATGTAATACTCGTATAAAATGTTTATTCATCTTTAGTCAAATAATTCAAAACGATATGCAAATATAGTGTCAGTTAATTTTTCAAAATCATAAAGTTGGCAAATCTTCGTCATGTTAAGGAAATCATGTTTAAAACACGTCTTCTGTACATACTGCAATAAAAATAGAAGTTTCTATTAGTTTAACAACCGGATCCGGGCGCGTCCGCGTCCCTCGTGGAATGAGACAACACAGAGACGACAATTTTATTTGGTGATGTCATCGATTCCAATGTAACTTACTGTGGGATTATTTTAAAAATATACATGATTACTGATTATTACAGAACTGAAGATCCAGTGTGACACAATCCGTATTATTAATAGGAGACACATATCCAAAACGTGGAAAGAAGAAACATTGAATAGAACTTTAAAAAGATGAAGAACATAATCAAAATATAACATTCTTATTGATGTCAGTAAGAACGTCACTAAAACTTTGATGTTAAATTAAAGAAACCTACAAATGTGTAGGTTTTTTAATTTAACATCAAAGTTTGCCATATCAGATCAAATATATAGAATGCCATCAGATATAAAAGTCATTTCAAATTCGACCGTAACCTGTTCTAGATTATGTAATTTGAAAAAAGACAAAGTGTTGAAAAAATTCCACGAGCGGGATTCGAACCCGCACCCCATGACATGCCGGGTCAGGTGCACTATCAACTATGCTATCGTGGCTCAATCCAAGTCGCCGAAATTATTTAACACTATCTACTTTTACTCTGTAAGCCAAAGGAACCATATTCAATGTCGACAACTACGTCATCAACATCATCATCATCATCATCATGAAATTGTAATTTGTTCACAACAATATTTGCGTAAAATTATATGTAAATAATCATAGATTATGTAATGTTCATAAAACTGAGGAATCCGGTTTTTAATTTTCTTTTATTTAAATAATCACGTTGTTATAAATTACAATAATATATTTAACTGCTTTGTTATTATACTTCGGGTCTCAACCGAAGACGATTACTTATTACATGCAGCAGTACATGAGATGGTGCTATCTTCATCACACGTTTAGATTTATAAAATCCTAAAAAGTAAGTTTTTAATCCCTGTGCCTCATCTACTTGTACTGGCAACCCCGCGTCACGTGACTTCATTACGTGTTTTTGTGTTATCGGAATCACACGATCTTTTCGTAACGGAATTTAGATTTAAGTTAAAAAATGGGAAAACGTAAACGTTCGAAGTCGAAAGACAGTGATTATGATAGTATTCTCCGGAAAGTAAAGAAACTAGAATCAAAATTACGTAAACGACAGCGCTTATCATCGGTGTCGGAGGACAGTGAACAGTCGTACCAAAGATATTACTCTAACCACGAATTGGAACATAACGTAGATTTAACAGTGTTGAGGACTTTCTACTCCACGTAAACCGTGTAGAGGATATAACTACTCCACTTTAAAAGTGTTGAGGATTTTCTACTCCACGTAAATCGTGTAGAGGATATACCTACTCCACTTTAACAGTGTTGAGGATTTTCTACTCCACGTAAATCGTGTAGAGGACATATCTACTCCACTTTAACAGTGTTGAGGACTTTCTACTCCACGTAAATCGTGTAGAGGACATATCTACTCCACTTTAACAGTGTTGAGGACTTTCTACTCCACGTAAATCGTGTAGAGGACATATTTACTCCACTTTAATAGTGTTGAGGCTTCATTTTGTTCCACTTAAAAAGAGTAAAAAAAAAAAAAAAAAAAATCATCACCATCTTTGACGATGTCATTGATGTTTATGATGACTGTCAGCCCGAGGAAGCAGAGCCGGTCGCTGGGCCGTCCTCGCTGCCTGCAGCGCCGCCGCCGGCGCTTGCGCCCACTGCGCCGCCACCGGGTCCGTCAGCTGTCAACGTGGATGACGCTCAGGCAATGCCTCATGCTGATGAAAACGTATTTTCATTGGACCCAGATATTCTACAATTGCTTGGAGAGGATCCTACAAATCAAAAACAATATGGAGAAAATTTACATAAGGATATCGCCTCAAGATGGACTCATATCTTGGCTAACGGTCTGTACAAAGACACTCAATTGGAATTAATAAAATCTTACTTACCACCAGAAAACTGCCCTACCATGAGAGCTCCAAAACTTAATTTGGAAATCAAAGCAGCTCTGTTGGAGACGAATATCAAGAAAGATTTTTACAGTCAATGTAAGCAAAACCAACTTGCCAGTAGTCTTGCTGCTATAGGACAAGCGTTAAATTGGGCTTTGTCATCAAATAGCACATTACCTCAAGAAATTATCAAATGTTTAAGTGATGCTGGCAGACTCATATGTGACACTCACTACAGGGAGTCTCAGTCACGAAGGTATGCGGCCCTAAGCACACTAAATAGAAATATTAGAGATACCGTTAAAAATACGAACATAGACGAACATCTTTTTGGGTCTGCACTATCTGAACATATTAAGTCGTCAAAAGTCATAAACAGGACTGGTTCGGAAATCAAACAAAGAGTCCAACGTCCTGCATATAGGGCCCCAATAGGAACACAGCTTAGGGGCTCTTTAAACTCGAGGGGGGCGCCGCCACGCGTAGCAGCACCAGCAGCGGTCGAGCCGCGGTCGACCCCAGCATCACGCAGACCGCCGAGGAACCGCCACCGCTTGGAGGCTCCGCGGGGCCGCCGTCCCGCCAACTACGCGCGGCAGCCGACCAGGAGACGTTAAGCGAGGACCCAAAGGTACCCATTGCTGGTCGTTTAACTTATTTTTATGACAAATGGTGTGAGCTCACTGACGATCATAGTATCTTGCATTGGGTTCAAGGATATAAAATTCCCTTCCTCGACGAACCTGTTCAAACAATTGAACCCCAAAACAATGTCTGTAACTCACAATCTCAAACTAAAATTATTGATGAATGTATTTTAGATCTGATACGTAATGAGTTCATATCATCTTGCACATTTTGTGAAGGACAATTTGTTTCGCCTATATTTACAGTGCCTAAGCCGAACGGAACCCACAGATTCATATTAAATTTAAAAGAACTCAATAAACTCATTAAAGTAGAACATTTCAAGATGGAGGACTATCGGACTGCACTTAAATTATTAAATTATAACTATTTTATGGCAACAATTGATATTCAAGATGCTTATTTTTTAATTTCTATAAATAAAGACGATCGAAAAAAGCTACGGTTTCGTTGGAGGTCTCAGTTATATGAATTTAATGTTCTTCCATTCGGCCTTTGCACTGCTCCATTCGTTTTTACGAAATTACTAAAACCGGTTTTAGGGTACTTGCGTTTATCGGGTTTTATGTCAATAAATTATTTAGACGATTTTTTATGTATCGGTAGCTCTTATGATAAGTGCCTATTGAATGTTAAGACTACAAGCACCTTTTTAGAGTCATTAGGATTTGTTATAAACAAAGAAAAAAGTGTTATGATACCAAGTAAAGTTTGTAAATTTTTGGGGTTTATATTTAATACCACAGACATGATTATAACTTTACCTGTTGAAAAGAAACAACGAATAAAGAAACGAGCAACAGAACTCATGTCTAAAAATAAATGTACTATAAGGGTTTTAGCTGAATTCATAGGTTTTTTGACAGCCGCATGTCCAGCTGTCAGTTACGGTTGGATGTACACCAAGTTGTTTGAACGAGAGAAGTTCTTAGCTTTAAATTATTCTGAAAACTATAACAAACAAATGAAATTAGAAAAACATCTTAATCAAGATTTTTCATGGTGGAGGAATAATATTATAAATTCATTTGCCCCAATACGTAAAAATAATGATTATTTACTTGAAATCTTTAGTGATGCTTCAAACACTGGCTGGGGTGCAGCATGCGGCAGTCAAAGGGCAAATGGCAATTGGACAGAAACAGAACTGACCCTACATATAAATACTCTGGAGCTTACAGCCGCGTTCTATAGTTTGAAAATTTTTAGCAGGAATTTACGAGATTGCAATATTTTATTACGTATTGATAACACCACTGCCATCGCATACATTAACCGAATGGCCGGCGTTCAGTACCCTCATTTAAATGACCTTGCACGAAAAATCTGGCAGTGGTGTGAAAACAGAAACATCTTTGTGTTTGCATCCTACATCCAGTCCTGTGATAACTTTATAGCAGATAGGGAGTCACGGCGGCTCAATATAGATACAGAATGGGAACTTTCAAACCTTGCATTTTCACAAATAATAAAATCTCTAGCAAAACCCGAATTCGACCTTTTCGCCACTTTTCAAAACTATAAATGCAATAGATATGCATCATGGAAACTTGATCCGTATTCTGAAACTGTTGATGCCTTTACTTTTTGTTGGCGCAATATTAACTTCTACGCCTTTCCCCCGTTCTGCTTAGTGACTAGAGTCCTTGAAAAAATAGTATCTGATAAAGCAACCGGTATTGTAGTGATACCTTACTGGCCATCACAGCCTTGGTATCCATTATGGTCCAAACTGGTTATATCTGAAAAAATGTTTTTCGGTCCTGACGAATCCCTGTTATGTTTTCCTTTCAGAGCGCGCCCCATCCACTGCACGCGAGTCTTATCCTGGTGGCAGCCAAATTATCAGGGAGTCGATGATAAGGCATGGTATACCACAGGCATCTTTAGACATTATGATGGCATCTCTTGCAACAAAAACATTAAATCAGTACAGTAGTTCGATAAAATCTTGGTGGCTTTATTGTAAAGATAATGATTTAGAGGTTTACAAAGCTGATAGTCATAAAGTTATATCTTTTTTAACTCAAAAGTTTAAGACAGGTTCTAGGTATAGCAGCTTAAATACGCATAGATCTGCCTTGTCTATTATTTTAGGGAAAGAAATAACTTCACATGACTGTGTTAATCGCTTTCTTAAAGGAGTATACAGACTTGCTCCCCCAAATCCAAAATACAATTCAACATGGGACACAAATGTGGTGTTGAACCATCTTTCCAATATCTATCTCTACGATCATACCTCATTAATTGAATTGTCTCATAAAACTTGCACTTTATTGGCTATTGCTTCTGCTCAAAGAATGCAGTCTATTAGCTTAATCAAATTGAATAATGTATCAATACAAGACGATGTAATTGTGATTAAAATTGCCGACTTAATTAAAACTTCCAAACCCGGCATTTGCCAACCTCTCATCAGATTGCCCTATATTCGTGAGAACCCTAGTATTTGTCCAGCGCTGGCTGTCGAAACTTACATAAACAAAACTAGAGCTTTAAGACGTGACAGTCCTGAGGAACATCTTTTTATTGGAGTACGAAAACCGCACAGAAAAGTTGGTTCTCAAACATTAGCACATTGGGTTAAAAAGGTATTACAAGACAGCGGTATCGACATTTCTTTATTTGGAGCCCACAGTACTCGCTCGGCATCTACATCTGCCGCTCACAGATCTGGGGTAAATCTGGAGGTGGTTCGCAAAGCTGCGGGCTGGAGTACTACCTCAAATGTATTTCTTAAATACTATTGTAGAAACGTTATTGCTACAAATGATGATGATTTTGTAAATGCCATATTTGGCACATGATCGATTTATGTAAAGGTTAATTGCGTTTATTTCATTAATATGTTAAGACAACGATAAATGTAACCTTAATCTTTTAAGTTCTATCGGAACTGAAGTTATAAGTTTTGTTACATAAATTAAATACCTATAATGACTTAATTTCCGTACTTTATTTAATTATTATTATTAATATATGTATATATTTTTTTTTTCTTGTATTTTAATATTACAATGCTCTGAACATCTGCATGTAATAAGTAATCGTCTTCGGTTGAGACCCGAAGTATAATTATGAATCAAACGAACTTACCTGGTGAAGTTTGATTCCAATTATGCGAGGGTCTCAACCGAAGACGATTACGTAAGCCCATCCCTCCCAACCCAAAAAAAAAAAAAAAATCTCTGAAACAATGAAGTCACGTGACGCGGGGTTGCCAGTACAAGTAGATGAGGCACAGGGATTAAAAACTTACTTTTTAGGATTTTATAAATCTAAACGTGTGATGAAGATAGCACCATCTCATGTACTGCTGCATGTAATAAGTAATCGTCTTCGGTTGAGACCCTCGCATAATTGGAATCAAACTTCACCAGGTAAGTTCGTTTGATTCATAATTATTACAGTCTGTGCTGAATCCAGGAACAACATTTATAAAACTGACAGTCTAGTTATTGACGACGTCCTTGCATTAAATACGTCGGTAATTCGTGAGTTGTTAAAAAAATGGTAACAAAAACTCGGGGCCAATGTTTGACTTATTATTGAATATAAAAAATGAGTTTTTGTGAATGATGTAGTGCGGCAACGGGGCGTGTGGCGCGTGCAGGTAAATTTACCCTTCTGGACCACTTCTGGACACTGAAAAACGTTTTAGTGAGTCATTAGTGCGTAATGGCCCAATGAACAATCGCAACCTTGCGTTTTGGGTCAACGATAGTCATTACCCACATTATAATACGACTTTAATAGTACAGTAGCGCAATGACGTTCAAGGTCGTAAGTTAGATTCATACATTTTTCTTAACATGGGAGAGCCAGTCGAAAAATTTACACACTGTCGTAACATTAAAGGAATATTCACTTTGTACGTACACGTTAAAGTCGGAAATTGTGCTCTTTGTATTCAGTACACGCTTATAAATAGAATTTAAGAGATAAAGAGATTTTAGGGGAGCGGGTTGCGGACTTGCGGTGAAACAGAATTTATTTACAAATCCTTATTTTGTTAGGATGCCTGTGCGTCTGTTTGCCTTGACCTACCTTCTGCTCAGCTGAATAGTGATTTATCACTTTCTGGTTTTGTGAACTTGAATGGTGTATTGTCTGTTGGGTACCGAAACAAATTTATACGGACTTGTTTTCAAAGTTGTTACCATTTATCTACAGTTTGCACAAGCAGTTATGAATGAACATCCGTAATTCTCAATTTTACTGCCTTTGTAGACTAGTGGTGAGACCACTAGTTCCAGACAGTCCCAGATAGAATTGAAAGCAAAGATAAATAATAATAATATGCTAACTTTGGTCTGTGGTAGGTCTGCTTTACTCGTATCAATTTAATATACTTCTTGTTGCCATAATAAAAACACTTGTAGCTTTTTGTGTTCCGTAAAGAGGTAAAACTTTTTCAACTGTCATTGTCCGTCGGTAACTTATAGAGTCATTCTCATCAGTCATCAGTTGTGTATTCTGGTTGCGGCGGAGAGAAGAGGAATTCTTCCACCTTTGATATTATTTGCTATTTGCAGGAGATAAAAGCTAAGCGATTTCTTATTGTGGATTAAGGCATTGGGTGTTTTTTGTAGATATTGCTTTTCAGCTGCCTGCTTTATTTATGTGAAGCATGAACGCTCCGTCGTCGGATATTTCCCTAAAATTTTTGTAACTTTTTGTCATAAAATTAAATAAAGAATTCTATAAGTTCTTATTTTGTGAATCTAAGAATTTACTATTCTACATTCTTACGAAGTCTCACGCGGAGATATCAAGTATTCTTGAGCACGTCATAAAATTCCGGAACTCTTGACAAGATTCTCATTTTACACAACATTTATGCATTATAAAGCGACGAGTAACAAAATTCCCTTCGAATAGTGTGTTACAGCAAACCCGGTTCGGTGCGCAGTAATGAAATTCCACCGTGCTGAGTTCATAACAGAACCGATAATTTTTCGATTACGCCGGTATACATCTAGACGGAGACTACAAGATTGTTTATGAAGCGCCATGTACTAAGCAGCGTTCGCTTGTCAGCGACAGCAGTAATTAATTACGGTTCGCCCTAACCCCGCCGGTAGTACTCGATTGAAGTTAACTAAGCGTAGTTCGCTCGGGAGTCCAGTGTTTTGACATCCGATGGAATCCTTTGAACTTCATTAGGCTTCTAATGACGGCTAAGAACTAACGGCAATAGAGGAGGGAAGCGTACCACGTTGGGTAACAAATTTTATTATTCTGTCACTTTCGTCTAAACATGCGCTCGTTTTATAATAGCATGTGTTTTGACATCCGATGGAAGCCTTTGGACTTCATTAGGCGTTAATGACGGCTCAAAACTAATGGTAGAAGAGTTAAAAAGCGTGCTTCGCTGGGCGCCTCTTTTGTTATTTTGTCATTTTCGTCGAAACATGTGTTCGTTGTGGAGATCCTTGGTCCTCGTTTTACAACATCCAGTATTTGACATCCGATGGAATAGACGCCTTTGAACTTTGTTAGGCTTTTTCTTCTTTCTTTAATGATAAGATCGCCAAATTATAACTATTTTTAATTATTATTATTATTATTATAATTAAACACATACACACACATAAACACGTACACAATAATTAAAGTTATTGTGTACATTTTTCATTTTTGTTTTGTTGCAATAAAAAAATACCTATCTATCTAAGAACGGTTAAAAACTAGATTAGGGTAGAGTACCACGTTGGGCGCCAATTTTATCATTCTGGCATTTTCGTCTAAACATGCTCGCGTCTTACAATATCTTGGCGAACGCCCCAGATGCAAATGTATAGTTGAAGTCTTTGTGCCAGGCGAGGATGAAGTTGGAAAAGTGTGCGACTGAATTCTGCAGCCTCGGGAAGATACGCGCCTCAAGCGAATCGTAAGTAATGCGCCCGATAATATATTCAGATTGCATTTATTCGTTGAGCCATAGGCACTGAAACAAGGTTTTGTTAGTGCGAGCGAAATAATCTCCAGCGCTATACAATTTGAAGCGTGTTGTCTAATCTCTTTTGATGACTTTATAGTGGGAATCGATACTTCTTATACCACTAATCTGCAATTAGATTACTAGACATCTAGTACCAGTCAACGATAAATTGATAGATGCAACGTAAATGGTGTTTAATATTCTTAAAAAACGAATCTTACTTTAATGTAAGAAGAGTATGTTTTTGGTTAACACCAGTGAACATTTTTGAGCCATGAAATTAAAGCTTACGCATTAAATTTTGCTTACTTGTAAATTAAATTTTGCTTACTTTGTACTTTTTCACCATCCATTATGTTTCAACCTATGTCATGCTGACTGTGCAAGAAATCGTTTCAATAAATGGTAGCTACATATCTATGAAAACTAGTGGAGCTTTATCACAAGAAGTGGGGACACCAATTATTTCAATACCGGAACTATTTAATGGAACGGCCCCTTACTCTCGTTCAACTTCAATGCGTTTTAATAGAATGCCATGCGGGGCTCTTAAGTCCGCATTGATATTATGGAGTGTGTGTTGCCTATAAATCTCCCTTCACACCGGAGTGGGGCGAAACTCCATTAAATCGCGCTCGAGGTTTATGTACGTGGGTCCTAACAATTTGGAAAATATGGTCTATTAAAAAGTCTACAGCGTCCTATCGATTTCCTTTACCGCTGCTGGATTAAGCGGCGGCTTAGGAAGCTTAAAATAATCTGAGAGCGTCAAGTGATTCAATAAAGTCCAGATAAGCCATTTCGACGTCACCTAAATAAAGTGACGGAGGGTGTCTCCAAAATTAGGTAACTTCTTCAACATCAGCAACATTAGCTACATAACTGTAGACCTTCAGTTAAGATATGGGATTTGTACAATGGATGCGTAGTGTTTGAAGTTTTCGATTGTTTGTATAGGATCGCAGGATTGTACTCCAGGAAGGACTTTATCTCTAACGAGCTTATAAACGTAATCCAGCAAATGTGTGTGTGAGATGTAAGGTCAGGCATGTTTTGTAACTCTTTTAATGCCACTTTTTAGGTAGTTAGGTAGAATCTGTTATTATAAATTTTAATAGAGAAGACATTCTTAATATAAAAAACAAAATTGAAAAGCCTTATACGCAAAAGTGAATTGTTTCTTTTGTCATTAATTAGATTTTGAAAGACTACGAGTAAGTTATTGTTGTTAATTATTCAGAATAGCAGTGTTTATGTAATTACACTCTACCAAGGGTTTCATTGAGTGAATGCAGTTGCTGAATATGTTTATACTAATCATACAAATTTTTATTAGATTTTTCTTAGTTGTCGGTAGAATAGAATTGGTTATTCTTTCAGCGCTTAGCATTACAAGCAGCAATGGGTGAAGTTAGGGTGTGGATGATGGATGATAATGATGATATTTTTTATTGTTTGGCCGCTGGTCTTTAACTCATGATTTTTGTTTTAAACTTAACATTATTTCAAAACGTACTGTTAATTTAGCTTCAAAAATTCAAGTCGATTTACAAAAATTTAAAATACGATCAGAACTTTAATGTAGATCTTATCTTATACATATTTAATGTTTATCATAAATGTAAATAATATTTATAAAAAACTGCTGGCGACTACATATAGCGCCTTATTACACTCCTTACAAGGCTTGTTACACCACACATCGTTACTTATTGTTACATTCGTACATAAATCATGCAAACATCACCACTTACAAATTTAAAACGTACCAAGTGAAACTTAGCCGGCTGGCTGGAAGTAAGGTGTTAATGTAATGCGGCCGAAGTTATAATTGGGCGAATAAGTAGCGATCACGGGATCACGCCCATACCGCTCTTTGCCAAGTCTGACGTAAATTAGTTAGCAACTACTAAACTGATACTTCGGCTGCCGTCTACTTATTCGGTGCTTAACAGTATATTGGATTCGCCGGATCAATCATTTAATACATCACAAGTTATGCATCGTAGTTCTGTTGATGAGATAGTATTTTTATTATTACTTAACGGAAAAGCGCTTATTTTACCTGATGGTGATTGGTAAGTGAAAATTTAGTTGAAAGTGGGAACTTACTTTACCCAGCATCTTTAAGTAATGAAGAACTGGCTATCAAATAGTTTTGACATAATAATGCTACTAACATTGTTATTGCGATAGAATTAGATAAGATAGAAGAAGTAGTTAGCCAGCAGGAGGATTTAGAAGAACCGTTACTACTAAGCGTATCGATCATTAGGTACCATATTCTCTATGCTGTGAATCGTACCAGAGGGTGTTCTGAGTCTGAGATCCTTAGTCTAACCAATAGGCGGTAGAACCGCTGCAGTCGGCTCACTAGGAAAGGATAAAATTTTGCAACATGCAGAAATGTTATTTTTTGGAGTAATCTTAAAAAAATTAATCAGTTTAGATTTTTAAATGTTAATTACTTATAATAATTTTATTAAGCAACCAAAAAAGTTTATATTATTATATATATTCGAGCAATATCCTTATTTTCGCACTTTTTATATTATGAATATAAGTATAATAATAAAACAGTACGATAATCATAAAGCGTATCGGTTAATGTCCGAAAATTACTGCTGCCACGTGACGGATTGGTGCGACCTTCGTTTACCGTCGAAAGATCTCTATATATAGAATAGACTTCCGATCTAGCTCTTTAGAGCGAACACTATTGCATAGACATAATATAGTATCTCCCTGCACGTATACACAGTATCATTACATAGGACAACACGTATCCTTTAGAATAAGTGTTTAAAATAGTTCTTGCATGTCCAATGAGGGACAATCTAGCTTTTTATCAGTGTCAACGCGTCTTGAATTGAGTTTGTCTAAAAAGTTTTTACCAGAAACAATTGCCAGTCGCAAAACAGATATGATGCTAGCTTGCAGTTGGTTTAATGCTCTCTAAGGCTTGCAGAGTTGATAATATTTTTTCGTGAAACCTCCTTTAGGTTTCACAAATATATGCATTCTTTATAATTATATAATCTAGGTTTAATTAAAGAAAAGAGTATACCACAAACTTTGTTATTTTTTTTGATAAGCGGTATTCGAAAAGTTAAAAGCAGGCTAAACCAAGTGACCCACAAATAAGGCCACCATGCTTGCATCGTACATACAGTACAACCCGTGTAAATTTAGTCAACACTAACCTAAGCATTACTTTACACGCCAAAGTATGCTGTATTCGACGTCGTTTCCTTCATAATAATATTTATTTACGAAAATAGTGTTCTTAAAAAAATGTAGCCCATTAAATTATCAAATTATGTGGTTGAGTGACCTAAATCAACATTGGAATGGAAAAAACTGGCAAGTTCCTATGGACGAAGATGTCTCATATAAAAACAAAATGTAACGTCCTAAAATTAGAATTAATTTTGTTCAGGGAATCAAATATCAACGGCTGATAACTAGTGCCAGCCGCAAGAATATAGTTAGAAAAAAGTTTGGATACCGTCCAACAATCGATTACATTTACTCCATCGTTAACAGGAAACGATCGTATATCTACTTTGGACAGTTTATTTTAAAGCGCAACTAAATAATTTATTTAACTGCTTCGGATGTTTCGTTGTGTTCCGAAGGTAAAAAAGATGTAACACGCTTCAAGTATGTAAATACATACTTCAAAGATATGATTCTTTCAAACCAGTTAGCCGATTTTAATTAATCGTATCAAGATACAGAGACGTTGTAAAAGTGATTTTATGCGATTTGAAACTTTTGCATAGTGGACTTTAAATCGCATAGATTCAGTTTAACCGACTTTTTTATGATTTATATTAACTGTCAACATCTCTGAATAGAAAGCTTCATTAAAGTCGGCTCATTGGTTTAAAAGAGTTAGAACTTTGAAGTGTGTATGGATTACCGAAATGTGAAATGCCTCTTTAAGTGTGTGAGCGTTTTAAAGTAAATATTTATTGAATTACATCGCTCGCTGTTGAAGTACCAGACACTTCTCCCACGTTATCAAATTTAGCAATGTTCGTACTATTTGAATTATCGGCTATCACCTGAATTGCAGCTGTCAAACTGTCAATATGTCCTGTGACAATTTTATCAATTTGTCGATAACGATATCAGATGTATACCTTCAAATAGATTGAGGATTACAACTCTCTCGATTCTTACGTCCTTTTAAGATTATGCACATTAGTTTTTTTATTAGTGTGTTTTTTCGGTATAATATGTCCTAGCCTGACTTCTTGGCAGAAAAGTGAAAAGGCATGTCTGCTGTTTTGTTTTATTTTAAATAATTCGTGTTTTGTCGAATATTCATGTGAAATAATAGTGTATTACTAACTGTTAAGTCTTCTTGAACCTGCATAAGTATTGGCGAATGAAGCAAAATAGTGCAACTTCACTTGCAAATTCTTTCAAGAAGTCCGCGTGAGGTCTCAGTAAAGCCCTACACTTCTTCTGATACTCAAGGGGTTCATTATGGTAATATATCATTAATCACTACTCAATTCTATTGTCAATAATTATATTCTATTAACAAACAAAATATTGTTTATATAACTTATAACCTTCAGAATGCTTTGTTTCTTTGTCTCTCGAATCTTTCGGTTTTATACAGAGTCTGCACGTTATCAAAAACTTTTCGTAAATATTGCTCCGTTTTGAAGACGTCCACTTTTCATTCAACTTTAAAACCTTTTTTCTTGCAATAATACCAGGAAATGAGGAGAGTAACGCCTCAGGGATTGAAATATTTGTTGGCGTCCCGAAGCGACAGCAAAATTCAGGACGATTTAAGTGGATTCTGAATCGAAAAATGTTAGTGTCGAAAGGAATCGTTATAAAATAAGTCAAGATTGAGCACAGTGTTGAGTAGGTGATGATAAACGATGGGTGAAACTTTTGTAAAATATATTTGAAAAATAAAATAACACAGTAGGTTTGGTAGTCAATAGAGAAATATCTTAGCACTTGTTAGACTTGAAACTTGAAATCTTTTTATAGAAATTGTATAGGAATAACAGATTCTGACGCCCGCTCTTATCTATACTAATATTATAAAGAGTAAAGCTTTGTATTTTTTGTATGTATTTTTGCAATGAATAAACTCAAAACTGGACCGATTTAAAAAATTCTTTCACCATTAGAATGCTACATTAGCGCTGAGTAACATAGGCTATATTAAAAAAAAATATTTAAAAATAAAAGTACGCCCGTGCGAAGCCGGGGCGGGCCGCTAGTATTATATAAATTTGAATGTTTAATAATCTCTTTTTGGTAAAAGACATTCGTGTCAAGGTTTTATTTAGTCCTGTGGTTACATCTTGAAATGCCAAGATAAAATTAAACACCGCACCATTAAATTCGTAAAGTTAATCTTATTTTTTATTTATTTTATATTTGATCACGTTAACGAAATGACAAAATGAATTCGTATGACATAAGTTCAAATCTCGGTTTCGCTAACGCGATCGAATAGAGAACAGAACTCGGTCTAGGCACACAGTTGTAAGCGTATTCAAATGTCACAGATACTGAGCGTAATTCGCATTTACGCAAGAATGTTGACAGACAAAATGACATCCCCATTGTTCTTAGTCCACAACAATATTTCCCTACCTTTCTACCGTTCTTAGCAATTGTTTATTGTTTTCGCATGCAAATTGTGTGGACGTTCCAAAGAGATTGCGAGCGATCACCGTCGTCATCTGATTGAAAACCTGCATGTCAGTATCTCGACCGTGAAATATTGAACTGATGATATCATTTTGCGTGTTCATTAACGCGTCATCACTGTGATCGTGTTCAATGCTATACAAGTTTATGAAGGCAATCGCCTTTTAAAAGTATTTATATTTTATTCTGTACATGAAGTCTCCATCTTCGTACAAACTAAGATAAAAAAATTTGCATTGTTAACTTAAAACTACTGAGTTTTTCTACTGGTTTTAACAAAAAAAAACATGTTTTTAATCAATTTTAACGATACCGATGACTTCATTGTAATGGTGAAGTCTACCCACCAGCAGGCCAGTAGATAGACAATGAAATAGATGAAGAACTAAGGGATACAAGGCGGTTTTCGGAGAAAGCTCTTATTACCTCAGGGCTCATCATCATCAGCAAATAAGCTTCCCATTGCTTAAGCCGTTCCACATGAAAAATAGGGTATGAAGAGATCAATAAACAACCCAAATCCATAAACATTTTATGGAAATGGCCGAGATCTAGGGGACTACCGAAACACGGAATACCGTAATTTCCCCATCGTTGTTTTATTTTTGATTAATAATATTTACCTACTTAATAAGATTTCTATGTTTCCTATGCAGAGTAGAGCTGGTGCTGTACCTATATATAGTTGTTACACTATCACAGCAAACTTTTGTGGGGAATGTGTCCTGGAATGTTGGGGGAAAATATTTGGAGCGGGATGCCAGCGTTCCTCTTGCAATGGAAAAGAAGACGTTAAATCCTGGTTGCGAACTGACGAGCACTTATTGAGATCATGTAGGTTTGTACATTTTGTTAATGAATAAATAAATTAACGTTCGGTTATTCCTCAACCGGGAAGCGCTTTACGGTGCCCACCCACGACCGATTTTTTATAGGACCGACAATGGGACCTATTTTTTCGCCGAGGTTTATCATCCATTTTGTGACCGACTTTTTACAGGTCGTATGTGTTGCAACATAGAATTGCATACGTTTCACTTTCACCTATTAAAAAATCGGTAACCGATTTATCGGAGTGGTCGGGTTGACTTGTAATCGGATCCGGAAATGAGGCTCTTCGCTCTTAAAGACGTTACCAAACTTGGCAACTATCTTTACAGAGGAAGAAGAGTGAAATGTGGATGGTGAATGTGAATAAAAAGTGGATGGGGTTGCACAAAAGATCCCGATAGGACGAAGTGTTACTGCGAGAAGGAAACCCCAGACTAAGATAAGATAGGATACCGCCCGATCCTCTAAATGCCATTACACATTTACAGAATACACTAAACATGCACACTAGTTTAGGCCCAAGACACCGTTACTCGTAGAAAAAGGGTACGACGAGCCGGTTCACACGCGCTCTATATCGGGTACAGATATGTACTTGGGCGCTTCTTCCCACCACCAAGACCCGGTCAACCCGAGCCGAGATCCGAGTCTTTAGAGGCGCCTTCGGGTTGTTCCGCTCCCCGATCCGATCCGAACTCCTCGGAGAATCTAGTAGGGCACGGGGACACGCCTTAGTGCGTGATGCCGTTCCCTCTAGAAAACCTCCGAAGGTGATTCGTTTCACACGACTTGAGGAATCCTTTAAGTTTCTCGCCGCCCTCAAAAAAGCCTAGTGAAGCTGAAAATGCCGTTTGGGGCAATCAGCAAACTCTCTCAAAAAAATACTTAATTTACTTAAAGGCCAACAGCTTTAAATCAATGAGGCGACATATCAAGGCGAAACTACGTTGCTATTTGAAAGTAAATCGCTGTGTGTCTAGCACTTATTTGAACGAAACCATTGGTTGCACACTTGATATTTGATTGCCTGCTTTGTTTGGTGCCGCCCCTTAAATTATTTGATGATTTTAAAGGCAGTTCTTTTTAAAAGTGTTCGTCTATTTCTTTACTTAGAATTTTTTTTTTGTTTTTGCGTTATACGTTTGTCACCAGGATGCGCCATACAAATGGTCGTTCAGTGCCATACAAATTTCCGTTTTCGTTAACATAATCAAAGCCAAGTGGTTCAATCGTCAGGCAAGGTTCGAAATTATCAAGATAATAACACAGCTTGATGATTATAGGATTTTGACAGATTTAGTCACATTATTACTTGTATCTTTTATAACAGAATAAGAAATAAATATATTTTAAATATAATAAAAATAATAATTCAACTAACTCGCCTGTCCGAGACAAGGTGCCATAAATGGTGGCGGCATTGCCCCTTTGAATGGCCAAGCTAATGCGCTGTGCGAAAAAATGACCTGATCTCCGGTCACCCGGAATCGGATTACTTGTAATGTGCGGATACAATGCGATACGTAGGTACAATCAGCAGCGAAGGTTGCTAAACACTTTGCTTTCATAAAACCACAAAATAAACTTACAGTCGTTTGTCAGTTTCAACTCAAGTTACAACCATGGTAGATTATAGTAGATGGACAGAAAAAAAATTATTATTTCCACCAAAACATTCACACAATACATTTAGTAGTAATGATACCTACAAGGAGTGGAAAATCTAATAATTTTTCACACAAAACCTGTCAAAAGTATGGTAGTATGTTGCTGAAGTGTTCAGACTGTAACATACCTCTGCACGTCAGACTACAAACTGTCAATTTGCCTCAATAGACTTTAAACTTTATTTCTTAGGGATATGGTTGACAATGTATTGAGAAATTTGACAGTTTTGAATAGGTTGACGTGCAGTCGTCTGTACTAGCAACAAAAATGTATGCCTAGGGTACCTATTTAAATGTCTAAAATTAAAAAACCTAACGTGTGTTTAATTGTGTGTTTTGTTATGTGATACCAATAAATGTTTTTTATTCTTATTCTTTATTCTTATTCTTAAATTTCTTCAATACATTTTCAACCATATCCCTAGAAAGAGTTTCTTTTTGGTAATTTTTGCTTTCTGTTGTTTAATAAAAAAAAATAACCTCGAAATTCAAGACAATCGCTACGCTGCGCTTCGCGATTGTCTCAAATTTCTAACCTGTTACGTGACCTAGAGGAGTAGGGCAGCTAGTATTGCTAGAAATTGATAGGTAAAATAAGGGTACCTACGTATCATAATGTATAAAATTAAAATCTAGCTATTTGTTTGAAATAATAGATAGAGCGTAAAAGAGGTAAATTGGTACGTCGTCGGTCGGCTCGGTATTTTTCATTTTGGTCAAATAACTGTTAGGTAAACTAAGTTTAGGAACTTTGTTCATAGGTATTTCAAGTTTTCAAGCTTTATGAACTTCAGTAATATAACCATTTGACATTTTAAACTTTAGGTATTTTAAATTTAAATGAAACAACCATTAGGTATTTTGATTTTAGGTATTTTTAACGCAGGTGTTTTAACGTTAGGTTTTTTAATTTAAGACATTTAAATACGTACCCGTGCCAACGTGCTATCACGCGGTTAATTCCGTGCGTTCGTGAATACCCACAAGTATCAGCTGATAATTGACTTAAGCTTATTTTAACTAACGCGGCGTGTGGTGGACGCATCAAAGTCAAAGTCAAATACTTCTTTTATTCAAATAAACTTTAGATAAGTGCTTTTGAATCGTCCAAACATTTTTTTACCTACTACCCATTCAGGACGTCTATTTTTTAGCTGCGGAGAAGAATGGGCGCAAGAAACTCCACAGCTTCAATATAAGTAACGACATTAACAAAATTATATGCCGTTACCAAGTTATACAAGTTTAAAATTACTTAACAATATTTTAAATTAGGAATACCTGTTGGAGTGATTGGAGCATTTTAAACCGATGCTGTTTTGTCTTCAATGTAATCATACACTTCTTAATAAGCTTTTTTACAAAGCTTTTCTTTAATGGTGCTATTAAATTGATCATCACGGTGTCTTATAAGTGTAGCCTTTTAAGAACGCTGTTATACAAACTTCATACACCATTCTTCAAACATGAGCACGTTGTAATAAAAGTTAGCAAGCAAGCAAGTGGTGTAAATTATTGATAAAAACGCGTGGGCGTCGATGACTCCAATGTGTATGAAGGAACCCTTAAGGAGTTCTTAGTACAAAATGTATTATAATGTTTAAGATTATTTTTTAATATAAGAAAACATTTAAAAAAATACGGTGGTTTAAAGCTATTATTTATCATTTCGATAGGCTTATCTTTATCTATATACTAGCTGACCTGGCGGACTTCTTACCGCTTATATGACAGTTTCTATTACAACAAAAAAACAAATCGTCAAATAGTTTACGCGTGAAAGGGTATCACACAAGCAAACAAAATCACTTTTTTAATAATAAGTCTTTGGATTATAACTCTTGGGAATATTTGTACAATATTTTATGATGATCGATTGAATAGTATACCTACGCGTGAAAGCGTAACAAATAACAAACAAACTCTTTTTCGCATATTAAGTTAGGTTACTATTAGTTAGGATAGTTAGGGTATAAACTCTGATTTAATATAATCTCGTCAAATTTGTTTGTTAGATGTCTGAACACAGCAAAAATCTGGCCAATTTTTAAGGTCTTTAAAGGTTCATATCTTATTGAATAATTAATTTATGAAAAAAGCAAAACATAGGGACACAGCCAAAGCCTTTCTTTAATTTTTAATGAAAAAAGTAATTCAATCGGTTCAGTTTTCGAGGAGGAATCAGGGGACTACGAAACGTAGATTTTTTCTACTTTTCATATAATCAGTCGACCTTAGTGTTTTCTCTTAACTGTTTGGATGACATCAGCGTCGCTTTGCTTGATGCAATACGGGTTCTGCTTGAATCTTTATCGCAACTTTGAAGTGTCGTGCCGTTGGTCGTGGGAAATGGGCGACGGAGATTGTCCCGTACAGTGGACCGCAAAAGTTGATGGTCAAAACCAGAATATTGTGATTTATGTAAACCATTAAAACTGTATATTTGTGTACGAACTAATAAATAAATAGGTACATTACTAATAATATAAAATGACAATAATCAGGGGTCATTTCATTTTCAATCATCACAAATTAATGAATTTTAAGTTTCAAATATATTAGCATGGTAAATTTTGTCATGGTATTTTGCAGTTGACTGTACCATTGAAAATGAAAACTGTTTTGATTAAAATATATTCTTTAACTGTATCATGGTCTAAAACGTAGAAATCGTTGAATTGAAACACTACATATTACGTATTAACTTTTATAGCCGAGTCTGATATCCAATGATTGATAATATAATATAAAATAATAAGAGTCGGAATGCTATTTATTTTTATTTAAATAAATGTACGCATAATGTGCAAATCGCGAACGAAGAGTAGATTGCAGTAAAGCGCGTAAGTGGTGAGTTTGAGATTTATGAAACACTAGCTGACCCGGCGGACTTCCTACCGCATTTTTTTTAATATAGCCTATATTACTCAGCGCTCATGTAGCATTCTAATGGTGAAAGAATTTTTTAAATCGGTCCAGTAGTTTTTGAGCTTATTCGTTGCAAACATACATACATACAAAAATACAAAGGTTTCCTCTTTATAATATTGGTATAGACTAGCACCACGTGAGTAAATACCCGAACAGAGTCCAAGCTTCCTTAGAACGCGCTGCGACAGTTACACTACTACATGCACGGTTATGTGTGCGTGACCTCTCACCGACGGGTTCACGTACCTATGCGCCGCGAGAGCACAAACCGGTTTACACCGGCATAGCCAGCGGACAATCTCAGTGAGTGTCACACGCGTTGTTTCGTGTTGTGAACTGTCATCGCTCGTAAAATATTGTAATTATTTGAGATTTTGTTGTGTTTGATTTAAATTAGAGTGTGTATGCACAATGCTAGAAATATAAAAATATTGCCTATTTTACATTGTTTCACGAACATTTCGATCTTAAAGCGTATAATGACTGTACATTTGATCTGCCATGTGAGTGTTTTTCAATTCAGTTTTTAAATAAAAATATAAAAAAAACAAAAAAACCCGCCTGCCTAAAAATAATAACTAAATACTATCTCATCAGCCGTAGGCAGTGTGTCCGAGTTGATGACAAACTATCAGTTTTTCGTGACGTCACTGTTGGCGTGCCTCAGGGTGGCATCCTATCCCCTCTCCTTTTCTATATCTTCATCAACTTCCTTACTCCTCTTCTCTCTTGCCAGTATCACCTGTATGCTGACGACCTGCAGATCTTTGCTCGTGCTCCCATTGAGGAAATAGACAACATGATTGCAGACCTTAATGTAAACCTTGCGACTATACACGAATGGAGTCGAACCCATGGTCTTATGGTCAATCCACACAAGTCGCAGGCGATCATTATTGGCGGGTCGAAGCAAATTGCCAGACTAAATCACGTCCGTGTTCCTTCACTTCTTCTTGATTCTGTTCCTCTTCCCTACAGTAGTGTTGTCAAAAACCTCGGTGTCCTCTTCGACTGTTCTCTTTCTTGGTCTCCTCATATCGCGGAGGTTAGTAGGCGTGTGTTTGCTGCCGCTGGTTTGTTGCGGAAGGTGGAAGAATTTTCTTCCTGTGAAGACTAAGATCGAGCTTGCGCAGTCGCTTCTCTTGCCTATTCTAGACTATACTGCAGCGTCTGCCGAACCTTTGCGGTTCATTTATGGCCTGCGCAAGTTCGATCATGTGTCTGATTTCAGGACCAAACTTGGATGGCTTCCAATCAGATTGCGACGTGAGGAGCATGTTTTCACGCTCTTATTTAACGTGCTGTATGACCCTCGCACCCATCCCTACCTTAAGGAACGTTTCCAATTTCTTGGTACGCATCACAATCGTGAGCTTAGGTCTAGGGTTGACAACCTGCTGAAACATCCTTTGACTCGTTCTTAATATTTCAGAGACTCTTTCACGGTCACGGCTACAAGCCTTTGGAATAACCTCCCGCCGGATATCCGTCACTACAAGTCATTTGCCACTTTTAAGACAAAACTCCATTCACATCTCTTGACTAGGTCTTAGTTTGCAACAACTCTTTCGTATGTAGGTATATGTAGTATAGTTATGTATTAGTATTATTTATTGTAATAATGTTGCATAAAATTTCGAAGGACTACCGTATTGATATTTAATTGTATACAGTACTTATGTTTGATATTGTTTCGATTTATTTCGCTGGCTTTATGTAATTATTAAATTTTTATCTTGTTTCGTCCTTTTCAATTGATTTTCTATTTAGTTATTATTTTTTACGCAGGCGGGTTTTTTGTTTTTTTTAAATTTTTTATTTTATTTTTATCTTTTTAGTTCTGACGCCCAATCAGTCTCTGATGAGGGTGGGTCTAACCCCTGCAGTAGGGCATAATTATTATAATCGTAGACTTATGATGTAATTTTTTTTTTTACTATTACGGTAATGATGATCATGATAATATACCTTTTTGAAATCCTTGTGTTGAGCACTCTAATTTGATACCCATAATGTAGTACTCGAAAAAAAAAAAATGTTTTTCACCAAGTCTAATGACGTCGCACAGCCGCCATGTTTGTTTTTTTAACGTCACCTATCTAAGAACACTTGGGCAGCTAAGACGAATCTAACGATACCTCAATTATGTAAATCCGTTCAGCAGTTCTTGAGATATGAGGTAATAAAGAATATCGAAAAACATATACCCTTCCATTGCAGTCGGGTAAAAAGGCTTTATGTCAGATTAGTATTTATTTAAATCTGAAAAATAAAATAAAATATGATAATGAAAAACAACAACAATAAAAAGAAAATATTACGAGTAAGTAGGTGATGATGATGAAGTAGGTTTATAAATTTATAAAAAATAAACTAAAATATTTTGTTTCATTTATCTTATAGGTACTCACGTGACAACCCTACCAAAGTAGGTATAATTGCGCGCTATAGGAAGCTTGGACTCTGTTCGGGTATTTACTCATGTGCTAGCACTTTACGCGCGTCTTCATCCGCGTGAATTTGAGACTTTAAAACCAAACTGTTTTTAATGTAATTTAAATAAAGCCTATTTTATTTCATATTGAGCATATTATTGGTGAAAGAATTTTTGGAATTGAGCCAGTAGTTCCAGAGATTATCTCTGACATACAAACAAACAAAGTCACAAACGTTACCGCTTTATTAATAGTATAGGAGATTCAACACAAATGGCAAAAAATAGATGCCCTGAAGTTGTCTCGCAGTAGGCGTTCTGTGTTCCGCGGGCTAATCGTTGTAATCAGATATGCAGAAAGTTTTCATAATAAAATAAAGTTCGCCGGCCACATTCTCCTAAAAGGTCTAACAGCAATGAATAAAATTATATACGTCTGAAAAGTTCTCAAACGTTGCTGTGGATGTTATATAAAACTATTTATCTTCCTTCATTCAAATGGTTTTAAGATGCTAATAAAAACAAACAGGTGAAAGTGACACCTGAAAAAACCGGCCAAGTGCGAGTCGGACTCACGCACGAAGGATTCCGTGTCTGTACCATTATCTATAAAAATATTTCAAGTTTCTATCTGTTATCGTTATTAAAACCGAGAAAAAAATTAGAAAAAAATCACGTTTGTTGTATGAGCCCCCCTTGAATATTCATTTTATTTTAATTTAATTATTTATTTTTATTTTTTATTTATTTATTTATTTTATTCGGGATAACAACAGCTTAAATACTAAAAGCTTTACAAATGTGTCTAATCATAACGAAGCCAATAACAGTTATCCACATAATATTAGTAAAACAGATACTATGTGTTTTTTTAAATAGAAAAATTTATAGCATAGGTACATCAGTTACACAAAATTAGACTAATTATAACTTTTAAGCTAATACAAAAACAAAAAACTTACTTGCTTGCAAAATAAGATCAGTTACAGCATCTATGTTAATATAATACTTTACTTATACTCATTTTTTTTTACATACTCATTTATAATAATAATAATAAATAATAATAAATCTTTATTATCTACAAAGGCATGATCACAAGTAAAATTTGTCCTGCCTCCAAAACTAGGCTAAAAGCCTGTATGTCAGGAGGCAGTTTCTCTCCATATAGGGGACAATACAAGGCAGCATAAGCAGACAATCAAGAAATTATGAAAATAAAAGTAAAAGTATGAAAATAACAATAAAAAATAGTAACCAAATTTTTACGGACAACTTACTTACATAGTTACATACAAACATATTACATATACATTTATATAAGTACATACAATATTTTAAAGTGAATAATATAACAAAATATTCTGTGAATATTTCAAGCGTCTACCTGTTGCCGTTATCAATATCGAGCAAAAAAATCACGTTTGTTGTATAAAAATAAAACAAAATAAAATTCGTTTATTTTCTTCGGACCAGAGTCCATAGATTGTTAGTACACAAAAACCTTAATCCTATGTTAGTAATAATAATAAATAAATAATAATAACTTACAAACCTCCTTTCACCGCTTTGCCCTATCTCTATAGGAGCCCCCTTAAATATTTATTTTATTCTGTTTTTTAGTATTTGTTGTTATAGCGGCAACAGAAATACATCATCTGTGAAAATTTTAACTGTCTAACTATCACGGTTCATGAGATACAGCCTGGTGACAGACGGACAGAAAGACACATAGACGGACGGACGGCGGAGTCTTAGTAATAGGGTCCTGTTTTATCCTTTGGGTACGGAGCCCTAGAAAGACAATTAGGCTCCGACGGAACATCCAACCACAAAAGCACGATTATAAAAAATAGAATAAAATATTTTAAAATATCATTGTAATAAACATTTTCATTGCATGTAACTATTTCAACACTTTATTTTTTTTTTTGTTTCAGACTTTTGAAATTTTACGGCTACAGCTAAAATAAGCTTATTAAAAACATTCTATTGCCGACGTCATCAATCCAAACTCATTGCCGAATATTTAACAAGCGTATTATATTTTCGGTTGGGTTAACATGAGTAATATACGAGTATAACGTGACACTTCTGTCACAAAGCGGGTGAATTCACCCTCAGAGCAATTCCGTCAAACATCAACCAGGCGTAAACGCCCAGAGCACCACGCGACTTAAAACTTAATATTGTTTATTTAGAGCCTACTTTTGTATGAAGAAGTTTAACTATAGACAAACTAGAATAAATTTGCTACACTCTCAACTCCTAACAACTTTATTCTCTGCGCGTTTTAATATTTTTTTTTTATTTCAATTTTTTTTTTGCGAATTACGTCATCGGCGCAGGTGCTGTCACTTGCTTTTGGCCTTGTGACAGCAGGGTTAATAGCGCATTCATAATAATATTTTCATAAAAAAATATACTGTATGTCATATTGAATTTTTGTCATTTTTAACTCCAAGATCACTACTGATATTCAAAAGTCACTCCCAGACTTGCAGCTGAGCATGACAGTCGTGAGCTCGTGACATTGGAACTACGGGACACTTGTTTGTATGCTTCTGTGTCGTGCTCGAGTGTAGGTATGTGTGTATGACGCGATCCGCTACATGGTCCGATGCATTCACTGGATCTGAGTGCCGCACGAATTGTTTACTGTAGTATTGCTATTGTTCGAAGATGGGATGCCATTTAGAACCGGTAACATTTAAAAAAATGCTACATAGAGATATAGAGAGATATAGATACTTAGAGATATGTTATACGTGTTATAAAAATGTACTAAGAAGATATTTTTGTTTGTAAGACGCGATGTATGTCGGAATATTATTGTAATTTGTGGTGTCAGGGGTGGAAGTGGCATTCAAGAAGATCTCGTAGTTATTATGTAGTTTCCTTGTAATATGACTTTTATGTTTGTAGATGACGACGAACCCTAATACCCACCCGAAAACGGTGATGATCTTTAACATATTACATACTCGCCTTCATCCAATCCCTTTAGGTTTTTGTTACATTATGTATGTTATACAAAAATCAGCAGGTCTGACTTTTAACAAATAAACCTGAATACAGACGAAAAGAGTTTTTGTTTGGTCTGTCTCTCATGATCAAATACTTATGATGATTTAAGCGATCTTCCTAGCCGCGCAAGCGTTGGCGAGATGATCTCGATCAATTTAAATAAAATAGTAGGTACCTCTAGACATAGATTCTTGACTTTAAGTCCTACGTGGTAGTGAGGACAGCCTTCCTGGCTCTCTATCTCATATTTTTTGGACTACATCTCTCCATAAAGTGTTGGGTCTCTCTCTTAATCCTCGACCAGGGTAGAGTTGCAGTGCCTGGTTGACGTCATATTCGGGTAATACTATTACCTGTTTCTTTTTATATATTATTAATGTGCTATGCTGTTTTGCTTATGTGAATATCAATCATAATCAACATTTATTTCTCAGAATATGGTTTACGAGATCTTTACGAATTTCTTATATTCTATCGTCCTCAAGCGGTGTAGAAAATTTGCGAATGGGTTATTAATAATGACTCTAACCCACCCCAAAAGCTAAATACGCGTGTATTTCGAAGATAAAGATGATAGTTAGCCAGACAGGTTTGGGCTTGCTTGTTTAAGTCCAAACCACTAACGTTCCTATTAATGCACCTCTAGAAGAGAAGTTAAAATTTTATACTTTATTTTCCACCTGAAAGTATGAATTCTTTTTTTTTTCCTTTTGTTGATGGCTTCGTGCGATTAGCATATTTAGCCAGTGTCAAAGTAATTTTTCTTACAAGTAATACATAAATAAACAATATTTCTTTCCTGTATAATGATGATGAATGATAATAGAAATGATATACCCCCAACCCCTCGAGTATCTCAGTAAAGATGTGGGGCTTTATTAAGTCCTCGGGCGGACATCTTGAAAGAATTTGAAAAGTGACGTTGCACTGTTTTGTTTGATTTGCCAACACTCATGCACACTCACGAACACTTAACGGTTAATAATCCACCATTATTTCATATTAATATTCGACATAACACAAATTTTAGAAAAGAAAACAAAACCGCAGACATGACTTTTCACTTTCCCGCCAAGAAGTCCGTATAAATTCTTTTACTTCATAAGCCTTTAAACTTTCGCGTTCCATTTTATTTATTTTTTATTTATTTATTAGTTTTACCAAGTACATTTTATATTAAAACTTTACAAATAAATGCACAACCAGTTCAAGGCAAACACTACATGCACCATGATGAGGGTAATTTATACAAAAGGATTTTTTTAAACTTAAAACTAATCAACAGCAGAGATCGATCGATATATGCGAAGATATATCCGCGACTTCACACTCGTTTGCTCGTGTTTTTTTACTTAACCGTGATACGGGGGATACTCCAGTACTTAGCACCAAGTACTGGAGTATTTTATTCAAAGGTATGTCTATGATTCCTATGAAAAGTTTGCCTTAATCCCCGTTATAAAACTTTATTATTATTTTTTTAAATTTATCGAAAATATCTTTACAAATATACTTTGACAACTTTACGCCTTTAAATATAAATGGTTTGTCTAGGCGTTGCACATTCGGTTCGGACGCAAAGTGTATGAAATTGAACTTCAAAACGACTGGACCGATTTGAATGAAATTTTCTTTGTGTGTTCAAGTGGATTCCAGAATGGTTTAGATTTACAATTGGACCCGGTGGCGCTGCTATAGGGGTCCATCATGGGATACGGGTATTCCTAAGCGGACGAATGATTTGTTTGTTTTGTTGTCATGGAAACGTTAACTGTCAAAGCGGTAGGTAGTTCGCCGGTCAGCTATATTTATGAAACACAAAAATAAAAGTTAAGACATGGTGTGTAGTTCCTCATCGCGCCGCACGCAAGCAAAAATACTCCTAGATCCGATGCGAACCTCCCCGATCCGATCCGAACCCTTCAGTAGAAGTAATTAAAATTATAAATTATTAAACAATTTTAAAGTGTTGTTTTATTTATTAGTAGTGTGATATTTTATTAATCAGTGTGAAGATAATTATTATTAACACTATAATGTAATTTTATCTAGATAATATTTAATACTTTGACTTCGTGAATTTAACAAAAGCAATTTCTCTTTCCAACAGTAAGTACATTCAATGAATTTCGCGTGACGTCATTCACACTTTTTTGGACATAACGATACTCTTCGAATCAAAATGTATCCTCAAGGATTATTCACAATGTTAGAAATACTTAGGAAACGGGAAATAAGGTCAAGCCTCAAGGGGCTTAGAACGTTATGGAATCTTAATCTTTTTCACTAATTAAATTACGGCTGGTGACGACTCAATCACCGAAAATTAGGTAATGTACCCCAATTTTCCAATTTAATTAATTGCTTGGTTACCTGCCGTCTATTTTTAATTAGATCCCCTGTATCAATACGAGGAGCCCGATATAGCTATAGCTGGCTTACTAGACCTTGAAAGTTAAGCTACTTTTGCAGTGCCGGTACATCGGATGGGTGACCAAACTTTTATATCAAAGCTTTTCGCGTTTAAAGTTATAGATTCGTTCAAATGAGTGGTAAATAAGAAGGTATTTTCACTTCATCATCATCGTCACCAGCTCATTTGATTCCCCACTGCTTGGACGTGATCCTTCCCTGTGGATAGCAACACCAAAGAGAGGAGCGGTATCATGCTTCAATTTCTCTTCATTAAATTACCAATTCTGGACACTGACTCTGAAGGAGGAGACCAAACTCTTGGTGACGGAGCGAAAAGTTCTCCGAAACATACTTGGACAGGTGCAAAACAAAGACGGAACATGAAGGCGGCGGTTTAATAGAGAAATCGAAGAGTTTGTGACCGAGCCGAATATCATCGGCGAGATAAAGACACACAGACTTTGCTGGTTCGGCCACTTAGAGAGAATGAGGGAGGATCGGGCGGTGAAACGTGCATACGTGAGTGGGACGGCCGAGTGGGTGAGACGCCCGGTTGGCCGTTCCAGGTATCGCTGGGAGGACGAGGTCGCTAAGGACCTGCGCGAGCTCCGCGTTGAGAACTGGCGGGAAGTGGCGCGTGATCAGGAGAAATGGCGACAGTTATTATCGGAGGCCAAAACCCATCTTGGGTTCCTGCGCCACCCCAGTTAGTTAGTTAGTTAGTTAAATTAACAATTTTTTATATATATTTTAATTAAATGCTCGTATTTGTAGTATGTAACTTAGTAGACTTTTCTGTATTTATATACTGAGAACCTATTACTTATCTAGTTAAACCTAATTTAGGCTTTAAGATACTATTAACCAATTTTGTGCTTATAAATGTATTGATAATAAATGAAAAAAAAAAAAAAAACTATTAATACCTTCTTCAACTTCAAATATGTAGGTAATTAATTACCGTCGCTCGAATTTTAATGAATCGCGTTCCCATTCATGCGACGGGAGTTCTCAGCGTCTTATTGCTCGCTGACTTTTGTTCCACTCTGGATTTTTCATTAAATCATCGCGAGGCCTCAAGCAACAATGAATGAATAATGTATACAAACAGTCGAGATTACAGGTTAGTTTCGTTTTCGAACTAGACCCGACTCTCTTTTGTTATTTTTGTTTCTTTTATTTCGTTTTATTCCTAAAACGTATTATTACTAGCGTACTTTTACGAGT
The DNA here is from genome assembly GCA_963082485.1 of Eudonia mercurella. Taxonomy (NCBI): domain Eukaryota; kingdom Metazoa; phylum Arthropoda; class Insecta; order Lepidoptera; family Crambidae; genus Eudonia; species Eudonia mercurella. The sequence continues at coordinate 6,771,823 of OY720026.1, forward strand.
GAAGATTTTGCAAAGCGTTTGATCGACTCTTCTATCTCTTAGTACAGCGGTACAGCCACGACCATAAACATTAGTATGGAAATATCAACGAAATTATCTGCACCAATCTGTCTACTATAATTGTAGCTAAAAAAAATGACTGACTTCATCATGATTTTTAGGCGGTTCGTAGCTCTCATATTGTTTTTGAGATAGTTTGCTGGTGTCTTTAAACGGCCTTTTTAGTCACCGGACTTTTTTGAGGGCGGCGAGAAACTTAAATGGTTCCTCAAGGCGTGTGTCAATCACACCGTCAGAGGTTTTCAAGAATGGCAGTATGCAAACGTGTCCCCGTTCTCTACTAGATTCCGAAAGGTTCGGATCGGATCGGATCTTTAATAATGTTCAACTTGAAGCGACCACATATGGGGACAACGTGTCCACATATAAACATATTTATGCTCATTTAAATAAGAGAGTAAGAGCGGCTTGCTAAAAAGAATCTTCTTGTTGAAAAGGATGCGATTGAAACGACAAATTGGGTAACTGACTTGTTAGTCAATAGATAAACTTTTTAGCAACTGGCAAAAGGTATTTTTTTTTCAAAAGAAATTGTATGGTAATGGAAACTATGACGTCACTACTTTGTTCCATCATTTGAGTGTTTATTAACCTGTCATCATCATCTACCGTGAATACAGACACAATAGAATCTTAATTGTTTATGGCACTGATCAGTGCTCGCGGCAGATAACAGGTTATCAACGGTTAAGGTAGCAGAAATTCATGCTTAGGTCTCAAATAAAAAATTGGTTAATGTTTTAAAGAATTTTTACGTGATCTTATTTAAACGTTAGCTGCCTTACATATAAACAAAGAATAAGGTCCGAATAGTTATTCCGTGTTTTGTTTCTGTTATGCAAACGTCATTTCAAATTAGAATAAAAGAGACAAAACACGACTTAGGGCATACCCAACTCGGCACGCAAGATAAATACCTAACAAACACTCCCAACTCGACACGAAAAGGTAAAAAGTACTCTTGCTTGTCGAGTTGAGAACGTGCCGATTTGGGCATAAGCCGGAATAACTAGTCGGACCTTATTCTTTGTTTAAGTAAGGCACTTAAAGTTCTGAAATTGATTGTTGTTGTTGTCAATATCCCTATTTTGAGGACAACTTGTCCAGGACAGTATTAGTGCAACTACCTAAAAAAACAGTAGGAAGAGACTTCTAGTTGATAAGTGTATTTATAAAAAAAAATAAAAAATGTTTCCCGCACTCACACCAATTATCTAGCCCCAACAAGAGCTTCCTTAAGAAACTCGATAAAATGGTTAACTAGACAACGGATAAACATACTTAATATACTTAAATACATACTTATTATACATAGGAAACACCCAGACCCGAAACAATTTAGAAAAACAGGTATTTCTAAATTGACCCGACCGGGGATCGAACCCGGGACCTCAGAGATGGCGACACCATGAAAACCGGTGTGCAAGCCACTCGACCAAGGAGGTCGTCAATTATAAAGGCAATCATCAATCAACACCCTTAATATACGTTGGAGTTATGATAATACAGTTGCCAAGTCCTCTGCTCCGCAGTTCTCATTGTATCGCGTGTGAATGGTAAACGCTTCGACTGACAGTACTGGGTCAGTCGCAGCATCCTTTATGGTGGCTGGTCGATACCGAGGTAGTCTACTAAGTGGTTCCACGTTATATTGCCCGGGGCTGTTTGGCAATAAGCGATCCTGACTTCAAAACCAAAGGTTGCGGGTTAAAATAATGACTAACTGCCGTACTCAGAGATGTCAATTAAGTTTTAATGACAATTATTATTTATTAAAAAAAATAAAGTAGGGCGCAACTCCAACCCCCTAGCAATGGCAGCCATTTCAATTTTGAATTAATGTCCACAAGAACGTATAGGTACCTTAAAATAGCTATAGCTTCGGATGTGGATGACCTATGCTCATAAAAATAGATTCTTTTCATAGCTCTTTAAACTGCCTAAAAATTACATATTGTTACTTAAGACTTTTTTTAAAGTATAAATAATGCTAATTTAAAAGCCAAAATATTTAAAAAAAAATCTGTCGTGCCAGGTACTGAAAAAACAGCCCGTTTACCTACTTTTATTTTTTTAAATAAATTAAATGTTGCCAAGAATCAACCTTTAAAGTCTCCGAGGTCGGAAACGGGACATATTGTTATTTAAATGTTAGACAACATCACATACATTGTTCTGATCCCAAGGTAAGTAGCTAAAGCACTCGTTTTATGTGGTACCACAACCACCCAAACCCGACACAATATCGAAAAGTTAGTTTTCGACATTGACCCGACCGGGAATCGAACCCAGGACCTCAGAGTTAGCACCGCCCAAAGTCCGGCGTGCAAGCCACTCGGCTATGGAGGTCATCAAATCCATAATTCTCAAACCAATTTAAAAGGATTAAGGCATATTATTTTGTCAATATGTATAAATGTATATGGTTTAATACAGATTGTTTGCTTACAATTTATATTTTGCGTATATCAAACGAGCCTGTGTGTGAATGTAAGCACATGTCAACGTTGTGACTGGTAGACATCGCCCTTGTGGCTGTACCAATAAGGTTGAGATTTGTGCAGCACTGGTTATTGCTGACTGTGCGGCAGACGGCGACTGTGACAGCTACATATACCCTGAGGGAAATGCGACAGGCCACCGCCATGATCGATAGTACTTACTAAGGCTTGCTCATGTTATTCCTATATGTCTAAACACTACGCCAGTAACTGGTGTAACTGTTACCCCACACATAGAAGGTACGGCTGTTACTGTACAGTAGCTATTACATACAGTATATAACTCAAACTATATTTAGTTCCTACCTTACGCATTGTAAGTTTTACCTGACGCATTGTTCTTATACAGGGGGAGTTTCACAATTGTGCGTGGATTGCCAAAACAGAAACTAGAGAATAGCAGAAAGCTATCAAAAGAGTTACGAAGTAAAATTTTTATAAAAACTTAAATTGGCTTATTTTATTTCGAAAAGTTTTATAGGTTTAAGATATGAATCAATTTATTAAAATAAACACTTTCTTTAACTCTACCGTATGTCATTTACTTTCCAGTATTAGCAGCGATAGTGTCAAATGGTACCATGTTTTTTCCTAAATCAACTCTTCCTAAATCAAGGTTTTTTCGGTATTCCCTATAACTCTTGATTTGTCCATCAACGCACAACTGGACAATTCACCCTAATGATACTCTAAGATATCTAGGCTTAGCACGAATTACCCTTATTGTATCAATTTGAACCTAATACCTGCCCAATACAATTTCTCATCTCAGACTGAGCTCTGAGACCGCTGCGCAAGTCACAATTTGCGACAAAATGTTATATAAAAGTTGCCCCTAGCCTACACATTGGAAACTTAATGTTCAGGAGGCCTCCAATCTGTTCGGTGGTCATTAGGAGGCGTGTAGCTATGTACCCTCAAGAGATGTCTTGGTAGGATCTGGCACTGGTCCACGAGTCGCTTCTAACGCCAGCCTGCGTCGATAAGTTACACTGTAATTTAGGCAAGGCTATTTTGTTACGTCCTCAACGACAAGTTTGTGGCTTCCATTGCTTGTGGCATAACCCAGAATTGGCTTATTGTCGCGGCAAAATTACGAAGGTTCTAGATAAGCAATTATTTAGTAATTATGTTATTGGAAGTAATATTTATACTTTTTAACTCAACTGCCTAACCCACCTTTTTCTGACGGAGTAAAATAGATGGCCTGTATATTCGCGGCTCAAGTGAATCTTTTACGCTGCAAAGTTGCTAAAGACCCTTCGATAGTGCGTATTGTGTAAAGGCTGTGCAAGGGCAATATGAAGCGCCTGCTACAGCTGTATAAAACTCTTGAGTTTAATCAACTTTGGTCTTCCAGACCTACCTTGCCCCACCGCACCGTGCATACGTCAGCTAGTGTTAAATAAACACGTTAAATCAGCAAAAACTGTTCCTTTTCAACGTATTCACGACAACTTAAGAAAACAAAAGAAGTGACAAAGTTTTCTATTTTAGTGTTACCTATTTTCCGACTACCCGCTTTGGGATTATTGTATTATTATTTTATCTGACACTAACACAATAAGGGCGCTAAATTCTATATTTAGCCAGTTGTGAATTTCCCGCTCAAAAGCCGTCTGGGCCATAACCAGCCATACAGTACCTATTTTTGCCGCCAAATAGCAAATAGCAGTGTCCGGTACTGCTGTGTTCCTTGCAGAATCATTGAATAGCTATTATTATTATTATAGCTAGCTAGCTAAGTTCCACCAGTAATATGACTGTTGAGATAATGTAAATTGCATTTCACTTTGTCCTATTTCGTTTTACAAGGAAACCCATAAATATTAAATAGCCAAATGGAATCGGTCATTAGATTTACTATAAAGGCTTTTGGACTCTATTTCCTTATCTTTAAAAGGGAATGAAGGAGCGACCTTATTAAAATATGTAGTGATCCTTCTTGCTGTAAGTCACGTTATCCCGTTGGCCCCGTTGTTGTTGTAAGATGGTCCTCCATTGAAACCCACACCAACAAGCATTGATAGTATCAGGTACCCCAACATTTGATATGCTAGCGATTGGAAGCCCTGACTCCAGCAGCGGGATCATATGCTGATGATATTCATAGGCTGATGATATTTGAGACTTTTTTCTTGGTTATTTTAATAAGCCATTTTTTATTTATATTCTCAAAGCATCTCTTGGTCAGTGCCCTACGTATACTATATTGTCTAAACAGATAATAATGTATAATTAAGTCTTAAGTGTTACTGTTTCCTGCTTCCGAGTTTCTTTGTTTCGTATTATTAACATCAAAATGGCCATGTCGGTTTATATTTTCATTAGAAACAGGTGCCGGCTGAAATTCTTCACATTCTGTATACTCGGAATTCTGGACAACGGCATTATCTGAACTTGAAACTTCGCGAATACCACTAGTCAGTCAGTCTAATCCTCAGGCCAAAAATGTAGAATGTTTGTAAACAAATTATTCACTATTTTTTATGCACATATTTCCAATATGTGGCAAGAATGGGAGAAAAGAAATGTCCTAGTCGAGTTCCTTGCCAATTCTTGTCGGTAGAACGCCTCCCGCTCTGTGTAGACTTATGAACCGACAACATAGTGACATTCATAAGAGCTATTTATAATCTTTGTGCCCTAAACTGATTTTGAATTCTGAATTTTGAATTGACGTTTTTAAAGTAACACTGTCAAGTGTCGAGGCCCTGAGTCTTAATAATCAGCTAACTCAAAACGTCTCAATAGTATGTCGGTAACCTGATTTTAACATTAGGCTTCTTGTGCATTAGGACTACGGGACAATTGGCAAAATCAGGATACCGATCATTATCTTGGATGCTTTAAAGTGCTCGTGTACTTCGGTTGACTTCAACATGGTTACTTCTTCTTTATCTAAAACTGGAGATTTAGCTCGAAAAAGATCTGAATTGGAACGCATTTTGAACTGCTTGATTTAATTATATTTTAATGGCTACACAGAGCGATAACAATGATTGGATTCAGGGGAGCAGAAACCATAAAATTGAAATCAATTTTGCTGTAATGGTTACGATTGGTACATAAAAGACGGCTGCCTACAATAGTGCGTTTTGTTAAAAGAAATTCTTGGCATGCTTTTTACATGTTCGGTATTAGGTATGGTTCGTTTTGTGACTTATTTTACCTTACCTTTCAATTTAAAAGTTAATTATAAAAGTGAGGTAATACAAATTATAGAACTGAGTAAAAGTGGTTGATTATAACAGCTGGTTATAATTTGATGTTGCTTGATCACGATTTTACACGCAAAATACCTAGTTTTGAAGTTGTTAAAATATTTTGTAAGCATAGTGGCCGATTTTATTTCATAATCCGCTAAATCTGAAGATAATCAAAATTAGTTTTCTTCAATATGTATATATTGCCCTTATCTATAGTTTATTCTTCTCTTATGAAGTCACTTTATGAGATCTGATCGAACTTTTGAGAAATGCATTTATTGCTGTGTTTCATTATGCTGATGTGTTCCTAATGAGTTAGATTAACATCATAGTCTTTGTAGATTCAATATGAGCGAAAGATTATCCATTTTAATATAATAATCTATCTACGTTGGTAACTGGACGTATTGGGTATCTCGTGTGTTTTGATAAGGTGTAGCGCCTAAGGTTTGTGTTGAAAAGTAAAAAAAAAATTCATCAATTTTATAATACTGGACTTGTAAACGAACAAATGTGAGGAGAATCCTTTTAAATAAAAATGTACCTGTTTCAGGAAGCTTTCAATGGGAAGTTATCAAAGCCAAAATCTGCTCTATACGTTTTTGAGATTTCAAGTTTCTTTTTACTATTTTGACCTACTACGTAATAAACTACTAACTAATAAGCGCCACCCTACCAACAAGACCACTTAAAAAAACATGCTATTTGTAGCTATTAGAACACTGCCAAGTGCCAAAACACAGAATGAAATGAAATGAAAAATTATTTATTTAATTTAGGAACATATTCATAAACGTCGAGTACAATAAGTGTCTTATGGAAAAAAAAGGCGTAATTAATAATACTTATAGTCGAACAGTTGTCAAAATTCGACCATTTCACAAAACATAAACATTGTTTATACAATGTAATGTTTATAACAACTATTATTATTATTATTTTCAGCTTAGGTGGCGCAGTGGTTAATGCGCCCGGTCTGCAATTGCTGAGGCTAAGCTACTTTCGCATAGGCCGGTCATTGGATGGGTGATCAAAAAATTATCTCTACAGCTCCTCCGTGCTTCGGTAGGCACGTAAAGCCGTTGGTCCCGGCTGCATCAGCAGTCGTTAACAACCACCAGTCTGCACTGGGCCCGCGTGGTGGTTTATGGCCCGTTCTCCTTATCCATCCATAGGGAGAGCTCGAACCCCAGCAGTGGAGACGTTGATGAGCTGGTGATTATTATATCGTTCCACTGCTGGGCAATGGCCTCCCTTCCTTTTTCCAACATTCTAGGTATGTAGCTTTCTGGGGCCAATCCTTCAAAAATAAGTCCAACTCGTCCTGCCATCTCCGTATAGGTTGGCCACGATGTTGTTTTCGGCCTTGTGGGACCTAATGTAACACATAATAATACATATATTATATCTTTCTGCACTCCTTCTTCATATTATTTACGAACTTTAACTATGTCAAATGTTACACTCCTCTATTCGCGCAATGTTACTTGGGTTACAATGCTTTTTCTTCATGTTTAATAAATAGATGTTTATGGCTATTTAAAAATAATAACCTCAACATTGATCTGTTTTATGTTAACTTACCTTCATTAAGAAAGAAACTTATTAAAGTATTCCTTATAACACTATCGTGAGTACCTATACATTAATTTTTTAGTTATTTTTATATTTGTGTTATCATTATATATGTATATATATACATCTTCTGTGCGTGTGTAGGTATGTTATTGAACCCCTTCTAAACGGCTAGGCTGGACCAATTTGGATGAAATTTTCTGTGTGTGTTCAAGTGGATTCGAGAATGGTTAAGATTTACAATTGGATCCGGTAGGTGGCGCTGCTATAGGGGTCCATCATGGGATACCTACGGGTGTTCTTAAGCGGACAAATGATTTGTTTGTTTTGTTGCCATGGAAACTGTCAACGTTTTGTTTGTTTTGTTGTCATGGAAACTTTTAAAGCGGTACGAAGTCCGCCGGTCAGCTAGTATTAACATAATAATAATAGGTAAGGTAGGTATGTTAATTTTAGATAAATTCCATAGACTGTTAGTAATAATAACAATAGACCAAAACAATTAGATAAAAAAAACACAAAAGAATAAATAAACACAATCAATGTATTATTTTATACGTGCAAATAAGCTTAGTTTTGATGTGTAATGTTTATTGCTATTTTTATTTTAATTTCGTTTTAATACGTGTTGACTTCTTAATGACTTTCTTTTTTATAACTTTGTGCTACAATTAGCTCTTATGAACGTCATTATGTAATCGGTTCGTAAGTCTACTCTGGGCGGGAGACCTTGTACTGAGAAGAATCGGCAAGAAACTCAGCAAGTGTCAAGCTCTTTTCTCCCATACATCGTCAAAAATATTGGAAAATGCCCTATCATAAAAGGACACTTTCTATCACAAATAAAAACACAAAATATTAAGGACAATCACTCACAACGTGTTAAAAAAAAAAACAAAAGAGAAAAAATAATATTATCAAAGTTTGCAAATTGACATCAGTTACCAGTTAAAATTTTCACAATGTCCTACAGTACTATTAAAGGCCAAAAATAAGCAATAAAAAATTTCTTACAATATCTCAAGAAGATACTTTTCGCACATATAAGGTATACCAATTAGGTTGACAAGGACGATATACATGCGTATTACTTAATAATGTAAAGAAATTTCAAGAAGCGATAAAACTTGAACAAATAAAGTTACTTACCTCCTTAGGATCAATTTACGTCTTTTTATGACAGTGTAAGATTTCAATACACCGAACATATTTATCGTTCGCCTTGCCATATGATCACGATTTGGGATTTGTAAAAACACACTCGTCGAAAAAGTTGAGTTGAACCGTACCCGCTCTGTTGTAGGGTATGTATTCAATTGATGCGACTCGAGAAATTCACGCTTATTTCTAGGACTTCGTGTGACTTTGATACTCTACCTTATTTTTAGGGTGCAAAGGTGCTATATGTCTTGTCGCCGCGTAATATATTCAGTTCACAAAATGAATTGCGAGTGTTAGTAACTCGGAGTGAGCCTGCGAACATATTCGTAGGGATCTGTTGCGTCCTTCTTCCCCTTATTGGTTACACGCTTGGCCGACAACGGATTCTATCGTAATTGTGTTTAGGTTCTGTTTCATTTGTCAACCGGCGCGGCGGATTTTCTTCGGTGCGTTTTCGTATCGTTTTATCCGTTGCTTATTTGTTAATGAAGGCGGTTGTCGTACTCGCTTTAATTTGTGTTAATTCTGTATGTTCCGTTAATGAAATTTGGCTTTACGTTAACGTATACTGACTAAGTATAATTTGAGCGAGTGCGAACGTAAAATTGCGCTACTGTACGTTAATATGTGACTGTGGCAGGCAGGTATGAAATACACTAGGTTCATTAGATCTTAATATAATCATGGTGTGAATAATAATTAAACAGCGCAATCAATGAACATAATGAACTCTCTTACTCTAAAAGGATTTCTTACCCATAAAAGCGGGCAGCGTGTGTAATGTAAACGCATAGTAATATAGTGTGGGTGGACGACACCCGAGCTTTACACGAATCTCTTAGTGTATGAGTTGATCCAGTCAATGGACACAACGAGCGCCCTTCTCGTAAAAACCGACGCGAGCGCCAACACGAACGTTACTTGTAATGATCTTACCGCGTACACACGCGACACGCCTCACATCAGACCACCACAAACTGACAAATTTCCTTAACAGACTTTGAACTTTATGTCTATGACAAATGGTTTAAAATTTATAAAAAAAAAATTGAGAAATTTTACTTTTTATTTTTAAGTGCTAATTGTTGCACTGAAGCTGAATTAAATATTTATAAAATATTTTTATAAAATACAGTGAAAAAAATGGCTGGGTCGGGTGTTAACTTAAAGAGAAAGAATCAAAGAGTTAAGTGCTCGCCTTATTGAGGCCTCCGGTGACAGGAAGGCTGGCAGCTACCTTTGCCAGCGTATTAGTTTGGCAATCCAAAGGTGCAATGTTGCCAGCATTCTTGGGACCGTTCCCATGAGCCCACAGTTGGAGGACATCTTTTATTTATAGGTCTTTAGTTTTTAATTTCTAATTATTTTTTCTCTGTTTTCTTTAAAGTTAAGTTCTGTATTTAAGTTTTTTTAGATAAAAATAATGTAAATATATTATATAGATTCAATTATTACACTGAAATAAATTTGCAGTTGATAAAATTTTATAAAAATATTTTATAAAAAAATTACAGTTTTGGATAGATTGATGTGCATGTCTGTACATGAGGTATTCGCGTTACCTGACACTTATACATTACATTACGCATGATTACACGCGGCAGGATCGGCATTATACAGCGCGATCGCGAACGCGGGTTGGCGACGCGACGCGGGATTTTTCTGCTCATTGCATGTTAAGTGTTGCCACCGATTAATTTATAGTATTAGTGTTACCAGAACCTATTTTTAGGATGTGAAAGGCCGTACCGAAACACAACATAAGATGTGTAAAAGGATTGTAGAAAAAAAAACCGGCAATTCTTTTTCTTTCCAAGTCACAATTTTTTAACTAAAATCTTATGTTTACTTAGTATTAATGTGTTGGAAGCACGCAGCGCAACGCACGTTGAAAGACACCAATGGCTATGGTAATTCAATATTCACGAACGTCTGTACACTAACTACATCGTAATTCATTTACCACTATCATTCAAAACATCCTCAGATTAAGTAGCGCTTCATTCTTGAGCTATTTCTTAGATGATCGGGAAGTCTGGAAACATCAGGAATCTTTTCGGATAACAGTAAGCCAAGGAACTTGTTCCAGAACTGTTTGCATGATAAAAGTTGAAGCGCATAAAACGCTTACGGTAGTTGAAGTTTCTAAAAGTGCATCGAACGCCAAGATGCCTTAGAATACGTCAGGTTATAAAATTGTAAAATACGTAAATAAAAATGGACTTTTAAAACCACAGACACTTAAAGCGTCGGCCTTCGGTGTTAAAGTTCATTTTAAGTTAGAGTAGCTGTATTAAATATTTTATTGGCAAACGCTCATTCCAAACTGCATTTTACTGGTACGTCGATAAGGTGCAGTTTGCTTGTGTCATTTGCCACTGGAAATTCTGGAAGCTGTGCGAGATAGAAAGCTTGGGTTGGTGTCGCGCAATTAACGTTTTTCAGGACGGCCGCTTCAGGGCATTGTGACGTCACTGCACTCTTCGTGGATAAGATGGCTGCAAACCCAGTACTCAAAAGCTGTCTTTAAGCATCGGATTCGCAGCAACTTCAATATAAAAAAGATTTTCTGTAGACTGTTTCTTGTGTAGAAATATTTTTTAACGATTCGATGGTACCTTGTAAATATTCATTTACAACCGTAGATAAATAATAACAACGAGCGGACATTTATGAATATTTCATTGGTGTACAAAGCAAATTAGCTTGTGGCCTATTTTCGAGAGATATATTTCGAATGCCGTTAAATAGTGGAATTCACTTTAAAAACAATTGATTACTTTATGACAAACAAAAATTAATATTAGCCAGCGACTTTATTATGTATGATATCATCAATAAATAATCTCCTATTAATATATCTGATAGAGAGTATGTCATAGAATATGAATAGTACCTACACTAGCAGCTGAAAATAATAATTAAAGGGAACGTATTTATAATTGTATTTCAAACAAGGGAGTCTGATAAACAGCTCTAGTTTTCGTCTCTCACCTACATGTTTTTTATTGATTTTCTTTTTATTAAAGCTATTTAATCGAAATTGATTAATAAGTGTCTTCTTCTTTATTTTTTGTTCATCAATTGGGAAAAGTCAATAGAGTCGATACTCGCTACTCTATAACAATATCCCTGACACCGTTCTCATTACACTTAAGATTCGTTACACAAAGTATGGCAGTAATTACCTCAAATCCGTGCCTTCTTTAGTTCAAGCTGGGGGAGTTTCTAACTGTTCTACATAGGTGGGTACAATTCCGCCAGCACTTGCGACTGTCGCCGTAGACAAATGAGCAATTTGCCGTCTCATCACAGGCGTAATGTTGCAAAATGGAGGCGGGACCTCTTTCGACACGACTCGAGAGAGCGGCTCAAACCACACAAGAAATCTGTGATAGCTTAAAACTCAAAGGCGGCTACAGAAAGGAGAATTGGCATACTTTGCTTTCTTTGAGGATGTGGAAACGGTGTCGCTGACAAAACGCACACTAGGAAGGTATTAAAACAGTAGGATGTCAGAAATACGACGAGGCGTTCGAAAATAACCTTCTTTTAGATGTATGCGCAGACGATTCAAATGACTGGTGATCGAAAAAAGTTGACAGATGATTATTAAATTTAATAAGAAAGAAACAGAAATCTATTTTGTGTAGGGTGGATTTTCTGAACAAAAAATGCAACTGCTCATGTTAGCGCACTCGTCTAGTTACCAAAGAATTCTCCTGAATCATGTATACTTACGACTGATTATATTGTTCCGCTACGTTAACTTCCTCGTGAGTTACAATTTGCAGCGATAACTTAGTAACAAATCGGAGTCTCGAGACTTCCCTGTTCCCTATTTCTAGGTATGCTGTAAAAATTATAGAGCGAAAAGAATTTTTAAAACTGTGACTGTGACCTTGAGATAGCAATTGCCTCAAACATTGTTCCACAACAATTGGCCTCGTCGTTCAACTTGAACTCAGTAATGACAATGGCCTTGAAGGAGACGAACATATGCTTATAGCGACGTCAGTCGGTAATAGAGGAGTAATCAGCGCCACCAGTGAAGTCTAGTATTCTAAATTAATAATTTAGACAATTGAATATCGAGATTGATAATTTTAACGAAGAACATGAACAGGGTATTTGCCTAATTTACATCGTTTTCTGAAAATTCTTAATTGGGATCGGAAGTTCTTCAATTATGACTCGGGTAAAATTGGCGTTGAAATTAATCGTCAGACACTTTTGAAATTTATAATGTGTTTATAATATAATGTAAGCTGTCGATGTCGAGTCTGGCTCAGGGTTCGAGAACCTTCCGAATTCGTTCCATACTGATGTGGAGAGCGCGTGTGGAAAATTTAATTATCGTCTAGGTAGTGGACCTCATGATTGTTATTCAAGAGTCGTTCGTCTGGCAACCGGGTGACGTAACCTGCTGAGTATTGGAATAGACTGATGACCTCCAGTCGGTGCGTCTAATCTTTCATTCGATGTTTGCCATTTGTCGTTATAGCATGTCATAAAACGGTTTGTATTTATGTAAGTATAATTACTTTTTGCCTTTGCCTAGCATAGGATAATTCCTATGCTAGGCAAAGGCCTCCATAACTATAATTAAGTGATCGCTACAATTGATGGGTATCACACTTGCCAAATCCCGGCTGGTGATCACAAATCCGGGATAAACGTTAAAAATATGCGTTAAATATATGCGTTAAATAATAAACACACTGCCCAACCTGGTCATTGAAGAAGGGACATTCGGATATAGCTATGAGTAGTTTACCACTCGGTTACCGTGGCGTTTAACCATTACTAAAGATTTTTTCAAATTCTGTATTATGCATGCAATGAAGTATTTGACGACCTCCTTGGTCGAGTGGCTTGCACACCGGTTTTCATGGTGTCGCCATCTCTGAGGTCCCGGGTTCGATCCCCGGTCGGATCAATTTAGAAATACCTGTTTTTCTATATTGTTTCGGGTCTGGGTGTTTCTTATGTATAATAAGTATGTATTTAAGTATATTAAGTATGTTTATCCGTTGTCTAGTTAACCATATAACGAGTTTCTTAACACTTTAAACGCCATTTGACCGACAAACAATTGAATTCCTATTGTGTCTGGGCCCAACGGCGGTCAACCTGTTAAGGAAGCTTTTCTTGGGGCTAGATAATTGGTGTGAGTGTGGGAAAAAAAAAAAAAAAAAAAGTATCTGCCTTTCCCAACATCAACGCTTATCTTAGCGCTTAACCTACGATGAGTCGTCAGTTCTTTTGCAGTTGCATTGCATCTATGCAGTTGCATCTATGTCAAGCCTATAAACGTTCCTTTGCCAACTCAGGACTTTTCACGTGATTAATAGTACTAGAGCCTTAAACCACTACGATGGCGTAATGCTGGTTGTAACCGAAACGACCTTACAACAACAACAGGGACAAACGTCTTAATGTTGGGTAGCTGACGTTTCGGACAACATATGGACAGTGTCCGAATTGACACTTTTTAAATTTTTTTTTCACTGACGATTCAGACACTTAAATTATTGGTGCTGTTCAGTACAGTCAGATAAAAAAGCTTCAAAATATAATATTATGTAGAAAAAAAAACGTTACTAAAATATTTTAGAGGTTTGTGGATGTGTATTACTGTAGCTCACCACATTTATTTGTTTATATTTGGCATCTACGAGTATATATGCCCTATACTATTATTCATTACTGAATTCTAGATTACCTTTAAACAGGTAAATAATAAACATTCTAGCAAAGCAGTCATCATCAGCTTATTTTATGTTATCATTGCGCCTGCCTTATAGTTGGAAACACAACGGAGAGAACGGGCGATATACCACGACGCGGGTCCAACGCGGATTGGTTATTTTTCAACGACTTCTAATACAACCAGGACTAAAGAGTTTACGTGCCTTTCGAAGCACGGAATATAATGAGGTTAATTTCAACATAATTTTAGACGACATCTATTTGAGATGACGACAAGTAAATATTACACAGTCGTAACTTAAAAACACAAAACTAGTTAGCTCAATGTTTTTTTGATAATTTGCAAATGTCAAAGTTGAGACAGCCTGTAATAATTGTCTTAAGCAATTTGACCTTTGAATATATTTAAAGGTAGCAAACATTAAAGATATAACGTCATGATGAAGAAATAGACTCATACAAATATTTACACAACAAATAATGTTCTTTTCTGCAAGCGTTGGTTGAATGATCTTTACAGAGGAATGATGGGAAACCGCCAGGAATCAAGACACGTGGGAGGGTTTGGGGAGGCTTTTGCCTAGCCTTGGAACGATTGACGCTTGGCCTTCATCACCATTGACCGGTGATCAAGGTGCACTTGACTCGGAATCTTCTGAGTCCGTTCCGACTCCGGAACTGGTGATCTTGTCTCTGAATGTCGGAAGTCGTCAGGACACAAAAATGTTAAAAATATTCTTATGGCAACAAACTTAGAGAATATGGTATTAAATAACCAGGCGAACTTAAAACCTTACCACTATACTATAAACTTGGCCTGATCATCGTATGATTTTAAGGGCTCATAACTCTTACATGGAAGGGCGCCAACCTGGTAGAAGACCTGGGCGTCCATCACGAATGCATGACCCAGATGCTGTTGAATCAGTGCTCGAAGAAGTGGCAAGAGACCCCGAGTACAACCGTTTCACCGGGACCACCCATGGGTCGAACACTATATAACTCTGTCCAATCACGACCAGTGTTATTACGACTAAACCACAAATGCTGTGAAAATTAAAACGAAATGTAATGAAAATGTAATGCATCTATGAATAATACTAATTTTCAAACTATCTACTGAATAACATTTAAGATCATTTGCGTATTTACTTAGTTCACAATGGAGCCTCCAGTCGTTGATAGAGTCAGCTCTCAAATCTCAATTGTCCATGGTATTAAATAGCCAAAGTTTGCTTCCTTGACTTGGCATTCTGTTGACCTAAACCATAAGCTATGTCCGTCGCAGCTATCAATTTAAGGCTCGGTATTGTTTCCCAGGACCTGAATTCGAGGAAACTGCGAAATCCCTGTAGAATCATGTAGATGTAAGCCATTTGTTATTCAAATTCGTAGCAGTCGAGTCGTCGCGTCACAAACGCACCCTGACGTTCGCGATGAATATGTAAAAACGATTATGGAAAACTTCCGAATGGTGTCTAAGTATTGTTTTGTTTATGGACGTCTCATCAATACTTGTGAACTTAATGTATACTACTGGTATTACTAGTCTACTATATTTCACTGACGTAAAAAGAACAACCTGTTTCGCGTTCAGCGGCCACATATCAACGTTTAGAATATAAACACGGAAACAAAACTGCCTTGTCCAAATCGTAGCCTTAGTTTATAAATTATCCGAACAGTGTGATGCTACCAAAGGTGTTGTGTATCCTGTGAATTCGTCTGCAAGTTCGAGTGACTTCGATAACAATGGTCAACCAGCTAGAAGAGGGATAAACTGAGGTAGCGATTGTCGATTATACATTCTTTGTTTCTTTTGTCTTTACACCCAACAGTATCAAAGCAACATTAGAATTATACTTTACTAACGAGGAAAATAAAGTATAGAATATTTATAGACGTTACAACTTTCGTGTTCTTTTATAAATTAAATGTTTAACTAGGTTAAAAGCTAAAGCTCTTATAGGTATGTTAGGTAATATTTTAAAGTAAACAACGTATGGACCTAGTTGCACGGGCTGACTGACTACGGCGTATGCAATATATTGCGCCACATTAGGGTAATTTCGAAGTATTCTCAAGAGAATCTTGTAAAGATCACTAGGGACTGATATGTTATAACAGGGTATGTTCTAGTCTGCAATCGATGTCGGATTACTATGTTTACAATCGGTTTGCATAATTTAGCTGAATGCATGTGAACATCGAAGCCTGCTGACTGTGTACGTACTATGAGTATATTTGCTTGCAGGCTTTTGTTCTCATTACGTACTGCTATTACTTAACCATTCACTGTTCTTTGCACGCATATACTATGTCAGTACAAATATGCTTGGAAAGAATAGTAGGTAAATAGTAACTGGTAACTAATGTAAAAACGTAGAGTAAAATCAGTTGTTTACAGTCCCATATAAAATAAACAGATAATATTTTTATAAAAATTAACAAAAATATTTTTCTATCTCTGCTCCTATGCGAATCCTCATTGACAATGAGACGTCCATCTTGTAAAACCTACAATATATATCATTAAATCTTGTATCCACAAAGTTAAACAGCTTATCAAGATTTGGTTCACTACTAAAGTCCGTCAAGTCAAAAAATATCCCAAGATTTAAAATTCATAATCTTTCGAACAGTATTGAAAGATTGTAACGCATTGTTACTCCTTTAACAAGAATTTACTGTTATCGACAATTAGGAAAACATCTTAACAAGAATTGTGTTTATCGCGCAGTAACTACTTTGTAGTCGCGTTATCGCGAAACCATTTTCAGGGTAGCGTTGAACGAATGGACTTACACAAACAATTTACTTTTAATTAAAGCAAAGCAGAGCTTTTCCCAGTTCATTGTAGTCGTTCTGTGTACCGAGTTCATTTTATTTGTTCACCGACCCGACAGTCCGCCGGCCATTGACGAAGATCCCGCCACGCTTTTTAAATGTAAATAAAATTTATTTTGCTCACTGAACACGCCTTTACACACCGCTATCTATATTTTGACACCATTGTTTAACTTCTTGTTAGTGTTTCTATAGATTTCTTGATGTTCTAAAAATGCTGCCGTTTGCAGGGTGTCCAAAACTGTAAAAAATATAAGAAAAAAATGGTTTTGAGAGACCATTTTTCAATTTAAAGTCGAACCTTAATAACTGTTTTCTCTCTAAGTTTTCAAATTTTTAATTTATTATTATTTATTTTAATTTTTGGCCTATGACAGTGACTCGAAACTAGCTGATGATGATTATGATAATAATGATGATATAAAATAGTGCTGTGGATTTCAACAACTGCAATAACATGGTTTCCCTATAAATGTTACTGTCAAGTCATTGATGATAACAAGATACTCCTACAAATAGCGTAACGTAAACTTATACGTCAATTTTCCCAAATTGATTCGTTTAATTTTTTACATCTCGGCCTGCCATGAGGACGTCCATGTTAATGGAAAACAATCGTGTTTTATTGTAGTCGTAACGTTTCATGGGGATATAAAAGTGTTCACCTTAAGGGAAGGGTCTATACTTTGACGATAATGTCTGCGGGATTCAGTACTTAAGATACCCTTTTAGGTTGGTCGCAAAAAATCAAGCCTTCTTTCTTCACTCGATGTTAGTAGTAATCTTCTTAAAAGGTGTTCTGTTGATTTAGGTGCGGCCTTCGTGTTTATTACCATATCCATATTAAAATTAGGCGTACGAATTTGGTTTTGCTTTTCTGGAAAATTCTCTCTGCGAAGCGAATAAAACGTATATCTATCGTTACATTCGGGTTTTTAAGTCCAGAATGACAAATTCAAAAGTTTATGAAAAAAATATTAATGACATTGTTATAATCATTTAAAAATGGTACTCCTTTTGTTTCTTTAAAAAAGTCGAGAAAGTCTAAAAGTAGTAAGTTGAACTTCATGCATATATACTGCTCATTCACAAAACGCTAAGTGAGAAGTATTAGGCATGTTTTTTCTACGATGCATATGCTACTAAAAAGAGTCAATAAGCTGTTTGTTAAATAAATAAATAATCACGGAAAACGCAATAAACCAACCACAGTTGAGCGCCAACCTGCTGTACTTCCATATATGAAAGGTGTCACTGATAATATTGGACAAATCTTAAAGCGAGCTTCAATCAACACTTACTTCAAGCCGCCGAAGAAGATCAACCAATTTTTACGACCTGTCAAGTGCAACAAACCCTTTCAAGATGCAGGCGTGTACAAACTGGACTGCGACTGTGGGCTCTTTTACATCGGACAAACAAAGAAAAGTGTAAGAACCCGCGTTAAAGAACATATAGCCTACGTCAAACATAGGCGCGGAAATAAGTCTGCAGTATGCGAACATACCCTAGAGGGGCCCAACCATTACATCAAATTTGATAAACCACAAATACTCGCTAGAGAACAACGATTCATCCCTAGGATTATACGCGAGGCTATTGAAATTAAAAAAACATCCAAATTTTAATAGAGAAGATGGTTGGAATCTACCACCAGCCTGGGATCCCATCATACAAAATATTAAATCCCAGCACCAATACCATACTGCCAGACCAAAAGATACTGTAAGCTCTTTCTGCGTAAAACGGAACGCACCTGATTAAATTTAAATGAGGGTATACAAGCTACTAACTCATTATGAGACGACCAACACCTCAGTCTCCCTGTGACCACGGGCCCTGCAAAGGGTTCAAAACGTCAGGATAAACATTAAAAAGTAATGTGTTAAATAAACGCGAGTAGATCCGTAAAAGTTGTTTCATTTAAATGTTGTTTCACTTTAGCACTGCACTACAACTTTTTCAGATATTACGTTTTAAAATCAAATTTTACCACCGGACACCCTCTGCTTTGTGAAAACCCCTAATACTTAGTAATTAGTACTTCACGCCAGAACAGCTGCTCCAACTTTATCAAGCACAAGTTCGATCATGTATGGGGTACTGCTGCCACCTTTGGGATGGATCAGCCAAATACTATCTAGCTGCTTTGGACTCAATTGAAAAACGAGCTAAGAGACTCATTTGTGACCCTGCCCTGATACACGCCAAGCTGCAAAGTCTAGAACATCGGCGTAGGGTGGCTCGTCTGTCGGTCTTCTACAGGATTCATTTCGGGGAGTGCGCGAAAGAGTTGCACGATCTAATCCCACCATCCACTTTCCGCTATCGGAGCGCGAGGCGCGAGTTCCATGTTGTAGATATGCCACCTTGTCGCACGAGCCGATTCGGTTCAACTTTCTTAGTGCGTACAGCTAGGGAATGGAACGCGCTGCCTGCGAGTGTGTTCCCTGAAAGGTATAATCTGGACCTCTTCAAGGCCCGAGTGAATAGGCTATTTCTAGGCAGGCATGTTCCATCCTCGACCGCACCGTCACAACATCAGGTGAGCTGTGGTCAAATGCCTGCCAATAAAATTAAAAAAATAGGTTGACTCAGCCAACCATGATTTAAGCCTCTGTCCTGAAGCGTGTAATTAAGCTTACGAGTATAAAGAAATTAATTTCTTCATTCCTGTATTAAAGTTTTTGTTTATGTCATCGTCATCTCTGACTTGGCCCATAAGCATCTTTCCAAGTTCTGCAGCATTTCGTCAATGGATATTCACAACAACATTTTTGCTCATATGCCCTATAAGCTGTATTGTATTAGAAGCAAAACTACCATAACGGGCACTGTATCTTGTGATCTTTAGATCAGACGCTGTTTGTGTACATAAGATACCGCAGCTTTCAAATAAAAATGCTGTTAATAGAAAGCTATAAGCAACGTCTAACGCTTGGACAGAGCTTTACGATATAATTGTACCTGAAACAATTATATAAATAGCAGAGCCTCGCTGCCCATTCACACATTTACCTGGACCGTTGAAACCGTTTTCAACTTAGCGTTTCATAGTTCGCGTTTCAATGCAGAGTTTGTTGAAAATTCGTTTGTTAGAAACTTTTCCCGTATTATATGAAATGAGCCTGCGCCGTCTGACGGTTAATTTTCATGTGATTTGTTATTTTATCTGGATTTGGACGTTGAAGTATTATTTTAATTTCATCGATCGAATCGAACTTCATCTAAAATTCTAAAGGAAAATTCCTTTATTTTTATTTTATTTTACATTTGTTCATTCTAGAATGAACCAGTTCTTAATATACGGGTGTGTATTTCAAAATTTCTCTCTTAAGTCGTGGACAAATATAATGAATTTTAGGATTTCATCAGAATAGTTAAATGAGACGTAATAAATACATTAGGGGAATTGAATTTGTATCTGTTTAAGTATATTGGAACTTAAGAATACAGCATTCTAAACGTAATTTAGAAACAGTAAATAATTATTAGGTATTATAGGTATTAATAACGTAATGGCATATATCCTACATTTTTGCTCATAACTGTATATAAAAAAGATATACATATAGTAAATAACGTAATAATATAAAAAAGACAAATTGAATACAAAGATAGAAAGTTTATCAGGACAAATATCGAAAGTAAGTTAAAGATAATTTGTGCGTGGATTGTAGTTTGTGAACTTAAAAGTTTACGGCTTGAGTTCCGGATATCCTGGAAACGATCCGGAGGCATTCTGTTATCTATTCACCTATCCGACGACGGCCGGCGGGGCGATTGAAACTTATGAACAACAACACAAGTGATGTGTATCAATATGGAAGGAAGGTTTTCTTATCAGTCCCTCCCTCGTATCTCCTGACGATTGGTAGTAAGAGCATATTTTGCCATTACATATTCCACCTAAACAAAATTTCATAAGTAGTTTATTGTTTTGTCATAAATATGATTTGTTGTAAACGGTAATACCTGCTATCTACATTTTTTTTTAAACTTTTTTTTTTTTTTTCCAAAGGTCATTTATAAAAGTTCAAGTCATAAAATACAGGAACTACATCAGATGTCAACAAAAAATCTAGATGTTAAGGAAGAAACCCTCACTCGGATTAAATTGACTTATTTCTTTGTTACTGTAAAAGACAAACAAGTAGTTTTTTAAATAAATTTTTAGAGGTACTTCTCTAACGTTACTTACGTTCCTTTATAAATTTTTTTTTTCTCTCAATTTTCTCTGTAACTGTACTTACTCCTCGGAAATGGAGTAACTTCCGCAACATGTTCTGTCGATCGGAAAATCGTATTTGACTCTATCACTTTTTTTTGTTGCCAATCTCGCAATCGCACCGCGTGGACTGGACCAGGGCGGTGAACTTTTTAAATAAATCACTGACAGGGACAAGGGTCCGGCCCAATTCAATGTTTCTGACTGCTCTTTCTAGGCTGATTTAATTATTGGTGTTTTGGAGCTAATGAAATCTAGTTTTGAATGCTAAATACTTACTACTAAAACAATAAAGAAAACAAAAAACTTAGTTGTTGATGAATATCATCATTATCAGTTTATTTTTTATGTCCCCACTGCTAGGACACGAGCCTTCCCTATGGATGGATAGGGAGAACAGGCCATAACCACCACGCGGGCCCAGTGCGGATTGGTGGTTGTTAATGACTGCTAATGCAGTCGGGACCAACGGCTTTACGTGCCTTCCGAAGCACGGAGGAGCTTAAGATTAAATTTTTTTGTCACCCATCCGATGACCGACCTTTGCGAAAGTTGCTTAACCTCAGCACTCGCAGACCGGGCGCGTTAACCACTGCGCCATCGAGCTCCTCCGTATCATGAATACTTATGTAAACCAACCAAGTGGTGAAACCAACGGTCTCAGACCCGGTTTCGATTCTTAGTGGGTGGTAAATATTTCAAATGGTACTCGGTAGGTGGTAGGTTTTAAGTACACGTGACACTTTCAACTTTGCCTTTGTTACTTAGCATCAGGTGAGATGAGGTCAAGAGCTTCCCAGTTGCTGTGGTAACGATACAAACAATTAAAGAGATGAATCTTTTACAATCGTTAATCACTGTCGTGTTGCTCTGCCTCTGCCACATAAAACTCGTAAGTTGACAAATGAGTTTTTATGGCAAAGTTTTATCTTTAGTTTTGACGTAATTTCAGCACCGTCTAGTCTAGTAGCGAAGTTTAAAGCATGCTTGGGGTTTTCATAAGTCGATTGTCAACTGTTTAACTCGACGACTGCAAGCGATACTCAACCTTACAGTTGTAACGTTTTAATTGTTATTATGAAAAGTGAACCCATTGTTTGAGCAGGCTGTATCGGCAGCCATTACGCAGCGGAAAGGCTAGCACCCCCGTTGGTAATTCGACACGATCTACCACGGTATCCAACTATTATAGTACGCAATAAAACTAATTGTAAATATTAATTTTACCTGGCCGAACAGGGATTTTATTACGAGCATAACGTTTCACGGTTATTGCCGTTTAGTGAACTATAGTAATGGTTTTATTATGTTTCCTGTTGATTTTTAATGTTTTATGGTTTTGTATGAGTGTTTAGAGAAACGTTTCTGAATTATTTTAACTGAAAAATTGGTATATACTTACGCGTTGTCAATCTTGATGCCTCAGTTTCTATTTCTTGGCACGAGGCCACGATCTGGTCAACCCGAGCCGAGGTCCAAGCCTTTAGAGGCGTCCTCGGGTTGTTCCGCTCCCCGATCCGATCTGAACCCCTCGGAGAATCTAGTAGGGCACGGGGACATGCACTAGTGCGTGATGACATTCCCTCTAGAAAACCTCTGACGGTGCTTCGTTTCACACGGCTTGAGGAACCCTTTAAGTTTCTCGCCGCCCCCAATAAAGCCCGGTAAAACTGAAAATGCCCAGTGGCAATCAGCAAACACTCTCAAAAAAAAACTATGCCAAGTAATTGTATTGAAATCTCTAATCCTTTAATCCGACCACGATTCTGCTACAACAATAATAACAACTAATACAACCAGCTTTGGTAGCTTGAAGATAAAGCTTCATCATCATCATCATCATCATCATCATCATCATCATCATCGTCATCATCTCATTTTTATGTCCCCACTACTGGGGCACGAGCCTTCCCTTACGAATAGGGAGAACGGACCGTAAACCACCACGCGGGGCCAGTGCGGATTGGTGATTGTTAACGACTGAGTGCTAATGCAGCCGGGACCAACAACTTTATGTGCCTTCCGAAGCACGAAGGAGCTCGAGATGATAAATAAAGCTTATTCATCCTTTATTCTCAAATTATCAAAAGTTTTTGAAAAACGTAATTTATAAAAATCGCTTAAATGTTTCTTTTTAATTTACTTAACATTATTTTATTATCTTATCTTCTTATCAATATCTATTTACGTTTACGAGAAAAGCGTCGTTCTGTATTCAAATTCAAAGTTGGATGTTATAAAAGATTTTTACATTAGGGGTCTTACAAATAAACAAAGAATAAGCTTCAAACAATTAGTTTTTTTTCCTTAAGTTGATGGCTTCGTGCGATTAGCACATTTAGCCAGTGTCAAAGTAATTTTTCTTAAGAGTAAAACATAAATAAACAATATTTCTTTCCTGATGATCATGGTGAATGATAATAGAAATGAGAAGTAAGAAATGATATACCCCCCAACCCCTCGAGTATCTTAGAAATATATGGGGCACTAAGTCCTCGAGCGGAGTTCTTGAGAGAATTTGAAAAGTGACGTTGCACTGTTTTGTTTCATTTGCCAACACTGATGCACACTCACGAACACTTAACGGTTAATAACCCACCATTATTTCATACTAGCTGACCCGGCGGACTTTGTACCGCTTTGACAGTCCATCATTGAGTTAAATATATATCAATGGTTTCCATGACAACAAAACAAACAAATCATTTTTATTGTAAAATTAAATTGTCGTTTTTAGTATTTTATTTAATATATTGTTTTTAATGTTCTGATGATGATGACAAATGTTACTCAGCGCTAATGTAGCATTCTAATGGTGAAAGAATTTTTTAATCGGTCTAGTAGTTTTTGAGTTTATTCGTTGGAAAAATACATACATACAAAAATACAAAGGTTTCCTCTTTATAATATTAGTATAGATTAATATCCGACATAACACAAATTTTAGAAAATAAAACAAAACCGCAGACATGACTCTTCACTTTCCCACCAAGAAGTCCAATCGAATATTAATCGAATTATTACTAAATGAATATTCGTGTTTTGTATAATTTACTCTAAATTAAAATGACGTTTACCTCACAAAAACAAAACACGGAATAACTATTCGGAGCTTATTCTTTGTTTCGTTCTAAGGCACCTAGGGGTTTATTAATAAACAAAGTGTAAGCTTGTAGTAGTTAAGTACTCCGTGTTTTGTCTATTTTACTCTAATATGAAATGAAGTTTACATGACGGGAACAAAACACGGAGTAACTACTCCGAGCTTACACTTTGTTTATTAATAAGGGGAAAGACTATAACCACATTAAAACCCTGTAGCTGTCAGTGACAATAAATATTTCAACATAAATTTAACCATCCTCATTGGTAATAAGATTGAAAACCATATTACGCTGTACCGATCAACGATATTTCACATTTCAAATATCGTTGTCTCCGATTCCTCCAGTAGTGTTAGCTTCGCTTGTAAAGGCCTGGGGTCGTTCAGCCTTCATGTTGAGCGAGTTAAAAATGGAATCAATACCGCCTTGTCAAAAGTCAAAAGGATAGAAGAGAACCGACGGAGAGATATGATAGAAACATTCAAAATTCTTACTGCTCACTGACATACAGAGCTTTGAAGCGATGTTGACAAACACAAAATCGCACATTTAAGATAACTAGTGGTCGCCCAGTGGTCGAAATTCGACCGTAATTTTCCTCCGATTCCATTTTTGAAACAATATTTTATTAAGGCTGCACGGATTGTATCCTAAGCAATGGAAAATTAAAAAAGATAGAATGTGAGTTTGGATTGGCATTGACAGATTTCGGCCGCTCCTCTTCCAATTTTGAAATTTTTAAAAAATGTTTGAAGCACTGTTTATTTAATTTAATGTATTTTTTATGCATAATTTAAAAAAAAAAAATTTGTAAGTGTGCGAAATTTCATAATCCTCCGACCGCGCAATATTCGTAAAAAGAGGTACAAAGTTTTTGCTTCACGTATTAATCTAATATATAAAATTCTCGCGTCACAGTTTTCGTTGCCATACTCCTCCGAAACGGCTTGACCGATTTTGATGAAATTTTTTGTGCTTATCCGGTATCTATGAGAATCGGCCAACATCTATTTTTCATCCCCCTAAATGTTAGGGGTAGTCCACCCCTAAATTTTTATTTTATTTTTTATGGCAAAACAACGTTTGCCGGGTCAGCTAGTATAAGTATAGATAATTTCCCACAACAACCCACATAAGCACTTTTCAAGCAACAGATTGGTTGATGCCTGGAATAAAATGTCGGAGCAAACTTTAGTGTCAACCAGTTTATGAATAGACTAGACCTTTACTTTAACAAGATTAAATAAAAACAAATAATTGAGTTTATATTGGATACAGGCTGTTCCAAATGCCTGCCTGAATTACCAATAATAATAGTAATGAAATCGCAGCCTCAACTCACTATACTCACTTGCTATTGGTTGTTACTGAGCGACAAGATAATAGATTGACAACATAATTGTTCCGTGCAGTGTGATGCTACAGCCCCTGATGGGGTCATTACGCTCCGGAAATAGTCACTCTTCCCTTCATTAGCGACCTTTGATTATTTACGTGTTGTATAGATAGATACTGCATTGATCGTATTCGTATGGCAGTAACACGGAGTGAACTCGACAGTAATTTGCAGACTTGATTAAAGACGGTTGGCGGGAAAGTGAAGAGTCATGTTCGCAGATTGGTTTTCTATAAAGGTGTTTGTTCAAATATTAATCTTAAAGCATGGTGGATTACTAACAACTAAATGTTCGTAAACGTGCATGAGTTTTGGCAAATGAAACAAAGCAGAATCGTCTCTTTACAAATTATCTCAAGATGGACGCGTGAGGTCAGAAGTAAAGTCTGTGGAAGTAAAGCACTGAACTAAAGGGGCCTCGGGGGAAATGTATTAACAAATTAATTAATTAATATTTGTATGTAAACTTTACACAAATTCTGTTGTGAACAAAGGTGACGAGAAAGTTTTCGTAATAGGATCGTTGAATGGTTAGTCAATCGAGAGACTTTTAAACACCTGATAAAACAATATTCTAAGGAATAGGGAGCTATGTCGTCATTATTATGGTTCATCAATTGAGTGTTTAATAAACCTTTTAGGTCTTACAAATAAACAAAGAATAAACTCCGAATAGTTATTCCGTATAACGTTTACATGACAGGGACAAAACACGGAATAACTATTAGGACCTTATTCTTTGTTTGTTGTCAGAAAATCATAGTCATATAATTAATGGTTACATGTTTTGATGTATTGTTAAGTGGTGTATTGTGTATTATGCGCAGTGTGGGCAGACCTCCATCAAGGTGGACCGACGATCTGGTGAAGGGCGCGGGAAGCCGCTGGATGCGAGCAGCACAAAGCCGGTCGTTGTGGAGATTCTTGGGGAAGACCTTTGTCTAGCAGTGGACGTCTTTTGGCTGAGATGATGATGATGATGATGCATTATGTACTATTTATGTTTTCAAAATAATTGTTGTCGATGTTTAGGTACATCTCTATTCTCTACAAGGTGAATAGCAAATATGAATGAAATAAAAAAATAGTTTCATTTATTTTCGTTAATTTTTTTTTTGTTTCTGTTTAGATGATTTCTTAGCTACCACAATGTATAATAATAAAGATGGCGACGGACGCTCAAAAGGCCATACAGCTGTCATATCGCTAATTAAAGTTGCCGACGATGCTTTTTTGTTTCTAATTTTTCAATTAGTAGTTTTTTTTGGTTCATTCCAGATTATTTGGCGCCGATGCCAACCCGTCTAAAGCCGCAACGTGCTCCAAACAAAACCATCTGTTCGATGCCGACCCGCTGATACGATTTGGCGATTTTAACTCACAAATACATACTTTTAAAGTGCATTTTAGTAGCAAATCTTTTCCTTCTTAATTAATGTTTGGTGGAGCACAAAGCTACGATTGTGGTTTTTTTGTTTAGCGTGTCCAGTCCAGTACTCTTATTGCAGGCAGGAATTTTTTACATTTTAGTTTGTTAGGTATTCATTACAAGGGTAGGTCGTAACGATTAATAATTAATTAGTAGCTTTATTCCGGGTCAAGGCAATATAATTGAAATGAGCTTTATAAACTTGTTTTACGACTTAAAAGGTGATGATGATGATGACTTTGTTTTGATAATATGAGGAAAAGATTACTTTTGTTTTGTTTTAAAGGCTTATAGGCAAATAGCCATTTTCTTCGTTATGGTATTAAAATATATTTATATGGGTTGTTTATGACTTAAGTCAGAAATGTTCAAAAGCCTAAAGGAACATACAAAATTTGCATAAAGAAATTCTAGACCTTAGTGTTAAAATTAATAGTTACCAAGGGCTCGATTCATATCCGTGCTCTTTAAAAATAACCTGGCGAAAACCACTATGGTCAACCATAGACATTCCATCGTGAACTCGTCCATCCTAAACCGGTCGAGCCGAATTTCAAGATGGCCGGCCCGTCGCGTCTTGGCGGGAACGCCCGCCGGCCTACAATATTTACATTGACATTTGCGTTCCACTGTTCGGGGCAGCGACCAGCGACCTTCACCTCGTGAGTGAACGCGCTTCGGAACGCACCCGACAACGCCGGTGTTTATGACGTAGCCGCAATTAAACTGGCTTAACGCGATTAAAAATCGAAACGAAAGGCAGGGTGCGAGTATCATGCGCCATTCGATCACATTAACGAGAACGAAAATTTTTATGACATGAAAGCCGCGCCTCTTGGTAAAAACGAGAATTTCGCCACACAAATTCTAATTTTCGTTAACGTGATCAAAAGGCGAACGAAAGTCACACTAATGGTAGCGACTGCAGCGAACGAAAATTGCATTGCAAGATTGCAAAGTGTGGACACACCTTCGAACTATAATATGCTGATTGGATTTGTACCTTTTCATTTTTAATTGCTGTATTTTACTGAGCATAATTAATCATATTGTACCTAGGTACTTTGTGCTAACCACATAAATGAGGCGCACGTCCATTATAAACAGAACTCTGCAACGCAGTTATAACTTCATAGTAAACCGGGTGCAGCTTATACCGGTACCATTACTGATAACAAAAGATTTGCTAAGTGATGGTTATAAAATTTCCAGTCACTTTAGTCGCTAATGTTGTTGGCTTATTAACAGTATGATGCTAAAACTCATCAAAAAGCTGACTGCCTGTGTGGTCTAGTAGTTATATCACCAGTCTCAAACCCAAAAAGTCCTGTGTTCGATTCTTATGGTTGTAACATATTGTGCTCTGTTTGGTTGGTGGGAATGCTTGTTTTGGGACCATTTTGTTAGCTACCATTAACGTTATCTTTTATCTGTTAACTTTACAATAATACCAGTACTGATGTGTTCCGTCACCCGTCAGTTAAAAGAGAAGTTAAGGTTTCTCTATGGTTGAAGATTTCAGGCGAAGTGCGCTTCCATTTCCGGCTTTATCGTCACTTACTATACGGTGAGAAAAGGACAAGTGCTTCCCTTTCAGGGAATGAAAGGAAAATTAGAATGCTGTCTAGTGCTTTCTCTTCAGAATCTTGTGTCTGGTACACTTTTGTATGCGTATTAAAGCAATTTTACATAGTTAAAAAATTTACGAGCCTTAAAGTAGTCGCATATTATTATGATGTGTAACATTTGACATCTCACCTTTTGAAATCAATATTACAATAGAAAATAGAATATTGAATTAACAATGACGTATATTTGTTTACAAATCCTAAAGAGAATGCAGTAGATACTCGTTAGAAGACATTTGACATATCAAAATGATGAGACAATATCCACTCATGTACTCTGGTTACCACAGAACAATTGAATTCTATTGTGTCTGGGCCCGAAAGCGTCTGTGTATCTACGTCACTTAAAATAATATTAAGACTTGTTTTTATTATTGATTTTAAATGCGCGCTTTCAGAAGCGGTCGAAGAGCCGGCTCCGTATATTTTTTTTCAAATCTTAAAGAGAATGCAGTATTCTACTCATTAGAAGACGTGTCACACTGGCACATCCTATCTGCCGCGCAATTTATTAACTAAGTAAAGAACATGTGAACAGTTTCGAGAAAATAGATCGTAATGTGAGCACCTCAAATATCATAATCACAAACACAGTAAGTTGTACTTAATGCGTTCATAAATTGTGCGGCAGTATCACACTGTTACGATCACATTTCTACGAAATCACTCCCACAAATATTACTACCTACAACGGACATTGGGCTTAAAGTGTCGATCACTGGTGGCTGTTACGGATCACACTGTTACGACTTACTTCCGTCCCTTTTCTACGAAATCACTCCCACAAACTGTATATATAGAAGGCGAGCGGAAAGATGTTACACATCAAGACCACCGGTTTAGACCCAGAGGTCCCGGGTTCGATTCCCAGCGGGGGGTACATCTTTGTGTACTCGATTTGGGTGGTGGTAGGACTTATTTGTCCGCCTGACTAGCTACCACCATCTTATCTAAATATGTCGCCATAACATCAATGTTTGTAGCATTGTTGTGTTCCGGCAGCTAGAGATAAGATAGCCAGTACCTCACTAGTTGAGGGTCCCGGGTGAAGTGCGCTTCCATCATTGGCTTTATCATCACTTAACATCAGGTGAGATCAAGGCACTGTGCTTACCCGTAAATATATAAAAAAAAAAAAATAAGACCAAACCTTTAGGTAGGGTTGTGGCACCAGTTTTCGACAGGAACCAGTAATGAACACTTTTTCCTTTAACCATTAAGCATGGGAGTCAGCAACTGATTTTTGACTTTTAAAAACGATTGAATACAGGTGACCTGTGTCAGGAAGATGGTCTGGACTAGGTGACAGCTAGGAAGCTGTCATCCAAACTAATGAAATTTTATCCCCTTGAGCGTCGAGCGACCAGCAGGTGGCCGATAACAATTAAAATTCTATTGTGTCTGGGTATTCGACGCTTGAGCTCGTATATTATTATTTTGCGACGAAATCTGGTGTCGATCACTAAGGTTACTGTATCGAATACTGGTGCCTTTATAATTTTATTTCAACAATTTACAAACTACACTCCATGAATCTGAGATCCATGTTTTATTTATATAACATATTTCGTCCCACTGAGCACGATTCGCGGCTTCTTTCATCCAGCTCTTGCTAGCCACCTTACAAAGATCGTAGCTTCACCTAGCTTTAGTATTTATGCCTATATGCAACCTCTTCTGTTGTATAAGAAAGTCCAGTCATTAGTCGATTGCTAGACATAGGCCTCTCAAGTGCACGCCACGAATAACAACGCCACTGAGCACAATCTGCGGCTACTCATTCATCCAGCTCTTGCCAGCCACTATGCGGAGTCGATCCGAACCGGACCCCTCGGAGAATCTAGCAGGGAACGGGGACACGCACTTCTGCGTAATGCCCGCTCTAGAAAACCCCTGAAGGTGTTTCTAACAACCCGGCTTGAGAAACCCTTTATCTCGCCACCCCCAAAAAACCCGTCCGGTGACGCAAAAAAATGCCGCCTGAATCAATCAGCAGGCTATCATCACCATCATCATTTCAGCCCGTATCTACCCACTACTGGGCATAGGCATCCTCCACGTTACGCCATTCTCTTCTGTTTTAAAAACGATATCGAAAAAAAACTTGCGGAGATCGTCGCTCCACTAAGTCTGAGTATGTATGCCTATTTGCAACCTGCACAGTGGTATAAAAAAACGCTAGTCATGACCTTCACCTAGACGATTCGCTCCGATAGACTGCAGGTAAATGCACTGTGAAACGCATCCTGTTTGCTCATGCTAGACGGAGCTCGACTGATGCGCCTTCGTCGCGCCTCGCTTATTAGATTCTATTTCCACTAACGAATTTGTTATAATTTAACTAGCAACGCGGTGAGGGTTGGAAATAATGTCTGTATATTAATAGTAATGTTTTGTTATGAGTCTGTAAAGTTTTAATATTAGTAATTAATTTATCTTACTTGTATATTCTTTTCCAGAGTTAACGTGAACGCTATTGAAATGAAATATTTTTTACGAATCTTTTACTAATTTTACCTATTATTTTATACTGATGATGTAACCCTTCGTCCGGGTCCGTGGTCACACAGAGAGACTGAGGTGTTTGTCATATCTCATACTGAAATTTAAACTTTGACACCGTCAATTATTTTTATTGGGTGCGTTCTATTTCACGCAAAAGTATCTTTAGAAACGTATCATTTCAATTATATCTGCCATGTAAAGTATTTGTTCAGTAGAACTTTAATTTTAGTAGTGCTGACCGATATGATCGATTTCAGAACGATGATAGTTTACGAAAAGTTATAATTTAATTAATAATTTTAAATTGGGCTTGTTCTAATGGAGTGCGTATGTAAAAACATATTTCACGGTAGTTAAACTCAGTTTCTCACAACTAATTAAATTAATTGGATCCTTGAATTTTTTCTTACTTCTGCCTTAGGTTCGTCGCACAGAAGCACGTGTGTCCATTTCTTACTGATTGATTAATAATAGTTTTTTTGTTGTATATACATAGACATATTATATATATATATATATATATATATATATATATATATATATATATATATATATATATATATATAAATATATGGTACATTGCTTTTTGTAGAAAGTTTAATAAGTAATTTTTGTGAAAACCTTGAAATTTAAAAAATGCACAAAGCAGGTTTTGGTACGACAATTTACGCTGAGTAAAGGTCGGATATTAAACGGCGGCACTTGGACTCTTTCAACAGTCTCGTCTTAGTAACCGAATATAGAGCAAACTTTGTAAACGAATGAAAAAAAAGTCGCATCGAAACTGCACCGGTCGGTCGGGGTATCCCGCCTCGGGCCAACCGGTTCTGAAATGCGTTCACCGGGCCGCGCCAGGGTGAAGGTCACGGCGAGCTGGCGCGTCAAGAGTGCGCTGTTTCTTACGAGTAGGAAGGCGCACATATAGCGCGGTAGACATAAAAATATAAAACATGTACCTTCACTAATCTATACTAATATTATAAAGAGGAAAACTTTGTATTTTTGTATAATAATATATGTACGTTTGCAATGAATAAACTCAAAAATTACTGGACCGATTTGAAAAATTCTTTCGCCATTAGAATGCTACATTAGCGCTGAGTAACATAGGCTATATAAAAAAAAAGAAATGCGGGTCAGCTAGTATAATATAAATCTTGTTAGTGAGTTCCAACAAATGTTTTCTATTCTATTCAGGGTGCCTAATGCGAGTTTCATTCGCCATTAATTCAATCACATTAACGAAAACGAGAATTTTTATGGCAAAATTTTAACTCTTGTATGTCGTCAGAAGGGGCCGCTGCTTCAATGCCATACTAATTATCGTTTTCGTAAACGTAATTAAATGAATACGGATAGTAAACAAAACTCACACTAGGCACCCAGCAGTCGGCAGTCTTTTGCGAAGGCGGACGGCAAGTTGTTCAAAATATTACGTCCGTAATTACAAAATGCCGAAACTAGTAATGATTATTTTTCTATAATTGTCACGACACTGTAGTCGTCTTTGACAGCTTTTATTTTTACAAAACATGATTTTATGAATATGATACGTACACCGGTTGACTGCCATAAAACCGGACAATAGAGGACTTATTGTTTGTAGTGTCTGTTACCGGTGTCTAGGCGACTCGCGAGACACTAGTCTCATGAGAACCGGATGGAGAATACGTTTCTGCGGGTTCTAATCTGCGTTAAAACCTGACGTACGACGACAACGTTAGTCTTTAGTGCCAGTTAAACTGGCGCCGGGACATCTGGCACTTCTCTTATGTATAACCCAAACGGTTGGTAGTGGGTGCCAGTAAAATAAGGAGGGATTGTCGGTTTCCGTTGACCGCCATAGCGAATAAAATGTTTCTTAGAAATGGCTCGTCTATCAATAAGTTTCTGTCCCTTTGAGAGATGTATAGGCGTACATGGTGGCTTATGGCCCGTTCTCCATATTCATCCATAGAGAAGGCTCGTGCCCCAGCAGTGGGGACATAAAATGAACTGATGATGATGATGATGATAGACGTCCAACCAAACAATGTATATAAAAACAAAAACATCTTTATCGCGATTTACTTAAAAGGCAACGAAAAATTTGAAGGTCAAATTCATCTTTACCAAATACCTAACAATTTAACTGTCGACCTTACAGAAATAGCTGGCTATAAATAGAAGCACGGTGACCGCAGCATGGTGCCCCGTTTACTCCCGTCAACACTACGGCTGAGTGGCGGGCGTCATCGTCCGTCGCTTCACACCTTACGTTCACAGTCAATCGGGTGCAAGCGGCTGGAACTGTAGCGTGAACTCTGAAAAAACATGTGTAAAACTGTGTAGAAAATGTCGCTTTAAAACAGATACTTTCGCGTTCCGTTATAAAAAAACTTACAGCAAGACAAATTGCTTAGCACCTACATGTATTCTTGGTGTACCTACCTTTTATTAGGTGGTTAAGCTTGTTCAAGTCCGCCTGGCTACAAACCTTCTGTTCACAATCAAAGGGGAACAGGCAGTGTAGCTTGAAGTCTGAAAAAACAGAAGTAAAAATATATAGATAACAAAGGTGACTGCATAGTGCCCTGTTTACTCCCGTCGTCGTCCCGGCTAAGTGGCAGACGTCATCGTACGTCGCTTCACACATCTCGTTCACAGTCAATCGGGTGCAGGCGGCTGGAACTGTAGCGCGAACCCTGAAAAAATATGTGTAAAAAATGTCGCTTTCAAACAGATACTTTCGCATTTTACTATTAAAAAAAACCTTTTAGCAAAGCAAAGCAGACAGTGTAACGTAAAAGTCTGAAAAAGCAGAAGTAAAAATATGTAGAGAACAAACATGATTGCATGGTGCTAGGTCACTTCTGTCAACGCCACGGCTGAGTGGCGGACGTCATCGTCCGTCGCTTAACACCTACTGTTCACAGTCAATCATTTGCCGGCGGCTGGAACTGTAGCGTAAACCCTGAAAAAACATGTCAGGAAAAGCCATGCTAAGGAACGGATACTTTTGCGTTCCATTCCATTTCTTAGATAGGCTTAGACGCCCTATCAACATAATGTTAAAGTTACATATTAAATTATTCAATGATTTAGATATATTTGCTGTAAACACTTGTACTTATAGGAAGTTGGTAAGTTGGAACTTAATATTTTTATAATATTTTTTGTAACTCATACTTTTGTAATTAATAATCTTATATATTCCCGGTGCAATCAACGGCATTAATTATGTTTCATTATTATTATTTCATTATTATTCTACTTCATACCTTTACTAAGATGTCGCTATGGATTTGAATCCACCTGGCCCAACAATGTGCATGCATATTGATGTGGTTTACTGTACCTGATGTTGAGATGGTTTTTAGTAGCGTTTTATGCACTTGCACTGACACAGATGTCCACTATTTGTCATAGCATTATGGATGCATTATTATTTTTTTATATAAGTATATTTTTGAAATATGTAGTATAAAAAAGTACATCTATTGCTCCACTTAAATAAGCTTCTTAATACATAAATTGTGACCAGCGATGTTAGGCTTACAATAAATAATATAAGTATTATAAGTATAGTCATATTATAAATCAAACATTGTAAACCTGTTTGTGGTCCAAAATAAATTTAAAAAAAATAAATAATAATAATTTTATAATATACGAAGTAAACGAGGTAAATTGCTTAGTATAGGGTTTTTGTGGTAGGCCCTTCTTGGTGGGACTTGATCTAAGTCTGTCTGGCCACACACTTTTTGTTCACATATCCTGTTCAAATATCTTGGGTTTACATTTCTAGCATGGTGGCCTTCTACCACCATATTTAAGTCCGTAGCCAAAACAACAAGCTAGTAGCTTTGTTGAAAGAAATAGCTATGAGTTAAATTCTGTCTTTATCTAATATTTTGGTTTAGGAGACGAAGGTACCATTTGGCTCGGTACTGTGTTCTAAATAACTGTCCACAGAACAACAGAGGCTAAAGCCTTTGAAAATAATAAATTAAACTGCATCATAAATATTTGCAAACACAGTAGCACAAAGGGTTACATTCAAACAAATTTCGGTGATTGAAATACCTGCGTCCAGTCCGACTGTGAACCGCAAAAGCGCATTCAATCAACTCAACTAGCGAATGCTTCCGACGCACAATATGGCTGCCATTTAGTTTCGCGTAGTTTGGGTACACGTACTAAATCGGACAGTATCCTGCAGGCACAAAATAAGGAGACCCCAGAAGGTAAGCTTAATACATATCTATGTTTTTGTGCTAGAATTAGTTATGAGTCTACGTCTTACTTGGACATGCAGAAGTCACCACCTACTTCCATTAGAGAATAGACGGGATATCTGAGACCTGGTATTTTTTGTTAAAAGTTGCTTCTGGTTCTGTGGACTGCCCTGAGCTGGTTTCACATATACATAGGCCTTAGAGCTCCCCTTAAGTCACGCAGATTTCATCCGCTTCTGTACCTTCCCAGTGCCAACTCGAACTTCAGGCAGAACTCATATATGTTGCGTGCGGTTAACAATTTCAATGCAGTATCCAAGGAGGATGACATCAATTTATTTAATACAAATTGTTTGTCTGCGAGGCGTCTTTTGAGCCAGTTGTTTTTTAATGGTTAAAGTGCTGTGCTGTTATTGTGTTGTCTTGTTTTTATTGAGTTAATGTGCTATGCTTGTAATGTATATATATAACCCTACTTTAATTTGTTGCTATGTGTGAGGACCTGTAATTGGCTTTTGTTGATATTTTTGTTTCTATTTTGTTTATTAGCTGTTGGTTTTACAAAGAGTCAATAAATAAATAAATAAATACCGCGCTCGAGCAACGCACACTAGACCTTCTCGCGGACACGGAATCTCGGACCATCTCAAACCAGTCCGAGCGCAGCTGTTGCGAGACCCTTTGAGTGGTTGTATTTATGTGCGTTGCTCTAGCGCCTTTGTGTGAAGCTAACTTTCTGCAATCTCCTGATTTTGTGCTGCAGGCGTCATCATTTAGTGTAATCTTCATACTGAAGTTTAGATTTTAGTACACACCTGCGGTCCCATGTAGCATAATATTTTAACTGGCGATAGTTAAGTTCAGTTTACTGTTTGATGAGGAGCTCGATGGCGCAGTGGATAACGCGCCCGGTCTGCGAGTGCTGAGGTTAAGCAACTTTCGCAAAGGCCGGTCATCGGATGGGTGACCAAAAATGTATCATCTCGAGCTCCTCCGTGCTTCGGAAGGCACGTAAAGCCGTTGGTCTCGGCTGCATTAGCAGTCGTTAACAACCACCAATCCGCACTGGGCCCGCGTGGTGGTTTATGGCCTGTTCTCCTTATCCATCCATAAGGAAGGCTCGTGCCCCAGCAGTGGGGACATAAAATGAGCTGACGATGATGATGATGATGATGACTGTTTGATGACGGCCAGCCATCCTTTCTTAACCGGAATTTTACCTTCGAAGATTAGCCGTGGGAACTCGTAAAAGAATCCTCTCTCCATATGTCCGAAAATGGCGAGCTTGCGTCTCTTGATGACTGTAGAGATCAGCTCTCTTCTGCAGTTGGCTCTCCAGTACTCTGGCGTTTAAAGCACGTACGCAGGACTAGAGCAGTACAGAGTGTTTAGAATGAGTTTAATTCACTCTTCGGAAACATGAATTTGTATGGCATTGAAACTGGAGATCCTGGAAACGGGTTGAGTTGTTATTTTGTCATACAACTC
The DNA here is from genome assembly GCA_963082485.1 of Eudonia mercurella. Lineage (NCBI taxonomy): Eukaryota > Metazoa > Arthropoda > Insecta > Lepidoptera > Crambidae > Eudonia > Eudonia mercurella. Next base: position 6,808,883 of record OY720026.1, read on the forward strand.
TTGTGTTCTCGATAACGTGATCGAATGGTGAATAATACTCGCGCTAGACATGAAAGTTGCTTAACTTGCAAGATCGCATCACGCTCCATTTTTATATGAAATATTCAATTAAAAGCTCTACAGTTTTGGTCCTTACATTAACACACTTAAATTAATTTGAATTTTATCCGCCGGTAATAAATAACATAGTCTTATGACCAGAGACCAGTTAAAAATCCGTAAAGTTGCGTTTCAAAAACCGCACGAGCACCTATTGTTTTTCGAAATAAAGGCGTCTCGTCATTTATCCGTGGACACCTAACCCCAAGGCCTCTCATTATCCAAATATTTCTCAATCGTCGGCGACGTCCAAATGCCAAATACATTAGCTCCGCCGTTGTTTGTTATGGTAATAATCTTTAGTTTGCTGTCAATAGACAATGTCGGGAAAGAGGTCGCGTCGGGAATTGTGCTAGTCATTATTGTCTGTGTTACGAATTCATTTGTTTACTTGAAATATATATTTAAACAAATGACGATCGTAACTCCTCGAAGTTTTTAACTGAATGCTAAGTTTTATTCACTATTCGATCGATAACGTTACTAGCCATCTTCGAGCGCACTGGGCGGCGGCACCGGCGCCGCCGCACCGACTTGAGTCGATATGGTCGCTATGACCGAAATCGGTTAGGATAAACATCATCATTATTCATCATCACCAGTCTTTAAACATTTCGGAATCCCAAACAAGCCTCAATGTTGAGATTTTTGAAAAATAAAAAGATTGTCAAAAAATACTTATATTTCAAAATTTTATGAAATACTCTATGCTTAAGGAAAATACAAAACTGAAAAATAGTCAGTAGAAAACATTTAAAATATTTTGGCTAACGGAATGTGCTTATGCAATTTGAAACTTTCAATAATGGGCTTTGAAACCGTCGAAATTTAAACTTTGATGTTTGTAAGTTTCGATATTAAGTAGGTTACTATAGGTTCAAGAATTTGTCTGGCAATATTCTTTTTTGCGATGAAAGTTGTGAGTGACGGGTATTCACCTAGTACCTAAGTTAAGTATATTAAGGATAATTCACAATACATAATTGCCATGATAATTAACAATTAAATTTAGGTATAAATGTGGCTCAAACCTCTGTGTCGACCCAACCCAATAACATTAAGCCATGGCACGCAATGCATTTTACGTGAAGGAAGAAACAAAAGAACTTTCGCATTTCAAATTTATTATTCATGATTAGGATGACATATTAATCTTTATAAATAATTTATTACACTTTTTTGTTTATTGTTCAATCTACTAAATCCTGCCTTATCGTACGTTTATACCTTATCAGTTGATGTATAAGGTTCTTTGTTAGAACTCTTATCACGTCTGCCGTAAGTCATAGGTCTCCGGTCGAACAGCGCCCGCGAATCCAGCGCGATTGAAACAAGATCTATTTTATCCATTTTAAAACTTACGCATTCAATTTTAAATATTTTTTATTGGGGTTTATGTAAAGTGTTTGTTTTTGTTTAACCTCAATAAACATATTTTTAAATAAAAAAAATGGTTCTGCTATTCTTTACTATTTTTTTAGAACCCTTTTTTATTCGAACGTAATATTTTATATAAAATACTGTGAAAAAAAATTAAACGCCCACCCGACCCAGCCAGGAATCGAACCTGGGTCTTCCGCAATCCGGGCGGCACCGGTTTAGACCCAGAGGTCCCGGGTTCGATTCCCAGCGGGGGGTACATGTTTGTGTACTCGGTTTGGTTGGTGGTAGGGCTTGTTTGTCCGCCTGGCTAGCTACCACCATCTTATCTAATTATGTCGCCATAACATCAATGTTTGTAGCATTGTTGTGTTCCGGCAGCTAGAGATAAGATAGCCAGTGCCTCACTAGTTGAGGATCCCGGGTGAAGTGCGCTTCCATCATTGGCCTGATCATCACTTCACATCAGGTGAAATCAAGGCAATGTGCTTACCCGTAAAATATAAAAAACAAATTATTTTGGCTATCTTAGTAAGCATGCGAGCTTAAGATTAAAAAATTCTAAGTTTATGCTGTCTCTGTGAACCCGGGATCTCATCTCGATAAGACCGGTGGTCTTTTCATTAGACCTTAGGTCCTCTTGATGGCAGGAGTGGTTTTAAGTACCTGACTAGCTAATACCATGATATGCACATCTGTCGCTATATTAACAATGTTAGTAGCATTCTTGCATCCACCTTCAAACTCATCGTCACTAACCATTAGATTATATAACCAGCCGCTTCACTGTTCACAGTGCTAAGTGCAAGTCATATTTAACAAGAATGTGTCGTTCTCATGACAAACGAGGATAGATAAAATTTTACCATACGAATTCTCATCTTCGTTATTATGTTTGAATTTGAATTTTTTTAAATTGAAAAGCACTTTTCTCAAGTTTATTTGAATAAAAATCGCAAATATAGCACGCACTAAGCACGCCCAAAAGGGAATAAAAAGTCCAAAACATGCCGTAGCACATGAAACGGCAATTGGGTTAACCCTACACTACTTATTGAATTTTATATGAAGAGGAACTCAACCATTCTATTTTAACAGTACCATAGGGGCGACAAAAATAGTCCCCAAGCAAGTTTTCAGTGTTAGTTACCGTTATCGCGTACCCCGCGTCTCCCCTGAGGTAGAATGTAAAAAGGGCTTAAATTTTAAAACAAGACGCGCGCTTGTCACGTATAAAAACGCCACATTTTTTTCTTTTTAATAATTCAACAGTGGCCTTTTTACGTACCAAGGAATACGAACGAGCGAGCGAACGTATTATCGCTCTGTGGAAGTGAATATTTTTTTAATGTCATACTTTTAGCGTCTGCCTCGGCGCGTTGTTGCCGTTTGTTGCTGTTTGAAATATTTCTGTGTTTGCGTAATAAGGCAGCGAGCTAATGCACGGGCGGCACGTCATTTTATTGTGCCAGCAACGTGGATGGTTACAAAGACGATTATAAATGCAAGACTTTAAAGTGGGTAATGTCGGACGTTGGAAACTAAAATACTTAATTGTCCACATTTTTTTTTCTTTTTCTGTTATTGGTCAGACAAAGGAGTATGTGGCCGGCCCTTTTGATGAAATATGGCTACCGTATAGCACATGGAAACGGGTATCAAGCGCGTTTTACCAACCTGAAGCTTCAGTTCTTATGGTTCTATGCCCCGTTATTTTACTAGATCTAACCATTATTATTATTATTATCAGTTTCTTTTGTTACTTCTTTGCACTTTTTCCTGGCCGCCTCTGCAGTGAGCCAATCAGGCTGGTATGAATCCAGCTCGTCTGTCATATTCGCCTGTCATCTGTTTGTCATTTTGTTTATTATTCGAATTTCAGAAAATGTATCAATTGTTTAAAAAAATATTGATTGGTATTGTGCTGTTTACTTAAATGAAATCACACTAAATATTATGCATATGGACGCAGTATTAGACCCGATGGGGTTGAATTCCTTGCCCAATGAGCCGAATGAAAATTGTACCTGGAATCTATTTACTTTATTTAATAACATCGAGTAAACATAACAAAATAATAATTTTAATTACTGTACAAAAGTGTTCATATCGAATTTTCCAAACTTTAAGGTACAAACCCTTCTGTGAAGTGTACGATACATGTATAATGGTATTCAGGGTCTTCTTTAACCTATTGGAGGCCCTGGGCACTTACGGATAATGGGGTCCTTATGCTAAGCTAGATTTTAGTAAAACAGGCAAAAGGAGTAGATAAGCAAAACTCTAGAGTTATTCAACTGGTATTTTTATTTATTTGCAGCCAGAAAGAGTTGCCAGTGTTAGGTTTATTTGAATTAAAAAGCAAAAAATGTCAATAAGTTAGTAAGTAATTCTTGTTTCGTAAAACAAATATATTTATAGGTAATATCGATTATCGGTTTGTGATCTGGCAGGAACAAGGGGGCCCCATCGATTGCGGGGCCATGGGCACTTGCCTAGGAGTGCCCAATGGTAAAGAAGTGACCAATGGAATACCATCTTATTTGCCTACATAGCAATAGCTATGTAGGCAAATAACCCAAATAACCCAATTCACTAGTCATAGTAATTAAAACGCCTTTTGTACAGACGTCTGCACATAAACATATTCAAAAAGCTGTCAAATTTCTTCAATAAATGTTTAATGGAGGAGCTCGATGGCGCAGTGGAGTCTGCGAGTGTTGAGGTTAAGCAACTTTCGCAAAGGCCGGTCATCGGATGGGTGACCAAAAATGTATCATCTCGAGCTCCTCCGTGCTTCGGAAGGCACGTAAAGCCGTTGGTCCCGACTGCATTAGCAGTCGTTAACAACCACCAATCCGCACTGGGCCCGCGTGGTGGTTTATGGCCCGTTCTCCCTATCCATCCATAGGGAAGGCTCGTGCCCCAGCAGTGGGGACATCTGATGATGATGATGATGATGATGAAATGTTCAACCATATGCCATATACGTAAAGTTTTGCGCCTGCACCAGTCTGCACATCAGCAGGAGGCGTGTGTACTTTGTAATGTGTGTATTTTGTGAATAGTCTTCGCAATTTTTTTGTAACTAATAAAAAAGCAATTAGACATAGTACCTACTTATTTAAAATAGTAATGAAACTGTCTCTTTAAAATGAAATACGTATAAATAAACATTATAACGGGTTCACAATCATATTATGTCCAATAAAACGTATGCGGGGGAAACGTACAAAAACTTGTCAAAAGGAGTTCGGATACAAAAACCAGAAAGGGATAAGTTACGAATGTGTAAAAAAAAGGTGAGGTCTAGCGGTCGAGAACTCGAGACTCGAGTTGGAACAGTAAAAGAAATAAAAAAAGAACATTTTTCAATTTCAACACAACAATTAATTGTTTTGGCTATTTTGTTCCTTAACTACATCTTAATACATATTAAACATTATGTAACCCATTACTCTGTGGGCCAGTGGGTTATGACCCAATATCCTCTATCCTCATGTACTATTGTTCAAATATACCTGATGATGTGATAAGTTCGATTTTCGTTCTAACAGTTCGGAGGTACAGTGTCAAAAACACTTTTTTAGATGAATTTGTTAGAAATAAAATTCTTTGTAAGTATAGGTACACGCCTCGATGGCCTAGTGTCAATGCGCTCGGCCCGATACCCGAAGTTCCCGGGTTCATTTCCCATGTCGGGCAAAGTGTGTTACGGATTTTTCGATACTTAGCCCAGGTTTATGGATCCAGGATCACCAACCCGCACTTGGCAAGCGTGATGAGTAAGCCAATACCCATCAATTGTAGTGATGACTTGATTTCAATGATGGAGGCCTTTGCCCAGCTGTAGGACAGTATATAGGCTATTTACTTGACTTTATAGATACAGGCGTCAATGTCAAAATGCAAAATTAAAAAAAAAGGGGGGATGACGTCACTTTTTGTCTTTTTTTAACACTTAACCCAGTTTACTACGCAACGCAAGCACACCTCACCTAACCGCAGTAAATGTTTTCACGTAATACCTTTGGCTGTGTTTACGCTTTTTTATGGCGTATTTACGCTCGCACGATGAACACGGCAACTCTCCAGCGTACCATCGGCACAGGGTGAATGTAACGATTAAATTTTCAAACACTGCTTGCTTGTGCAGACCAAAATAGCGTTCACTGACTTTCCGTAGACTGATGCTGGGTGGCGATTTTCGGTTTACCGCTGAGTGTTGACATGCTGCCGCAGTTCAGACTTTACAGCTACACAAATAAGGGTCAAATTGTTTTGGTGTAGTGTCATTGTTAATTTTGTATGGGAATATGACGTGCGTTACTTACAATGCGGGAAGCGAGGGGTGCTCCTGTCTGTTGCGAGATTTGTATCACGTTCGCTGATACTGCGCGGGATGTCATGTTTTACGACTGATTGAATAAGTCCTTTTAATGGGCCGTGACATAGCTTTGGGGCTATTATGTATGTTCCTTATTCATTCGAAGAGCGTAGGGCAGCCCTTTAAATAGAATGCGATTTATTTTTTAAGCACGTACGATTTTTTGTCTTGCTTGAATTTGTTATGAATAGAAATCTGCTTTGTAGTATCAAGGTCCTTAAGAAGAATGTTAGTTATGCTTTTAAATATAATCATTTGTAATAAAAAAGCAGTTTTGATAATATAACAATTTTAATTGTTATTTTGCATTTACAGGGCTAATATTTGAATAGATTTTTTTAAATAATACAAAAATGAGAATATTCCTGAATAGAGTGCGAGTAAAGGACTGTCTCGCTAGCTTAATTAGATGAGCAATCACTGGTATTGTGAAAGGACTTTTATGAAATGTTCATGTAATTATCAATTTAAATTAAACCTTTTAATTAAGTAAAAGCGAAAATGTTGCGGTTTATCAACGTGACTGGCTTCACATTATTGTCTAGTGAATCAGAATTAATTGCTGCTTTTCACTTCACAATTCTAATTGTAATTAGGGGCAAAACTAAATGTTTAATTTAGGACATACGAGACCTCTCAATCCTCTTGAAATAAAATAAAAACTCTGTACCAGCGTAGGTATATATAACTATTATTTTCTTTCAATGCCCATTAACGATCTAATTGTCTAATAGAAATAAGTGCTAATTTTCAATGGACTGAAATCCGCGTCGCGCTGCCGCCGGCCGCCGCGCCGCACAGCTTTAACGACCTCGACAATTACGTAGAATAAAGCCGGTGCAACTGAGCCAAGTAATCAACTGATTGTATTCGGTGCGCTGATCTAATTCCACGTGAGCCATTCCGTGGCGTCACTTCCGTATGATATCACTGCGCCGTAATCTCCGCCACGCCACGCCACGCCGCCGCACAGGGCGTAATGGCGCGAGTGAGACGCCCGCGCCGTTCTCAAGTCGACGCCATTGCCGCCATCCGCCACCCGAGCGCCGGACTTCCGCCACGCCATTCCCCGCCATCGTCACCGACTGTCGCCCGCCATACAATGCCCTCGAAGGCGGTGGCTTTTTGTTTTGTTTAATTGAAAATTTTCGTCATATCGCCCCATTGTCTTGATATAACGGCGCGATTAATGAGATAAGATGCGTCACAATTTATCTGGAGGCTTGTCATTTAAATTGCTACGGTTATTAAATGTAAACGCTCCTTTCATAATACGCTATCAGTAATTGAGAGAGTGACCGATTGAAGAATTTTTTGGCACTGATATAAAGCAGCAGTTGTAAGTTTAAAATTAGATTATGCATATTTAATTTAATAACAAGTTCGGTAGTTAAAACTTAGTAGTAAAATAAACAAAAATGAGTCATACAAAATAATGAAATGGATCATTGAATAAATATTGAGCAGTAAAATAACTAAATGGGCAGTTACGTGTGGGAGTTAATGAATCGGAATTAGTCGGTAAGAAATCTCATTCTAAGCAGTTCTTAAACAATGAGGTGGTCAAATGTATTACTTATATTAGGTTTTTGAACACCACACACCACAATCTTATGCCGCTCCCCCCTTCCGTGACTGCGCTCCCCCCTTCCGTGACTGGCCCTCCTTGCGTTGCGCTTCGCTCGGGAAAAAAAAATTAACTTAACCTAACCAACAGTAAGGATTTCTGTATTAAGTTTGGAATAATAAAAAATAAATATAAAATAATTAAAATAAGGGATAAAACAATCTAAAAGTAATTACTGTAACGCAAAATAACGCCCCCTTCTAACGAAAATTTACCTCTCTTTTCAATCGGTTCGGGTTCTAGTGTCTCCGCTCCCTGTGAACTGACGAACTATTTATCTAACTGTCCATTCTTTCATTTTTTCCTGGCGATTTATTCATTAGACTGCTTACGTATTTTTAGTACTGATATTGTAGGATGATATAACCGACCAATTTTTTTTTATTACTGTCTATGTTTTGCTGTCAACAGCTGATAAATAAAATAACTGCCCATTCTTTTTTTCAACTGATCATAATAACCTCTCGAATGTTTATATAACAGTTTAAAAAATTTGTTCCCATTTTTTTTTATATGGCTACGTAATAGAATTGTAAGTTTTTATCATCATTATAAACACCCGACTATCGTCTACTGCTGAGTATAGGCCTTCTGCATGAGGAGAGATTGAGGCTATACGCAATAAAATAGAAGCTTTCCACTGCAAGCCTTTATCGTCTTGAAGACCTCTTGCCCTACCATTATATTGAATTGCCTACTTTAGTCAAGAATGCGGATGGATTGGAGATCGATGGAGCAGTGGTTAAAGCGCCCGGTCTACGATTTTCGCAAAGGCCGGATGGGTGACCTAAAATTTATCATCTCGAGTTCCTTCGTGCTTTGGAAGGCACGTAAAACCGTTGGTCCTGTTAGTCGTTAACAAACACCAATCCGCACTGGGCCCGCGTAGTGGTTCATGGCCCGTTCTCCCTATCCATCTATAGGGGAGGCCCAGCAGTGGTGACATAAAATGAGCTGGTGATGAATCAAGAATTACTGTTTACCTATTTTACCGCTATCGTGATATAGTTTTGTTATTTTGTATTTATTTGTGGTACAAGTTAGGCCTACGTGCTGATTTAAAAAAAAATCTCAACACTTTTATTTCAAATCTTGGACCTTGTTTAAACTGATGTTGTCTCATTTTTCTTCGTAAAAACAGATAAGGACGTCATTTATTTTACGACGTTCAGCTTTAGTCCACGGTTTGTAACTAACATTACAATGTTGTGTCTCGTAAGCCTCAGCAACGAGCTCGAGCGTCTTGCATTTTGCGATTGCGCGTTAAATTACAACAGTATTTTTATCAACGGTGATAGGAAGAACGCTATGTATAAAAAATCTGCTCGCCGCTCACAGCTGTCGTAGCTGAGCGGTAACAGTTTACTCCAAACCAGGGCTTATAACGTTATCAAATATACACTTTAAGTATCGTTAAGTAACGTTATTTGTACAATCAACAATGTATCGTTTTCGTTACTATTTTCATTACCTAATGCCAATCCGCGGAGAGCGGTTAGTTAATTTATTGGTAAAATGCTACTCAGGTAGCGATACCAAGTATAACGTTACCTTCGCTGTTAACGGTATCTTCGTATGATAGAGGTAGCGTTACCCTAATTCTTAACGTTATTCAAAGCCCTGCTTCAAATTCGACATATAAAAAGCGGGTACGGTAAAGATTACTTCTCTTGAAAACACAAAAACTAAAGTTGTTGTTTTGTTTTGCATCGATAATATAACTAACTAGCACTTACCCGCGTCTTCGTCCGCGTGGGTATGTTTTTATCCATTTAAAATGTAGCCTATGTTACCCACAAATAATGTAGCATTCTGTCAGTGAAAAAAAATGAAATTAAACATTAGGTCCAGAGATTACCCTTCTCAAACAAACAGTCACAAACTCACCTCTTTATTAATAGTATAACAGATATAGATAAATCGTCCCCGCCTCAGCTTATGCTTTGCGCCGCGTCAGTGGATGCCATCGGTCGCTTATCAAGCGGCGACACTTGGGCACTGGAGGATTAGCCTATGTTACCCGCAAGGAATTAGCATTCTATCAGTGAAATAATTTTTGGAATGAAACCTGTACTTCCAGAGATTACTCTCTTCAAACAAACAAAGTCACAAACTTACCTCTTTATTAATAGTACAGATAAATAGTCTCCGCCTTAGCTTATGCTTCTCCGCCTCAGCTCATGCTTTGCACCGCGTCATTGGATGCCATCGGTCGCTTATCAAGCGGCGACACGCGGGCACTGGAGGATTTGATGCGAGATGCAAGCCTATTATGCGGACCACCCTATACTATACGTACTATACGAACTATACGTTCTATAAGTACTATACGTATTAAGGCACTCACAACTATGAAACAGCTCCCTGTCGATCTGCGTAAAAGCAAAAGAGACGCAAATATTGCGAGGTCGCTGGATTCAAGTTAAAAAAGTCGAAAAACGATTTTAATTGAAAATCTAGAAAATCTAAAACATTTGCGTTTTTTTAATAAGTCGTAAGTTTTCATCGTCGTACAGACGCCTGCAGATCAACCTATACAAAACTGTCAAATTTCTTCAATAAATATTCAACCATATGCCATATACATAAATATCAAAGTCTATTGAGGAAATTTGGCAGGTTGCAGTAGTCTATTGTGCAAGCGTGTGTACTTTAGTAAATTAAAAAGAAAATCATGTAAATAGATAAGGTCGTTATTCCGTGTTTTGTTCCTGTCATGTAAAAGTCATTTCAAATTAGAGTAAAAAAGACAAAACACGAAATAACTATTCGAAGCTTATACTTTGTTTATTTGTAAGACCCATACTGTTTAGAGGTGACTTTAATTATTTTTCTATTGTGAAAATTTCATATTTGTGCATATTGGAAACAATAACATTGTTGCTTGTAAATTCTTTTGTAACATATATTTTTCTTGGTGTTATGTGTTATATATATATGTTGTTTCAACGTTTTGTAGAAAACATGCATAAAGAAGCGCAATTCAGAGTATTCAGCGCCTTAATAGACAAACGTCAAGTTTAATAACTTCACGGTGGCTACCCTCAAATTGTCCTTGTTCGTAATAATTAGGAATTATATTTGATACGTTGACATGTGGTTGTTGTACGTGGATTCAAACACATTACCGACTCTGTGGTTTGGTGGTTAGATTTAAGTCCGTCTGTCTATCTTGTCTAAATCTGTTGCCATGACAACAACGAGGCGTCGGCGTCAGTAGCCGTACCTATACTGCCGCGCAATTTATGAACGCAGTTAAGAACATGTGAACAGTTTCGAGAAAATAGATCGTAATGTCAGTGCCTCAAATATCACAATCACAAACACAGTAAGTTGTACTTACTGCGTTCATAAATTGTGCGGCAGTATAGATGCTCGAATAGAATGCGAGAAATCGTGGATCAATCAGAGAAGAAGGAGACAGAACTGAGTTAGCTGACAATTTCGGTTAAAAAATCCCGTAATTAGATTTAGTTTTCGTTAGAAAAATGCCAAAACTAGCTTTTTTTTCGTTTTTATTGCTTTTATTATTTTTAGTTATCTCTTTTATATCATTTGACAATTATATCGAAATAAATATTAGTTGAAATTAAAAGTGTGTATCTGTGCTGCTGCTGCGTTCGAAATTAGAACTAAAAATTTCGGACCATTTTTAGTGGTTGGTTTGGATCCCTTAAAACGTATTTTCCTTTATAATTTCGTTGACGTCAGCCCCATACGTAACGCAAGCGTATTAGCTTTCCGATATGGTTTACAGAACTATTACTAATGTGTTAATAATAATTACCATGTACGGTAATAATCCAATAGTAAAGGCAAAAATTGCCTTTAAATATACGATGTTTTGGCGAAGTTGCATTCGCCATACCATGGCACATTAAAATTACTGACTTTGCGTTGGTACATTGTTGTTGTTACATTTCATGTGTTTATTGTAGAGTTCTTCTTACACAGGGAGGAAATTTTGAAATGAAATGAAATAAATGAAAATGAAATGAAACATTTTTCAACATTTGACGCTGTAAAAGATTTTTGCTGAATTTCTTCCAGGTTCAGTACTCATGTATCCTGCCCTGTAGACTTACGAACCTATCGATGGCGTAGCGATATGAATGTATCATAAGAGCTCAATGGTTGCAGTACGAACAATTTTTTAAAAATTAAATTTACATCTTTGTTTTATTATTGACTAGCTGACCCGGCGGACTTAGTACCGCTTTGACAGTTTCCATCATTGAGTTAAATATATACCAATGGTTTCCATGACAACAAAACAAACAAATCATTTTGTATTGGAAAATTAAATTGTCGTTTTTAATATTTTATTTAATACATTTTTTTAATATAGCCTATGTTACTCAGCGCTTATCTAGCATTCTAATGGTGAAAGAATTTTTTTAATCTGTCCAGTAGTTTCGAGTTTATTCGTTGCAAACAAACATACGTACAAACATTTCCTCTTTATAATATTAGTATAGATGTAAAGATGATACTATTATTAATAATTAATCCAATTGTCAATATTGGTGGGGTTGTTTGTTCCGTATTCATCCCACGAATACATTTTTCCTTACTCATCCCATTTCACGTAAATCACCGTACTTTTTTTTGGAAGCGGTGAAAAACTTTAAGTGTTCCTCAAGCCGTTTGATCGAAGCACCGTCAGAGCGCTTTTAGCGGAATGGCATCACGCAAGTGTGTCCCCTTGCCTGATTTGATTCTCCGAGGAGTTGGAAGCGGACCTGGTTAATAGGGTCGCGGAGCTGGGAAGAAGCGCCCAGGTACATAACTGTACCTGGTATAGAGCGCGTGTGAACCGTAGGTATTCTTGTTGTACGAGTACGGTGTCTTATGTAAGTGCATGTTTAAAGTCAAAGTCAAATAATTTTATTCCACATTCCACTTAAAGTAGATTAAACTGCTGAATCTACCACCAGCTCGGATTTTGGGAGAGCCTTCGTACAAGAAGAGCTGGCTGCAACTCAGGAGGCTTATTTCTTTTTCTCCAGCCTTTTTCTTTTTAGTGTATCATAGTAAATGTGTAATTGGTCTGTGGCACTGGCATTTTGAGGATCGGACGCGCATACTTTGTAGAATAGGTAATTTATTTTTATTTTTTATATCTTACGAGTAATCACAGTGCCTTCTTCTCACCTGATGTTGATGTGATAATAAGGCCAATGGTGGAAGCGCACTTCACCCAGGATCCTCAACTACTGAGGCACTGGCTATCATATCTCTAGCTGCCGGAACACAACAATGCTACAAACATTGATGTTATGACGACATATTTAGATAAGATGGTGGTAGCTAGCCAGGCGGGCAAACAAGCCCTACCACCAACCTAATCAAGTACACAAACATGTACCCGCGTCTGGGAAAAGAATCCGGGACCTTTGGGTCTAAACCCGTGGTCTTAACCACTAGACCACAGAGGCGGTACTAATATAGATATAGAGTTTACAATGCAATGTTCAACCAAATGTATGTATGCAATTCCTGTGATATAATAGGATGCTTGGAAAGTCTAGTTTTGTTTCGATAGCGATGCATGTTTAAGTGAAACATTTGTCAGTTATTGAATCACAAAGCTGAACTAAACGAAGCAATATCTAAAAGCCGTATCGCCACTGCACTCCAGGGGATAAGCTCGTACAAACTTTATGATATAGAATCAATTGATAAAACAATTTTGAAATCATGTCTGCGCGGACTAATATAAAGTTGTTGCTTAGTACGCTGGAAAAGTCAGTAGTAGGTATAAGCTATATAATCGCTGTTATCTTGTATTTCTTATGAAGAAATATTTTAAACATCATTATCATCATCATTATCATCTTATTTTATGTCCCCACTGCTGGGGCTAGAGCCTTCCCTATGATGGATGGATAGGAAGAACGGGCCATAAGCCACTACGCGGGCCCAGTGTGGATTGGTGGTTAACGACTGCTAATGCAGCCGGGACCAACGGCTCTGCGTGCCTTCCGAAGCACGGAGGAGCTCGAGATGACAAATTTATGGTCACCCATCCGATGACAGGCCTATGCGAAAGTTGCTTTACCTTAGCAATCGCAGACCGGGCGCGTTAACCACTGCGCCATCGAGCTCCTTTTAATTATAATGACAACTCTTCATCTTATCAAAATATGTTGCCATAACATCCATGTTAGTTGCATTGTTGCGTTCCGGCAGCTAGAGATAAGATATCCAGTGCCTCAGTAGTTGAGAATTCAGGTTGAACCTTCCACCTTCAGCTTTATCATCACTTATCATCGGCTGAAATGAATGCCATATGCGCTTAGTGCCTAACCGTAAGAAAAAAAAATTTAACATTTTGTGTACAAGAAGTTTTGTAATTGGCCTTACAAATAATGATAAGGATTAATTTTAGTAATTTCTTCAGTATATCGCTGTATGAATTTCCTAATGTAATTAAATAAATAATTAAAGTTAAATAGCACCTATGCATTAGCGTTATAGACATGTAATGCTACCCTACCTAACTTAAAACTGCTACGGTAATTTTAAATTAATCGACGCTTAACTGTAAAACAAAACAATGTCTACCTGTGTTCAAAACGCTACTCATTTTAATTCACCAGGGACTTACGTGTCCAAGCTTGAATAAAGCAACCATTGTCCCTTGTTCCAACTAAATACAACAAAAGTCTGTGGTCATAAAGATTATGAAGCTTATACAACTTACGTCATTAATTTGATAAAATAAAAAGTGTTGGAAACGTTCCACGAGCGGGATTCGAACACGCACCCCATGACATGCCGGGTCAGGTACGCACCAACTGTGCTATCGTGGCTCAATCCAACATCTACTTTTACTCTGTAAGCCAAAACAGCCCTATTCAATGTTGACAACTACGCACGTCATCAACATCCGATTTTCCGATCTAAATTTGCGTAAAATCATAATATGTAAGTATAATCATAAATATAGATTTCCTAATTCTTATCTGATCTTTAGGATCTGTAAAAATATTACCTAAGAGCCACGATAGCATAGTGCGGGTTCGAATCCCGCTCGTGAAACTTTTTCAACTACATGATTACAATTACAACCAGAACAGAGATTTTTCCATGCAAGAGTTAGCGAAAATTTTTTTTACTTAAAAAAAAAATCTTTTTTAAAAGTAAAAAAAATAAATAGAAAAGGTCGCTTAACACTTTTGCTTTAGCACTTTGTCAATCAAACTTAATAATATAACAGGCGCTGTCAACTTCCAGTACCTAAAGCTATGACTTCTTCTGCTGACTTATACTATAGAGGTTGTTTAAATAAGAGAGCCGTAAAGCTTTTCTTACTAGTGAATCTTAAATGAATTCACTTATCAAACTTGAATAAAACTCAAGATTCAACAGTAAAATATCTTTATTGATTCACACAATATATCGAACGTTCACGAGCGGTTAAATCCTAATAAACACTTAATTAATTTAAACAACATGCGAAACTTGTAAGTGTACATTTTAAAGAGATATTTGCAAGTGACTTTTTATGCGACATACAAATGAAAAGCTTTTGAAAACATGAACAGATAAAATAAATAAGGCGAAATTAGCAAACCACTCAAATATCATTTAATACCGACATTATGACTGTCATTAAAAGCTCGTATCCCACTGTTCAGCTCCCCTCGGTCATTCCATCTTGTCTCAAAATAAGGGAACTCAGAAGGTAAGCTTAATGTATATAACGTATGTACGTTAGAGACCACACAGACCCATTGCACAGGCACGGATCTCGGAAAATTCCGAGCGCAGCTGGGTGCCTAGTATAGTGCGAGTTTTTGATTTGTAACATCATTCGACTTCGTAGAAATGCGACGGAAGTACCGTAACATCTAGAAATGTGACGGAAGTAGCGTAACAGTGTGATCCGCTCATTTAAATATAATATCATCATAAATATATCATATGATATGATGTATTTGTATATAGTTTACCTTCAGCAGTCTCCTTATTTTTGAAATAAGCCAGTGCATGAAATATATTGAGATATTGAGAATATATATTGACTGAGGTCAGTAGTTCGTTTGCGAGTTTGCTAGCGAAATAAAAAAAGGAGGAAAACTATACGTCATTGTTGATTCAATATTCTATTTTGTATCGTAATATTGATTTCAAAAAGTGAGATGTCAAATGTTACATATATGTCATGTCATTATAATTATGCGACTACTAAGACTCGTAATTTTTTTTATATTAACGGGTAAGCACAGTGCCTTGATCTCACCTGATGTTAAGTGATGATAAGGCCAATGATGGAAGCGCACTTCGCCATTCGATCACATTAACTAAAACGAGAATTTGTATGCCAAAATAACTCTACTCGTGTGTCGCCAGGAGGCACTGCTTCGATGCCATACTAATTTTCGTTTTCGTAAACGTAATCGAATTAATACGTATAGTAAATAAATCTCACACAAGGCACCCTGAGATGCAGATGCGAGATTCCGTGTCTATGATAGGTTGTCTATGTGTGCGTTGCTCTACTAGCGCGTATGTATGAAGCTTACTTTCTACAGTTTCCTTATTTTGTGATCTCGTTTTGTCATCTCTCGATGTCCTTTACGCAATGCCTTTCAGAGGGCTGCAGTACTTTGTCAACCGTATCAAAACACATACCTAGCTATTATTATAGGAGCAGGCAGGCATGGAATTATATCTACTTTACAGTTTAACATTTTAGTATTATGTAAATCTATACTAATATTACAAAACTGAAGAGTTTGTTTGTTTGTTTGTTTGGTTGAACGCGCTAATCTCAGGAACTACTGGTTCGAATTGAAATATTCATTATTTTTGTGTTGAATAGTCCGTTTATTGAGGAAGGCTATATAGGCTATATTATATCACGCTATGACTAATAGGAGTGGAGCAGCAATGAAAAATGTTGCAAAAACGGGAAAATATTTTTAACGCGGGTGGATTTGGAACTTTGGATTCGAAAATGGTTTAGATTTACAATTGGACCCGGTAGGTGGCGCTGCTATAGGGGTCTATCATGGAATACGCGTGTTCTTAAGCGGACGAATGATTTGATTGTTTTGTTGTCATGGAAACTGTCAAAGCGGTACTAAGTCCGCCGGTCAGCTAGTAAAAATATAAGGCTTTTGCCCAGCAATGAGACTAGGTAGATAACTAAAAAAATATATTTGGCCTATGTCCAACAGTGGGCTAGTGTAGGCTAATGATGATACCAGTAAAAAATGCCACCCAGATAACGATACCATAACGTTACCTTTTGTAACGGTATCTTCTTTGACAGAAGTTTCATATTTATACGAATCGAGCTCAGACGTCTGCACATCGAGCCATCCAAAACACAGGTACGGTCTTGCGTGGAGTATTGCTCACACATCTGGGACAGTTCCGCAAAGTACCTTCTCGATGCCTTGGACAGATTGCAGCGTTCGCGCTGTACGCATTATCGGCAATGCTGTACTTTAAGCTAGCCTAATTAAACCTTTGTTAACATTATTTTGTGGTGAGAAAATAAACTTATTTATTATCATTCTCTTTATTAAAACATCTTAAGAAATTTTTTTTACAATATTTTATATAAAAACATATTTTCAATATAAAATATTATAAAAAACTTAACTTAGGTTGTCACCGACAGCGTGGATAGACCCAAGCCTATCGGTGGTTAGGGCTGCAGAGTGAGGAACTTTCTGACAATACGTGCCGTGTCAAGGAGCCTTTAGAATACTGCCTTTTGTATCTGACCCTTGACCCAACCTTTCAGCGAGAGTCTCTCTAGGTGTTGATCGAGGCTCTTGGCTAAAAGACCGTTTGCCGAAACGACTATCGGTACAATAATGATTGAATCCACATCCCACACGGAGGTAACCTCGTGAGCCAAGTCAAGGTACTGAGCTTGTCCTTCTCAGCTTTCACGAGGTTCTCATCATGAGGTATGGTGATATCAACCAGTATTGCCACCACGATATCAGGCTTATTGGCGACAATAGTCCTGTCCGTAATGATAGAGCGATCCCAGTAGAGCGTTGCATGACCATTTTCGAGTACTGGCGCAGGTGCGTACTTATATTACGGCACCTCCGATTCAACAAGGCCATATCCAAGAGCAAGAGCAAGTTGCTGGTGAATTATTCTGGCTACTTGGTTGTGTCTGTACAAATACTCCGTTAGCAAGATGAGAATAACCAGAATTAATATGTCGGAGTGATTCACCTGGACAGCGCCGACGGCATGCCCGACAGATGTCGACCGTACCGTCCCAGATAATATATTTCCAGTAGTTATTCGTCTTGATGACTTCATCTTCAATGCCACAGACAAAACCTTCGGTTTCCCCAAAGAGGTCACCGAAACGTAGCCAGTTTACCGAGGTTGGCAAATCTACATCAGGTCCATTATTATTATTATTATAAATGTAGAAGTCGCAAATACTCTCGAATCTCTGCAATTGCGTAGAGATGTTGCGTCACTCTGCGTGTTTTACCGCTTATACCATGGCGAGTGCTCTGAAGAGCTCTTTCTCTTCATCCCACCTTCTCCCTTCCTTGGTAAAATTGGAAGGTCCCAACTCGCGCGCACTCGCCACTTCCACACATGCCAGTTGACGAAATATTTTTCATGAGAAAAGCTAAGCTACATGATCGAATCGTGTATTACCATAAAACTCGCACTATTTCTGTTAGCATTCTGTGGACGTCTTTTGACCTCTCACTACAGCGACGGCATTGAATCGATTCCCGGGTTCAATTTCCGGTAGGCGGCATGTGTTTGTGTGATGGACGCGAACGTTCCAATCTGTTCTGGAAATTTGTATCCATCCACTATCTAGTTTCTGTGAACAAAGGAGATGACAGGGTTGTTCTTGGTACCGACATGTATGAAGGAACGTGATCGCATGCGAACTGAAGAACGATGAATGTGGTTGTTGATTGCTGAAATGGAGGACGTAGACAAAGCATAGGATTGACAATGGAGTTTGTTGTGATAACGGCTGACTGATTGAGCAGGATTGAAAACAAGATTTGTTTTTTTTATTTATTAATAAATTAATTGGCCATTTTCTCATTAAATAATAATGAACAACATATCTTAATCTATTTAGTTACAGCAATTTATATTTAAAAATTAATTACATCACAACTATTCATAACATTATATAAGTTACCTATAATGTGACACTTAATACTACATATTTTTGTATCTAAAGTTTTCATTTTTTACCACTCTAACTAAAAATTCTAATATATTATTTCTGTGACTCTTACTTCTCATTAGTGCACTGACTCTTGTTTCACGGAGTAGATAAAGAAGGTTTGTTTAGATTTGTTTACAAGCTTTGTTAACGAGTTTTGTTTAGAAGATACCTTTTGTATTATTTTTATACAAGCGAAAAAATAACCAATTAATAAGCGCCAATTTGACCCAGTAAATCAATTAATGAGCGGAATCGTCAGCCTACCTACTGATAAGAATAAGTATGCTAATTAAATTATTGCCGTGTCCCTACGATACTAATATTGCGTACCTACATTATATATACTATATATATTACATAGTAGTACATAGTATCTATATATATATTACTATACATATATATTACTAGCTGACCCGGCGGACTTCGTACCGCTTTGACAGTTTCCATCATTGAGTTAAATATATATCAATGGTTTCCATGACAACAAAACAAACAAATCATTTTGTATTGGAAAATTAAATTTATTGTCGTTTTTACTATTTTATATATATTTTTTAAATTTAGCCTATGTTACTCAGCGCTAATGTAGCATTCTAATGGTAAAAGAATTTTTTAAATCGGTCCAGTAGTTTTTGAGTTTATTCGTTGCAAACATACATACATACAAAAATACATATATATACTACATAAAATACATCGATATACGATATTTATTACCATCTGTAATATTACAACATGAAGCAATAACCTATGGGGTGGTATGATTATAAATAAAGATAAAGATAAAGATAATTTATTGCTGTATAAAAAACTTAGCCTAGATACAAAAAGTTTATGTTAAGTAATTGTTACAATAAAACATTTACACAATAATAATGACTAACTATTTTAAATGCGGAACTGAAAAGTACTCTAATAATATGATTAATTGCTCTACTTAATTAGCATTTTCTACATGGTCTTTAAAATTATGTAATTACTAATAATAATTTCTCTGTGTCATCATATGTTTTCCCTTTTAGCCACTCTTGTACAGTTTTTTTACATTGTACTTTGTTATTTTTTACATTGTAAAATCATTTCGCATAACGAACATAAGAAGCGAAATTGAGAAGTCACTTTGAAGCGTTTCACAATACAGCTCTCTTAAACAGCCAGCTCACAGGCAGCCGACGACGTCCAGTATGTTTGGTCGTATAATAACTCCTTACACGACAAACAGGCGAATTCCCACCGGCATCGGCACCGGCTACGCTTCGGCCCAGTTGTCTACATTATGTAACAGCTCGTATGAGATTGAAAGGCCCGACAATGTCAAGTTTCGTGCATTTACCATCACCGCTTACTCGGTAATGGTCCATATTTTTTCATTGCCGCTTGGGAAATCACCTTTAAGCCAAACTACTCGTGTTTTACGCTCCCCAAATGTAACTGTTTCAATTATGCTGCGCTGGAGGCTGGAGGTAGCCAAGGAAATGAGTTGTCCGTTATTTATGTTCAATCGTCTACTGTTTGTGAAATGTACGGTTTCATGCAAGTGTACGGTCTGCCTGTTGCAATGCAGTTACCATTTGTAAAGAAAAAAATGTTTATTTTGGATGATATTTACCTTTCAAAAAAAGCAGTCCCGTTGTTTAAATATTCCTCTTCTCCAATGTTCACTCATGCTGCGCTGGAGGTAGCCAAGGAAATGAGTTGTCCGTTATTTATGTATGTTCAATCGCCGACTGTTTGTGAAATGTACGGTTGCATCCAAGTGTATGGTCCGCCATTTGCAATGCAGTCACAGTTTCTCATGATTAGGCTTTGGCTTTAAAAAAAGACAATAAAGTTACCAATAAGATTGCTTGAGATATTGATTTTTTTTAAATTAAAGCTATCATTGTGTGTTCACGACTCCATTACTAGTGTAATGGAGCCGTGAACGAGGCGTGGCCTATAGCTTGCGCTCTTAAAAGATATTTCTAGCCAACTAAACAGGTTACTGTTTCCCCTCTATCATAGGCATGATGAATCTCATCATCACAGAGACAGAGATGAGTGACTTCATAACACAGGGAAATTTGGGCAAGATGATATCTATTCGTTTTAATTAATGAATTTTCGTTTGGTTTTCAGGTAAAAATGCAAACAATTCAAACGCTGCCTGCCAAAGCACCGATTGTAAGTAATTGCTTCTCTGATCAATTAATCATTTCAAATGAAATTGACGTGTTGAACCATCGGATTCCTGCATATAAAACAGATCCATAATTCATCGTGATCCTAATATAAACCTCAATCTATTATCTCTTAAACGATTTCGCAGTGAATGAATATTCATTTAAGAGTAATGCCTGTCTAAAATGGCATTACGAGAAAAAACCGTTCCTCTCCTGAATGGGGGAAACTCATTTAAATTTTTGATTGTGAAGGAAAGCTGGCAAGGGCGGCCCAAGTAGCGCCCTAATCGGAAGGTCAATAATTTGTTTTGGGGGCATTCCTTTTGTTTAATTCGCCGGGAGTTTCTTTAAGAAGTGTCGAAAAGACCCCAGAGTTTAAAAGTTTTGTACTAACCTTCCGATCTGTCCGTAAGAGTGGATTTTATCATAATTGTTATATGGATCCAGCAATTAACACATGGTAAAATATATCCTAATTAATCTAGAACAGCTAGGACGCAAGTTTGATGACTTCCAGTCTATCGAACAAGCCGGTTTCCGAAAAGGCTTCAGCACCATAGACCACATACATACGCTGCGGCATGTTATACAGAAGACCGAAGTCAGTCAGTCAATGTCAGTCCGTCTTCAGAACCAGAGCTCGAAAACTATCTAGTTGCAGCGAGAAGTGAGACAGGGAGATGTGATATCTCCGAAACTGTTCACTGCTGCGCTGGAAGATGCTTTAAAGCTTCTGGACTGGAAAGGAACGTCAACGTCAACGGCGTATACATCACTCACCTTCGATTTGCTGACGATATAGTGGTCATGGCTGAGACCCTGGAAGACCTCGGCACAATGCTCGGTGACCTCAACAGAGTCTCTCAACAAGTGGGTCTTAAAATGAACATAGAGAAGACGAAAGTTATGTCAAACACACGTGTCGTACCCACTCCTCTGAAGATTGGGGACTCTGCCCTTGAAGTTGTGGACGATTATGTTTACCTGGGACAAACGGTCCAGCTAGGTAGGTCCAACTTCAGCAAAGAGGTCAATCGTCGAATCCAATTAGGCTGGGCAGCGTTCGGTAAGCTACGAAATATCTTTTCGTCCGATATACCGCGGTGTCTCAAGACGAAAGTCTTTGAACAGTGTGTGTTGCCAGTGATGACATACGGGACTGAGACGTGGTCGCTCACTATGGGCCTTATCAGAAGGCTCAAGGTCACTCAAAGAGCAATGGAGAGGGCTATGCTCGAGGTTTCTCTGCGAGATCGAATCAGAAATGAGGAGATCCGCAGAAGAACAAAGGTAACCGACATAGCCCGAAGAGTTGCTAAGCTCAAATGGCAGTGGGCAGGGCACATTGCTCGCAGGACTGATGGCCGCTGGGGCGGAACAGTCCTCGAGTGGCGACCGCGTACCGGAAAGCGCAGTGTGGGCAGGCCTCCATCAAGGTGGACCGACGATCTGGTGAAGGTCGCGGGAAGCCGCTGGATGCGAGCAGCACAAAACCGGTCGTTGTGGAGATCCTTGGGGGAGGCCTTTGTTCAGCAGTGGACGTCTTTTGGCTGAGATGATGATGATGAATCTAGGACATGAAGAAATTTCATAATTATTCTAGGACATGAAGACATTTTACTTATCAATTTACCCGGCAATTTACCCGCCTAGGGTAAATTTGTTCCCTTAAATAAAGTAAAAAAAATAAACAGATATGCTTATAAAAACATTACATCTACTATGATTTTATTTACACAGTTTTATCGCAATAAAAAAAATGTCTTAAATCTTATTCATTCATTTTATGAGCAACTAAATATCTGTTAATTTTTTATTTCATTTAATTCAACCAAAGATATTGTCAAAATTTCCCATGTTAGTAACCTCACCATTTTCGGGAAAAAAAATATTCAAAATTTGCTAACAGTAAATCAAACATAATAACGTAAGGAGTAATTGACCATACAACGTTCATGTCACAATGAAACCATTCAATGAGTCGTCTCCATAAAAAACCTCGTAAGTAGGTAAAGTTCTCGCAATCTTAAGACCATAAACACATGTCGGCTCGGAAGAGAAACGAGCGAGTCCATCGCAAAAAGGTTTGTCGGCATTTGTGGGTAGTTTAACGACGGAAAGTTTTGGCGTCACCTAAATACATTGGTATTTACAAAGTGAGTTTGTGGTGAGTTGACCTGTCCTACATATTTGGGAGAGGCAAACATGTAACAACATTTTTTTTTAGATGAATTGGGCGGTAGTCTGTCTTTTACGTTATAATAATACTTTTATGTATCACTTAATCAGCATATTTGATGATTTAGTAAATTATTAAAGTAACTTACCCCCTTCAAATCTATCAAATAGAAGTTTAATTTCTTGAAGTGTATGACTATTTAACTATTCAATTCATAGACCCCAAATAAGGGTTAAGTTGCATCAAAACTGAGCTTAACCCTACTTAATTAAGTGTCATTAATCTTTTAATCTCGTACTAAGTCGATCTCTATTATTTTGTAGCAAGTTTCGCACTCATCATCATCAGCTCATTTTTAGGTCCCCGCTGCTGGGGCACGAGCCTTCCCTATGGATGGGAGAACGGGCCATTTACCACCACGCGGGCCCAGTGCGTATTGGTGGTAGTTAACGACTGCTAATGCAGCCAGGACCAACGGCTTTACGTTCCTTCCGAAGCACGTAGGAGCTCGAGATGATAAATTTTTGTTCACCCATTCGATGACCAACTCGCAGACCGGGCGCGTTATCCACTGCGCCATGGAACTCCTCAATTCCACACTACTTCCAGTTTTATATAATTGATAAACAGTTTTTTGGGTAGCTTTTCTGCTAAGCTTTATAAACCGCAAATCCTCAATCACTTGTTGAAACCTAACCTAATATTGCCTATAACCCTCTCAGGCCCAAAAAACGGGCGCCCACCCTCGCCGGCCGCCACCGGAAGACGAATGACCAAGTCCATCACGAAAAGGTTCGCTGTAATCATTAGCAAAGAGTTTAATGAGGGAAAGTTTGGAAGGTACTCAGTGACGTTATTTATATCGCAAGCTGTTGGACACAGAACGCGGAAGCAGGCTGCTTATTGAAGTCGTTTTACTAGTTTGGTTTACCATATTGTGAAGTTTAGATGATTTTTCTAATGGAAAACTTTTTTTTCCTTTTTTTATTTAATTTTTATTTCTGAGTCAAGGATACAAGTAAATTTCAAATGTTGGACAATTTGTTTTCGTTATACTAAAACTTAGAGCATTCTAAGTACTGAAACGATGTAAGAATTCAATTCACGACAACAATACCTACTACACTAAATCAATGTTATAATTATTAAAAAAAATACTTGGTATATGAATAATAAAATCACCCTCCCGGAACTCATCCTCACTCGTACGCTAAGACACTGGGCAAGAGAAAGAGATATACCCCACACCACTAAATACACAGACGCTTTCGGGTCCAGACACAATAGAATTAAATTGTTCTGTGGTAACCAGAGCACAGTGGTCTAAGAAACCAAATGAAACCATCCACGACAATAGATGTGCTATACTGAGACCCGCTGTTAATATTTGCCAGCTAGTTAATGAGAAAAAGACTAGTACAAGATTACTAGTAGTAAAAGACTACTAGTTTTTTAAACCATATATCGGTTTCTATAGCGTCTTCAAGTTATCTGGGAATTCTGGTATCAAGCTGGCTGGCGACACCAAGATAAGAAAAAGGTCGTTTTTCTGGTGAAATTCCCAGATGTTACCCTCGCCGCATCTTGGAGCGCGAGTGCAGTTCGATACTGTCGTCCGCAGACTGAAGTCTCATTCTCACGTGGGACACCATTTCTGAATGAGACCAGCAGCTTCTACCCGCAACCGCGTTCTGTGTGAACGTACCTTAAGGGTACCGTTGTATCTCGTCCTTTCATTATCTCATTTTGCGCTCTATTCGCAACTATCTTTGATGTTTAAACCACAATAAGCTCGGTGGAATTGAATTTTATGGTCGCTTTCAAAACCTTTATGGATGTGTCCGATACGGGGGGGTCGGATAAAAAGAGATTTGCGTAACCCTTTTAGAGATAAGTCTGTATGTTTACAGTTTATTATGGTGTAGTTTATTATAAAATAGCAACATTTTATATTAAAGCATCTCGTTTCTTCGTACCCAAGCCACAGATAACCGTATTACCACTTACGTAACGTGTATGATAACTAGGGAGCCTAATATAATGCGCGTTTATTTAGCATTGAAGCAGCGTCTCTTGGTGACCAACGATAAGATTTAAAATTTTGCAATACAAAATCTCGTTTCACCATCAACATCTTAGCCAAAAGACGTCCACTGCTGGATAAAGGCTTGCCCCAAGGATCTCCACAACGACCGGTTTTGTGCTGGTCGCATCCAGCGGTTCCCGCTACCTTTACCAGATCGACGGTCCACCTTGTTGGAGACTTGCCCATACTGCACCGTAAAATCTCGTTTGTGAAGGCAAATAAAACTTGCACTAGGACATGATTCCTGATACGTGTCGAACAGTTTTTTAGAAAAGGCACTTTAGGGCCTTAGGTTTGAATGTTGTTGTAACGTCGTTATTTTTTATTTCCATGAGACTAAAAGCACTTTTAGCAACTCGACTTGGGGATTAGAAAAGTGGAGGTATGTTTTGTTGAATAAATTTTTTCTTTTTCGTTGCGTCATCATCATCTTTATCTACTAAGACACTTGGGGTTTTATGTTCCAACACGATGGTACTAATGGTTAAAATGTTATACGGATCTACTCGAGGTACCTCTGCATATTACTGTATATCAACGTTTCGAACCCTTTGGTGGGTGGTGAAGACGAGGCCGCTGTCGGCGACAGCATCGCAGCGATCGGCCCCGCGCACACACGGCGTAGACGAACGACGGTGGACCGACGGAGCACGACGGACGGCGATCGCCGCTGAAAGTGGACTTCGGGTTTCGCGCGCGTATACGCAACACGTATTATCACTGTCGGGCGCGAGCTTGTATTAATTTCTGATCGTTAGAACCAATACACAATAATTTACAGTCCACTCAACGTTTCATTTAATAAAGGACAGGAATCCCTTTTCTCCACCGTTCGCTAAAGAAAAGGGCACTGGCCCCAACAGTGGGTTTGTTAGTTAGCTATTAACGACTGCCTCAATGTTTTACGTCTTACGGGTAAGCACTTCATCTCACCTGATGTTAGGTGATGATAAGGTCGATGGTGGAAGCGCACTTCACCAGGAATCCTCACTGAGGCACTGGCGATCTTATCTCTAGCTGCCGGAACACAATAATGCTACAAACATTGAAGTTATAGCGACATATTTAGATAAGATGGTGGTAGCTAGCCAGATAGACAAACAAGCCCTGCCACTAACCAAATCGAGTAAACAAACATCCATTTCCATCTGGTCACCCATCAGTTACCCGGTATCGCGGATCCTGCTTAACATTCCCGATCGCACCATAACGCTAGCCTACTAACTTCCAGCTGCGTTGCACACAATTGAAATATTTCTGTAACACAGCGCCAAGAGTGGCGTGTACGGAGTCAATTGTTCAATTGATCACGTATCATTGGGTCGTGGCTCGTTCAATATTACATATGGCGTTAGTACTTTCAATTGGTTCCTATAGCGAATAAATGGGCTTCGGGAAAATATTGGGGAAAAAATTGCGTTGCGAAATTCACGGCTCGATTTAGAGTTAAGCGTTTGAGAGAGGTTCATATTAAGGCGTTGAACAGCTGTTTTCTATAAAAAAGTATAACATACAAAGCTAAGATGATTTATGTTTTAATAGACTATATTAGCAACAATTTTATTGTTTCCTAATTTTATCCTTGATTAAAAAAATCCGAAGTCACCTCTAAACAGTTTCTATTTACATGATTATTTTTTTCATTTACTAAAAAGTACGTCAATTGAGTATACTTTTACGTAATACTAATTAGTATGTCTAATAAGAAAAACGCTTTTGTTTTATTTTTTTAATAAAACATTTAGATTTTAAATAAATGAGGTCTTCAAGTTTTTTTACTTGAATCCAGTGATTACGCCGATTATGCACTATTTGCATCACTTTTGCTTGTATGCAGATCGACAGAGAGCGCTGCTCTGTGAATAAAAAAAACAGTCATCATCATTGAAATCAAGTCATCGCTACAATTGATTGGTAATGGCTTAATCACCACGCTAGCCGGGTTATGCATCGAAAAATCTGAAATACATTTTGCCCGACCTGGGAATTGAACCCGGGACTTTGGGTATCGGGCCGAGCGCTCTGCCACTCAGCCACCGAAGTGTTTTTTATAGGAATTAGTTGTTAGTAAAAATCTGGTATCTATACTTTTCTCAGTAACATCCTGTTTATAGTAATAAAAACGTTTTTACGACCATACTACAGCCCTTATAAAACCTTCGTTCCCCTCTCAAAACACTCATCCTACGTGCCTGATCAAAACAGTAGCCCAATTCAAGCACTTATATTTTGCAACTTTTCAATAAATCGCCGCCGCGCCGTGTCGACTCGCCCGAACGGGGGTGAAAGGACTGACCACTTAAAGAAAATCACATAATTGAAGAACAGTAAACGACGCGGAAAGAGGGTAACCCCCTTGGAAATAATTCTCGAGTTGAAGATGTGAATGACGCGCCATAGCCGAGGTCAAAGGAGCGATCCGGGGCCATACATCACGGGTGGGGGGTAACAAGGAACCGCATATGACAAATGATTTTGTGTAACTGCTATTTTATTAGTGCGTATTTCACGAGTATTAGTATGTTGGGTTTTGGGAGCGCTTTGGCGGGACTGGGGGATGTTATTGTTGCGCTTAGCTGGTTGTCTTTTGTTTGTGATCGTGTTTTCTTTTTTTTTCTTTAATTGTATATCAATGTAGGAAGTTTTACTATAAATAAAAATAAAAATTGTTGAATTCGATTTCTGTGAGTGGGATTTGAACCTATCCGCATTCAGGGCAAACTCTTGCAAATTTTTCCAACATTATCACTTTTTGACTACGTCATAGACATGTATTTTCATTGATAGTAGTGTAATTGTAAATAAAATGAGAATTGTTGAATCCGATTTCTGTGAGTGGGATTTAATTAAACCTTTAGGCATTTAGGGCAAGCTTTCGTTTTTTCCGTCATTATCTACTGACTTTGTAACCCAACGTGAGCCTTGACCAATGCATTTTTTTATTATATTTAAATATTAAAGATCAGTTGAACTTAATTATTTAACAGTAGTATCATCATTTTCATTCATCTGATAATTTATAATCTCCTGATTGCCGTTGGTAATTGACAAAAACGTCAAAGATGAACAATTACACGGTAACTTCAACTATTTATACTAGCTATTTTACGGAAAACCTTATCAGCCTTTAAAACTAGAATTAAAAACGTGAATCTTACTGAATGATTGAAAGGGTTTTTGAAGTGAAAACTTCTTTAGCGGCGTTGTTCCCTTTTTTTGGAATGGGTAAAAAATGTTAAACTCGCGTCAGGACACGTGACCGTCAGGACACGTGACCTGACCACAACGTTAACATTCAAGTTTTCACTTCTGCCGGCACTCCCAGAGTGCAACCCGTCGTTTTTTTTTATTACTTGTCCCTCGACGTGGTTCAATGTCAGAGACGTTATAACTAAATCTATCTAAGCCGTTCTAATGCGGCTCTCCTACGGTATTCGTGACATCTTATTATCTAATGCTTATTTTCTAACTTATCAACTATTTTTTACTTATATTATTTTATGCTTATTACATTATGCTTAATAACAATATTTCTACTTATATAAACACAATCTTTTATTTTCGACTATTTTACAATACTCATTTTCTTATTTCATTTTGTTGATCCTGGTATATGACTATGTGGTTATGTCAGGTCGAGACCAATATCTGGTGGATATTGCGTTTGATCTACCGCAGCTCGGGCGTTTACCTGGGCACTACTATTACGGGTCAGATTAATTAATAAATTCATTTGGAGCATGCGTAATATGACGATGTCATGATGTCAAAACAATATTGGAGGTTAGGGAATAGTCGAACGCCGAATTAATATTTAGAAGGTGGTGATTAGAATGTCGGCAATTATGTTAAGATTGTAATAAGAGTATTTAAAGTTGAGTTTAGCTAGATGTTGATGATGGTGGAAGAAAAAAGTTTACAGTACGTAAATTAGCTTAAGAGGGTCCTATTATAAGCCACCTTGCTGGCCCAGTGGTCGTTGGTAGATTTTAACTACTGTCGTCTAACGACAAGTCGAGAGTTTTTAACGTGCTTAGAAGAAGAAGCACAGAAGAGCTCGAGGTACTTTAATTAGGTAAGCCATCCGGTGATGCTTACCTTGCAAGATCGTAACCGCCGAATGCGAGTTATTGAAAAACACATCAAAAAATACTTCATACGACAGTAACTCCTATAACAATCGCCAAATCCACCGCAAAACGACAAATATACAGAATTAATATAACGCGCTTGAACGGCGCAACTATTTTCACACATGAATAAAGATCAATATACTTTCAGACATATTTTATCTACGCACCCGGGTAACATAACATTTACAGATATTATTTACGACAGCAAATGCCGCATAAAAGATACGAGGGAACCATTTACCTCGTTTATAAGCCGTGAGCGTTCATCACAAACGTTAGTGTGACAATTCCTAAGGCATAGTCAATTGGGTTCAATGAATTCAACCTCGCAGTAGCGGTCGCCGGGGGCTTGCCCCGCCCCTTCTTGATCTGAAATAAATGGCAACTTACGTGTTTCGCTGTTGGTACGCCTGCATATTATATCAGACTATCCAAAACTGTCAAATATCTTCAACAAATGTTCAACCATATTACATAGACGTAAAGTTTAAAGTCTATTGATAAAATTTGACAGTTTGTGGTAGTCTTGGTTGACATAATTTTGTTTTTTAATGTTGCTGCATTATTTACTGGGGTGGTAGCGGTTCTTTACAATGTAGTTTGGAATTAGGTAACTGGTTTGAGTTCGTTTGTTTAATTTTGTAAGTCAACAATAGGAAGATTTTCAGCATGTATGTTCATCATGAACGTTAAAATAGTCAATTGATGTAGGTACTCACAGTATAAGTTACAATTGCTCCAAAATCTGTATTTTGAAAAATACCTAAGTAGGCATGTAGGAGTAATCACAGTTAATCATTTCATTTATAGTTAAGAACGAAGATATTGAAAATATTAAATAAGTACACATTTTTATTGGCTCCTGAATCACCAGCTAAGGAGTCAGTAGCTGGAATGATCTGTAATCTATTTACGGTTTAATATGTAAAGTTATTAATATTATTCTTGATGGCGTGCAAACAACATTGCGACTAATTCCAAAGTTATACCTTTACCTTCGTGCAACCTCTCCCATTTGTCATACGCATTTCCCTGTTACCCTTTCCCAAGATATATTATGGCATTGGGTCACTGCCCTAGCTAAGGCTCGTCACACACATTTAAAACTCGTTAACAAATTTTATGCTAAAACATAAGGAACAGTACCAAACAAGTCTATTACATAAATGTATGAATATTTTTAATGTGTTAAGGGTTTTCTGTATTAGGTGATACGTTCGTATCAAACAACACATGCTTTGAAGGGGTCCTGAATTCCGGATGGAATGTTGTCTTGCGTTATGATTGTAATTTTAAAATTTATTTGTGTGTCAATAAATGTTTCTTCCTTTCTCTCTTTCTCACACACACAAAGTAAATTACTATCAGTGGAAACCTTAACGGCATTTCTGTTGCTCAACTTATTTATCAAGTACCAGTACAAGCCGATATACTGATATGAACTATTTTCCCGAGTAATCCAATATTAAATCCAGAGAGCGTTCTAATATGAATAATTGCGAACAGTGTTGGAGCGAATTGAAGAAGTTTTGCCAAGTGCTCGTTTGTAACTATCGTAACATACCATAACAACGTTCTGAACGCTACATATCAATAACTGCTTAATCAAGCTGTTATGTGTGATTATTGGTCACAACTTGACAGGCAAACTGTTTGAATACACGACTTTATCGTCATTCATCTAGAGCTGCCTACAAGATTGATTTATTATTATAAAATGTGATTTTGAAAAAAATATGTTAATGTTTTTTTTATAAATAACTAAGTCTAAAGTCGGATCCGATCATATTCATAGTTGGTTTACTTTTATGTAAGATCTTTTGTATATTTAATATCGTCACAAGCCACTTTCAAGGATGTTGCCAAACTGAATCCTACTCTTTTATAGACTAAGTTGGTATAATGGTTGCATAATAATCTTAAAAGTTTTTTTTAGTTAGCTGAATTTTATATTTGGATATAAATATGCTCATACATATTATGGCTTTTGTTTGTCAGTAAAATTTTATATTCAGGACCGATACACATACTAAGTAAGATGACTCATATAAGAATAGCTCGGTAAATGGTGTCAACATTTCTACTGATGATGATATGACATTTGCATGACGCGGTAAAGCAAAGCATTATGATAAAATAGAAATGACAAATGAACACCGAAATAAATGACTTCAGATCTCAGCTGATGTAGACGTGATATTCCTGAGTGACGCAAAAACTACATTAGATGCTCTAAGTGGTTACATTATTAATGTGTTTGCGCTTTAGTTTTGTCTGCGTTTTAATGAAAGCAAATAATTTTTGTCCAAAATTTGCGCGACCACTTTACATTGAAATTTTGTATTTAAACATTATCTTCTCTCTATTATTTCATCCTTACCCTTTATAGGGTCCATGATTTAAAGTCGCAGAGATTTTGAAACGTCAGTATTAAGCTATAAGTAAAAAAACGCGATTGGATATATAAAAGAAGAAAAATGTGTCATGCCAAAAAAAGCTCTCATTGTTTATAATTAAAACGATGCAACCCAAAAAATAAAATAAAACAGCGTAAGCGGCGTCAGCGGGCATCAGAGGTAAAGAATATTAAAGTGAGTCCACATTTACGTAACATCTATACATATAATAAAGCTAAAGAGGGTCGAAAGTCTGTACATGGCAGATATTCGAAAAAAGTTGGCTGAGGATACTTAGAATCGATAACAGAACACGTTCCAACAGTATTTAGAATTTATGTCTGTTTGTCTGTTTATTTGACCGCGCATCACGTGAAAATGGCTGAACGGTTTTGGATAAATCTTTACACTTAGACAGACCACGACCCGGACTAGGATATAGGATAGTAAAAAGTAACTAAAAAGTCCGGGTAACTAGTAACAGGTTCCTGTGGGATAGTGTAGTCTTCGCGAACGAATTCGCGGGCGAGAACTAGTGTTACATAATTTTGTTATAGAACATCAACATTGTATCAACAAAACAATAAGTAAAAATTTGTTGCATTGACACTTACCGTCCTCACTAATAAAACAAGCTATGTAACATGTTTTGTCATATAGTCAGGACTCACCTTAAGAAGCGTGGATGCCATGGTATAGAGAGTCAGTCACACATAGTTCAAAACATCAGGATAAAACAAAGTGTAAGTAAACGCGACTAGAATCAAAAGAAAATAAATTCTATGTCAAACAAACGTTTGTTTTTAAAAAGATGCTACCCAAAAAACAAAACAAAACAGCAAAAGCAGCGTCAGTGGTGAAGAATATTAGAAGGGTGAATGCCGAGTCGTCACCGTGGTATAGAATCACACAGAGTTCGAAACGTCAAGATAAAATAATGTGCAAATGATACGCGAAGAGATCTATAAGATTGAAGAGAAATTATATGCATAAGTAACTTATCTACTTTTGTTTTGAAAACGATGCAACCCATAAATTAAAACAAAACAGTGTAAACGGCGTAAGCGGCGTCAGCGGTAAAGAATATTAGAAGTGTGGATCCCGAGGAATCAATTGAAACATGTGGCCCAATGAGTGTTAACCGGGGAGCGATTCCTCCAACTATTGTTGCTCGACCGCCCACTCAGACTGGCGTGTGAGCTGAATCACAAGTAGCTGGGACCACTACCATAGTAACTCTATTCAAAATTATCAACAAACGAGATTTAACGTAAACTACTAAGTAAAGAGATATCATAGGTAACATTGTGTTACCAAGTTGGTAACTGCTGCTTCGACACAAACACACACACAAACTGGACGCTTTACTGGACACGCTTTAAAAACTTTGTGGTCATAAATTATATCCCTTAAAACTATAGACGTTGATAAATTATTTGGGGGAAAAAACATACTACTTGCGTGACACTTTAGATTTTTATTTACTATAGCTTGACTGACTGATATGTGTAAATATAAAATATTTTGACCTAAAAATAGTTAAGTTAGTTGTTATTAATGGTCAGTTTTTAATACTGTTCGTTATCGCAACAAAAACACCTTCAGGTAAGAATATTCAAACACGATATTTCTATCACAAACGTAATTTTAAACAAATAAAAGTTTTTAAAAAAATATTTTCATGTCTGACTCGTTGAGATCATGGTAATTCGACTGATTTCAAATTACACAATGAATCTCAAAGCATTTGAAAAACGTGTAAAAAGATCGAAGATTTACGGGAATTCACTCACGTAAACTTTTGTAACTCGAATTCGTTTCTATTAAGTTTGAACCTATAGTAAAAGATATTGCATTTCTTTGAAACCTAACTGAAATGAAACTAACCAATGTAGAGAAAACTCTCGGATAGCTTTTAGCAAAGCTAAATTTCATTCCACATTTGTTATGCTGTTACTATAGATGTATGTATAATGTATCAGCAAATAAAAGATCATTACTAAGTTTGGATGAATGCTGGGCCTTTTCCAATTACCGATATAGTTTCTTATTTCATTTATTATATATTTGTTGTTTGTCTGTTTTAATGTAATCAGCTGCGTCTTCATATGGATTTATCTTATTTGTTTTAATCACAGACAAAATATCTAGATAGACGACGCATGTGTTACGATTTGTATGAAAACAAAGCGTGCCACATTTTTTCGACATACAATTCGTTATTTATGTTATTATGACATTAATTCGTTCATCGATTTTGTCATCGATATATATCGAAAGCAAAGCAAGTAAAAAGCAAAGCAAGTATAAATTTATCTTATTATGAAGTATTATTTTATTATTTAAACTGTCATAAAATCAAAATAAATCATTTTAAAATAAATTACGAATATTTGTATCATAAACTTACTTTCCGGCGGGAGGCATCGTGTTCTAGTTATTGGCTACTTACAGATGAAGTGTTTTTACAATTTAACAGAACATTGAGGCATTTTTCGTGTAGATGTCTCCCTGGGTAAATGTCGATTGCGGACTGAATATAAGCAGCGGTCAGTTGAGCACAGATGGACTCATTCGAAACGTTTGAAGTAGGTGTACTTGCGTGATCTGTGTTATTATAGCTATGTGGTTTTAATTAAAGTAACATCTTGTATTTTTTCTCTATTTCAATAAGTATATTTATCTCGTCCTGTTTTCTTTTCGTCATCCGCAAAGCAGACCTCATTACGTTTTATAATAAGAATTTGTATGGCTTATTTATATAACTCTTAATACTATTTAAAACGTCAGTTTCTAAACCTAAACCTGAAACGAGGAAAATGTCAGGGGCAGACCGCCTCTGACACATAACAAATGAGATGG
This sequence comes from Eudonia mercurella, assembly GCA_963082485.1. Taxonomy (NCBI): domain Eukaryota; kingdom Metazoa; phylum Arthropoda; class Insecta; order Lepidoptera; family Crambidae; genus Eudonia; species Eudonia mercurella. The sequence continues at coordinate 6,843,388 of OY720026.1, forward strand.
GAGGAGAGATGTTCTTAAAGTGTACAGAAATTGTAAACTCGTATAAAATGTGATTATTATCTTGTCAGTGGATATACAATTCAAAGTCTTCAACTGTTAAAGAGCATGCAGTTTTCTTATGTTTTTGTACGTGCTATGAAAACATATATTTTTTAATGATTTTGTGTAAGTAAATTTTGACTTCTCGAGATTTTGTGTCAACACGTCCTGTATTTCGAAGTAAAAGTACTCGTAAAAGCATAAAACTTTCTTTTTGCGTTTTTTTTTGTATTAATATATTGGAAGGTCCCGTGTACTTTACTTTTTCACCCCTTTTTTGTTCAATATATGGTGCAAGTTTGAATGCCTTTCATTGCTTTTAATATTCATGAATAATAAACGTGGAGATTTAAATCAATGCTTAAGGAAATGACCTTGCTAATATGGCGGTCGCGTGATTTTAAAACGATTTCTGATAGTTTGTGTTCTACATTTAGATATCTGGAAGTTCTAGGTTCTATTCTCTTGCCGGGAAAAGCGTGCATTGATTTTTTATGCATGGTATAACATGATTTCAATAATGGAGGCTTTAATTCAGCAGTAGGATAGTATTTATTGTATTGTATTTATACCTGTGAGTTAATTTTACTGCATCCATATTGCGTCAACCCGTTCGTTCCCGAAAATTTCCATATCATAACAATCCGAAACTATAAAAGGCCAATAAAGGCAGTTACTCCATTTGTGACGAATAAAACAGGGCACCGGACAATAGCTTCCAATACGTTGCCGGGTGCGGCTGATATTAACCAATTGAGAGTCATATCCTCTGATGTGCACTCCGTATGCGGTCTCGACAATAAAATTGTTCAGCTGGACTCTTTGATGTTTCTATGGCAAAACTGCTTTTTAGTTGCTAGTGGCTTAACTATTGTAATGGCTGGCACCGGCTGTTTATTGTGCAATGCTGTCATATATTTTATTATTTTTCTTAGTTTTTTAAATTCACACGGGATATGGTGTTCCTGTGTAAGACAAAGTCATGGACAGTCACTAGTAGTGGTAACACGATAAATGTTTCATTTCATGGTTAGTATTCTGTACCTAATAAGGTGTAAACGCACGAGACTTGACATGCAACTAGTTATACCTACCATCTATTCTGTGGCTTACTATATTATCCAATTGAGACTCATATCCTGATCCGGCAACGGTAGGCGATGCGATCTCTTCTACAAGTGAACTGTGCTACTTACTTTGTCAGTATGCGATACGGATATGAGCTGAACTACCTAGCGTTGAAGAGTTATGATCATGCATGTTATCGTAAAAGGGAGAATGCTTATAGCATCTTTAGGAAAACATTTTTGAGTACAAGTCTCACATTGGTCTGAAGTTGAGCGCAGTTTTTGATAGCTGAGATTTATGATGTTGGTAAGTTCAGTTGTTATCCTAAAGTGATAGTTATAAACTCCCTGTATTGGGTTATCGTGGTAGGTCATGATTCTATCACCGTGTTTTTGCTAATACGGTAAAGAATGAGCTCAGCAGTGTGACTTTTATAAACAATTAGGCAGGCCGTATGCAAGATAACTGAAAAGAGTTATTTTTGCATCAGGTATCTAAGACTGATGGCTAACGCTGGCTAATAGTGTTAACAAGCACTTACAAAGTGGAGAGGGAAACCAATGAATGAGCTGCTCAGTATAAAGACATGTCGTAAGATTGCGAATGGTCATGTATTCGAGTCAATCCTGAGACAAGTCGTCCATTTTCATCAGCTATATTCAGTTGTTGAAATAAGTGCCTCTCTCATCAATCTCTTGTTAGTGACAACAGTCTATTCTAAACTTCAATCGCTCATAAATAAATTGTCTGACAAAGACAAAAGTTCCATACTATGAGCCACTTACAAGATTGTGATAAGTGGCAGATAGTAAACCGTCCAATGGCGTGCTATCATTTTTATTGGACCATAAAGACAATTCATTATTAATAGACATCCAATTGGTTCTCTGACGCGATGCTAATAAAAACGTTCGCTCGGAATTTTGTACAAGTTAATTGAGACACTGAGATAATATTTCTAGCATTGTGAATGTGGACGAGTCTCCATAGCGACTTGTCATTAGTTTTAATCGAGACCGTATGACTACAGTGATCAAAAGCTACAATGCCTAATCAGCCACGAGCACGAACGTCTTGCGGCGCGGCGAGCGGATTTCTAGTTCATTGCGCGTTATACTACGGCAGTCATAGTCAACGATGATAGAAAGAACGCAATGAAACTAGGAATCCGCATGCCGCATCGCAAGACGCTGACGACGGTCGGAGCCGAGCGGATAAGTAAATTAGCAGCGAATATATCTTATGATCTAATATGCACCATTTTGACAAGTCATATTACTTGTTACAAATTAGTGTCCGTTTAGCAATATACAAATTTTGAATCATTTCATAATGATAAATGGCATTGGCCATTCATATAATGTTACAAGGATAGCCTGCTAAGGATCTGCAAGGTTAAAAATGTTGTAGTAGGATAAGACAAGAACAACTGTTGTGAGCTTATATTGAATTCATAATTGATAGCCAGATTTGAATGAAGCTATTTATCAAGCAAATTGTGTGAATGGGATGCCTCCATTCATAATATGAATTGAAAATAGGCGGAATATGGCGGAAACGAACTCCGAGGAGATAGAAACTCGGCACGGGAGGGACACGAGTCCATCTACAAAATCTCCACTTTACGTTGCTACATAAATTATATTAATAATTAATAAATAAATAGCTTGTGTATCTTCGGACATATTGGCGGGAATGTGAAGTATCACGTGTGTTTTTAGCTATTCAAAAATTTGCATTTAGCCCAATATTGCCCATAAAGTGGTTAGTGTTGATGAACAAATTTATATGCTAATTCTTTCAAGAAGCCCGAGTGAGGTGTCGGTCAGTCGGTGTAAAGTCCTAATTCTTTACTGAACCAAGGATTAAGGAATATCACTTAACTTTCGACATCCGTCAAATACCATTAATAAAACATCAATCAGGAGTTCAAGCTAACAATTTATTTGAATGAAAGACTAGACTTTATGTCAAGAAAAACCATTATTCAAAAGAAAAGAGTTCACATTTCCGTCAAAATGTCAAAACGCTTTCAAGAAACCAAAGAGCGCGTGCTACAGATCAAAATTGACAATCGAGAATTTGCGAGCCAATAGTTTTCTGGCAACGCGCATGTTAAGTTGAATTTTTTAACAAATGACTACCGTAATTGCAGATAATTATTAAAATATTGATTGCAACAAGGCAAATTCTGAAACAAAAGAGCGATACAAATAAAAATTGACAATCGTAAATTTGAGAGGCTTTCTATATTTTGATAACGCACATGTTTTATTACAATCCGAGACTTCAAAACAATTGACAGCCGTAAGAGCAGATGATCATTTAGTTAGATGACAACGACAAGACAAATATTCTTTAAGATACAAGAACATCATACATAAAAATTGACAATCGTTAATTTGCGTGGTAAACGCACAACAAACGTGTTACATTTTCATTTCAAGACGTTGAAACAAACGACTGCCCTAAGAGCAGATAATCATTAAGATTTAAATAGCACTTTATGAAACAAAAGAACATCACAAATAAAAAATGACAATCAAGGATTTGCGAGCACATGTTTCATGTACCTACTTCGAGACGTTAAAACAAATGACAGCCTTAACAGCAGATGATAATTTTGATTTTAATAGCAAAAAGAAAAGTTCTTTAAGAAACAAAAAAAACATTATAAAAAAAATTGACAACCGAGAATCTGCGAACACATAATTATGTTCATTGCATTTCGAGACGTTAAAACAAACGACAGCCCTAACAGCAGATGATCATTTAGATTTTAAGAGTAACAAGAGAAGTTCTTTATAACCAGTGATCGGAATAGGTAGACCTATTTTGGTTAATTGACCGCAAACGTATATGTTAATATGGATATACCCCGGGATTTCAACAACAATACCGGGATTTTAAAAATAAAAAATAAATTAATGAAGATAACAGAAAAATGTAATAGATCATGTAACGAATTCCACTGGTGATTGTTTCGGAAATGTCGCGTACTTCACTGTGTTTTCACCCTTATACCTCATTGTAAGCATCGCGCGATGTGTGGCTTCGTAAGAATTGCCAAGCTTTTAGTTAAGTAACTTCCGACTCAAATGAAATCCCGGGATTCATTTTGAAACTGCGGGACGTAGGGCATGTCCATATTATTACATCGTATTATATTTCGTATAAAAGTACCAAAAATAGCTCTACCTATTCCGATCTCTGTTTATAACCCCTTGAGCGTCGATCGACCACCAGGTGGCCGATAACAATTAAAATTCTATTGTGTCTGGTATTCGCGCGCTCGAGCTCATAAGAAACAAAAGAAAACCACAAGTAAAAATTGTCAATTGAGAATTAGCGAGCACATGTTTTATGCATTTCGAGACATTGAAACAAATGAAAGCCCCCAGAGCAGATGATCATTAAAATTTAGTTTTTAATAGCAACATGACAAGTTCTTTAATAAACAAAAGAACATCACGAATAAAAATTGGCAATTGAGAATTTGCGAGCAAATTTTCATGCATTTCAAGACGTTAAAACAAATGACAGCCCTAACAGCAGATGATCATTTAGATGTTGATCGCAACAAGGCTAAATTTATAGACCGCAATAAACTTACACGAGGTGTCCGTACGAACACATGTCTCTAGCACCGCTGACAAATCGCAGAGGCCAGATTAATTATTTATGGCACGTGGAGATTGAATCTCTAATGGGCGTTAATGGTCTAATCTAAAGGGTTTATTAGTTAATTGGAGTTCGCATTAATTATCTAAACATTTGATAGCAGATCTTGAGATAATATTGGTTATTGGGAAATTGGAATGTGAGATGTATTGTACATTGTTTAAGATAATCGGATGAGAACTATATGGAAATGCTATATGAAAAAATATATATTTTTTGAAGAAATTTGAAAAAAGACAAAATGTTGAAACAATTCCACGAGCGGGATTCGAACCCGCACCACATGACATGCCGGGTCAGGTGCACTACCAACTATGCTATCGTGAGTATATAACTATAATCATATGCATTAAAATTTTGTTTTTTATCAAATTTGAAATAACACTTTTACAAAGGCTGGAATTGGTAAGTCGTCTTATTAAAAAGAGCTTCGATAAATAAATTCTATTTTTATTTTAAAAACTACTGTTAAAATACTCTTGTCTAATAATAGAGATAATATTGTAAGTATGCATTATTATTCGCTTATAATTTACATTTACAATCACTCGGCGTAATATTTGAAGTGTAATAAATAATGTACCTATGTACCTAAGTAGATGTTTATATGTATGATGTACCTATGTAAGTAGATGTTTATATGTATGATATGTATGCTTATATGTATGTATTTTCAACCCTATATTGTATTGTGAAGTGCACACTTCTTCGCATACACATTCTTTGTGTACTTTTCTTTTACGAGCCCACTGAAAGAAATCTCATTGTGTAATAACCAGCGCCCTTGTACTTGATTGTTTTGTAGTGTTTTGTTTCTTTTGATTGTGTGTACATTATTGTATGAATAACTAAAATTAAATTGAATAACTAAAATTATGAGGAGCTCGATGGCGCAGTGGTTAACGCGCCCGGTCTGCGAGTGCTGAGGTTAAGCAACTTTCGCAAAGGCCGGTCATCAGATGGGTGACCAAAAATTTATCATCTCGAGCTCCTCCGTGCTTCGGAAGGCACGTAAAGCCGTTGGTCCCGGCTGCATTAGCAGTCGTTAATAACCACCAACCCGCACTGGGCCCGCATGGTGGTTTAAGGCCCGTTCTCCCTATCCATCCATAGGGAAGGCTCGTGCCCCAGCAGTGGGGACATAAAATGAGTTGATGATGATGATGATGATGAACTAAAATTATACTACTCACCTAACTAGCAGGCCTGGCGGACTTCGTACCACTTTGACAGTTTCTATGACAACAAAACAAACAAAGCCATCAAAAACAAACTTGTAAAAATAACCAAGTCTCGCAACTCAGTTCTTCTACCGTAAAAAGTTTGTGAGATCCATGTAATTACCAAGTCGGTTAATTTATTCAGTCTTTACTTAAGGGACCTTTTGTCTTAAGTTATTACGTAATTGGCTAATCTAACAACATCTTATAGTGACCATGTCAATATTAAAAATCTTTTATGTCTTTTATGTTTTAAATAAATAGATTGACTTGAACATCACATGAAAACACAATGTATCTCACAAATAATACCACAGAACACAGAAAAAGGTCCTCTTTCTGGTGTTCTGTGAGTAATACATATATTATATTAAATTAGATTGTTTAGTGCGATTGCGATGCGATTACATTTAAAATATTATATAAATTTATCATTTAGGAATTCCTCAACACTGTAGTAACATTTCTCCACCAATAACTATTTAAGTTTTATTTTAAATAAGTTAGCATTTAGTTCCTTCAAGTTTTAAGGTATTTTATTATAAATTATAGGAGCCATGCAGACTAAGTACACTCTTTCGCAGTAATGCCGTTTTAGATAGGTGTAAACACTATCTATTGTTTTCTCGTCTGTTTCTAACCACCTTGTCATACAGACGTGGAAATAGGTGGGAATTTTTTCTAATTAATATTGCTTCTTCAATTATGTAAATTGACGGAAGTGTAAGAATTTAATATTTCAGAAATAATTGTCTGCAACTATCAGTTATTTGTATTTTAAACATAGATCGTAAACATCGCTTTTGCATTTTTAATTTTTTTTCGTTGTCTGTCGTCTGTCGTCGTGTCTATGAAAAATAGATTACGACCGATTGTCAAACCTACCGAATATATTAATACGTGAAGCAAAAACTTTGTACCCGTTTTTACGAAAATTGCGCGAACGGAGGAGTATGAAATTTCGCACACTTATAGTTTATATCGAGAAAATTACCCGAATGTTAATATTTTTTAAATTATGCATACAAAATACATTAAATCAACAAAAACAACATTACACACACTACCATGTATTTGACACTCACGTATTGTTTGTCAATAATGCGGCCGACATCTGTCAATGCCAATTCAAACTCACATTCTATCTTTTTTATTTTTTCATTGCTTAGGATACAATCCGTGCAGCCTTAATAAAATTACGGTCGAATTTCGACCACTGGGCGACCACTAGTACATATAAAATTTCATAAAAATCGATCGAGCCGTGTCGGAGGAGTATGGCAACTAACATGTGACAACAGTGAAAGTAATATGAATGTTTATAATAAGGTTGAAACAACCAAAAAAAGTAAAGTAAGTTATTATTATTTTCACTTTTTTTGTTGTTTCAAATTTATTATAAACATTCATATTACTTTCACTGTATCTCTCCAACTATCGCTATAAAATAAATAACACGACATAAACTCTAACGTAACGTTAAATAACTTAATGATTCATTAAGAGTTCAGAGTAAATAGTTTCCCTAACTCGAATAAGACGAATAGCAGCAAAAGTTCACAATCATAATAAAGCTTTCGGCAGTCTATTAATCGTATCACAACATAACGCTTAGTAATTAATAAATACGGGTGAGTTTGTCGCGGCCATGATTGATAGCGGCAGCAATTAATTCATCATCCTCCTGATAAGTTGACGGCGAAACGATCGGCGCCTCTTGATTACCGAACGGGCTTGGCGCATTCATCGTTTTTATTAAGCCTTCACGGCTTTTGCCCACTCTCTCATACTATATCTCTTGTATTTGAATTTTGGTGAAATCAAATTTAAAAAATAATCATTTTCACATAATAAACGCCTTAGTGCGGAGTGGCAAAACGCTCGGCTCAATAACCGGATGTTCTCGGTTAAATTCCCGGATCGGACAAAGTACCTATGTTTCGGATATTTCGATATTGTCTGGCTTTGTAATCACCAACTCGCATGACATTCAACACCTTATAAATTGTAGCGATGGCTTGATTTCAATAATGCTTGAAGTGAAACAGGAAATAAGCTATTACCTACTTTACATAATAAAAGTAGGTACAAGATATAATTAAATACAAATAACTATCGCAGCATTTAAAATAACAATTACGTCAATTCATAATATTGAATAAATATTCCCTGTGTGGTGCCAGGGATAAAGAATTGCACCACCCCATCTCTTCCCGTGGGTGTCGTAAAAGCCGACTAAGGGACCATTCCAGAGGATGGGCAGCAGCATCTCTCTGGGGTTACCCTCAACCTACTGCGATTGCCAACCCGCCTGCCAAGCGTGGCGATTACGGCAAATACCCCTCATATCCTTGGGGGAGGCCTTTGTCCAGCAGTGGACGTCTTTTGGCTCAGATGATGATGATGATAATATTGAAAACTTATTAAGTTAAGTATGACAAACACTTTTTACAGTTAAGAACTTTACAATTATATTCTGTTTGATCTGATTAATCGTAATTTATTGTAAGATGTATAATTGCTTTTAATTATTTTATATACTATGCCTACAAAAATTTTTTAACTAATACATTACTTATGTATATTTTCCTGATACGAAAGTATCAGGAAAATACAATCGCAACCCTAATGGGTTAGAAAGAAACTGATTAACTGATTAAGAAAACGCTAGCGCTTATATTATATTATTGTATTATGTATTTTATTTGTGTACGAGTATATCATTTATATTTCAAAAGTGGAGGTACTAATTGAGCATTGTGAATACCAAGTAGGTAAGTAAGTAGAACTAAGTAAACAGCCTATAACTTTCCCACTGCTGGGCAAAGACCTCCATCATTGAAATCAAATCATCGCTACAATTGATGGGTAATGGCTTAACCACCACGCTTGCCAAATGCGGGTTGGTGATTACAAACCCGGGCTATGCAACGAAAAATCCGAAATACATTTTGCCCGACCTGGTAATTGAACCCGAGACCTTCGGGTGTCGGATCGAGCGCTCTGCCACTCGGCCACCAAGGCGTTTGCGTTTACAAAGTAGGTGCTGACCATCAAATGAAATCAGGGCGGCCCTAACTTTATTTCGAACATTTATTTGTGTCTCCGAAATTTATAGTGACATGATAACTCTTTTACGAGTACTCCGCAACCTTTATGGCAGCTGTGTTTGGAAGCTAGTAAACAATACTGCTTTTAGTGTTCCGTAGATAGTTCGGGTAAACACAATAAATTTTTATGTTTTGTTTACAACACGAAAAATTGCAGCCAAGGGTTGTTGGTGTCAATTGATCAGATTTATAGTAAGGAAAGAGCAATGGAGAGGGCTATGCTCGGGGTTTCTCTGCGAGATCGAATCAGAAATGAGGAGATCCGCAGAAGAACAAAGGTAACCGACATAGCCCGAAAGTTGCTAAGCTCAAGTTCGTGTTTGTAAAATCAATTCACTAGGTTGGGAAATCCATATTGTAATTTTTAAAGCGGTGGAAGTCCTGGTGCTGTACAACCGTCCAGGCGTGAGCTGAGTTCGGGGTCTCACCTGTAGTCCGCCCCTAATTGGTCCCACTTTAGTCCCACTTACCTAGTGTACCGCTCGCTTTGTGGCTAAATAAATAGTCGTCTTCACACCCGTTGCCGTCTCATTTTCGTCACACGAACCCTACCTTACTACAACTGGCAGCACAAAACCGGTCGTTGTGGAGATCCTTGGGGGATGCCTTTGTCCAGCAGTGGACGTCTTTTGGCTGAGATGATGATGATGATGATGATGATGATGATGATTGTAAGGAATTGGTACTAGATCCTGTTGAGGAGCTCGATGGCGCAGTTAAACGCGCTCTGTCTGCAATTGCTGAAGTTAAGCTACTTCCGCTACGGCCAGTCATCGGATGGGTGACCAAAAATTTATAATCTCTAGCTCCGTGCTTCAGAAGGCACGTAAAGCCGTTGGTTCCAACTGCAAGGTAAGGTAATATTTTGTATTTCAATTTCGTGTATTTAAAATCTTTTATCGTAGAGTGTACGTTCAAGTTTCGACTCTCTCTCTTTAGATGTCACTGGTATTCAATATTATTGTTTATTTATGTACTTTTACCGATCACACAATGTGTGTTTTCGACACAAAAAATATAAATTTTCGTAATTTTTATACCTGTAAGTATCTAATGCTATCGAGATCGTAATAAAGCTTAAGTATCCTGACAAGGATCTTATGCGGAACCCACATCATGCGGGTTCCGATGAGCTTTTAGACGTTATGTTTATTTTATTTTTATTACAAGTAAATAACGGTAATATAGAAACGAACTTCTATTATAATTAATATAAATAAATAAATTTAAAAAAATGTTAATTAAATGAAATTATGATTATTTACAATTTGAAAAAGGACAAAGTGTTGAAAAAATTCCACGAGCGGAATTCGAACCCGCACCCCATGACGTGCCGGGTCAGGTGCACTGCCATCTATGCTATCGTGGCTCAGTCCAACTCGCCGAAATTACAATTAAATGAAATTATCCAAAATGTTACTTAAATTCTTTAAGTCGAAGTGGTTTTTTTAACAAATAATTATTTGTGGCGTTGCTTTGGCATGTCATGTTCATCTGTTACAAATTACGTTTAAAATTTAGCTTGCAAATGGCTTTCGTTTAGGTTTAGACTTAACCAATCGATCATAAATCAGGCTTAGAATTATATTTCATATGCTATGGACATCAAAATTGATTATTCTTATCGCATAAATACTAGTACATTTATCTGATTCTACAAGAATAAAAGTTAGTCTAGCATAACCAATACATATTCTCCCTAATTTTAATTTGTGCTTTTATCATTAAATTGCCCCTTCTGTCGTACATAGTGCTAAACTAAATGCCTCCGATAAGATATTAAGAGTTTAAATTATTATGAGATTATGGTACAGTCATCAATAAAAGTCACTAAATACTTTAGCACTTCGTCAAACCAACTAAATAATGTAGCAGGCGCTTGTCAACTTCTAACAAAGCAATTATAACATAGTAGTAAAGAGGTCGATGACTGTGATGCTGACTGTATTAAATTAACTAATATTTCGCTGAGTGAAAATATCCTCCAGGCAAATTGTGGTGGAGTTAAATCTTTCTTATTAAATTCCGTCATACTCCGGCTCAGCCATTTTGATTTCTTGAATTTTCTTACATGGAATAACATTAAAATAATGACTTGACTTTTCTATATATGGAGTATGATATTCTTCATAACTTTACCAGCATTCATATGACTGACTGATTTAATGTATGCAAACAAATTCTGAATCTGTAAAAGTGTATTTTTCTCACGAACACTGAACCGAACCCGATCCGATCCGAACCCCTCGGAGTATCTAGTAGGGTACGGAGACACGCACTAGTGCGTGATGCCGTCAATATTCCGTCAATCTTGGTTCGCCGTTCCCTCTAGAAAACCTCTGACGGTGCTTCGTTTCACACTGTTTGAGGAACCCTCGCCGCCCCCAAAAAAGTCTGGTGACGCTGAAAACGCCGTCAGAAACACACAGCAAACTCTCTTTAAAAAAAACAGAACGGAAGGTGGCGGGACATTCTGATAAACGTAGTAAAAGTAAAGTGCACTACCAATTAGTCTATCGTGGCGATGTCAGACAAAGCCATGTTATTTTTTTTACTACTCTTAACTTTGAGAATACTGTAGTTTATTTATTATATTTAATTCGACTTTTATTGCAAGTCTTTATAAATATATTATATATTCCATACCAGCCACTATTTTCCCACCCCAGGACAAAGACCTCCCTTTCAATTTACCATTTATCTTGGGCTATTTCGGGCCAACAATCCTTTGCGTGGGAGTCCAACGCACTTATATTAGATGACTCAAAAACTGTTTTCATGACCTTTGCTGTTTGCTGTGTGTAAATAACAGAACCACAGTCAACACAAGGTTGTGATTATTGTTTTATGCTGGATTTACCTTACCTTTGGTTCACCCTCACCTCTCCTCATCGCGTTATCAAACCTTAGTAGGGGCAGCAGGCGGTTGTCTTTTCCAAAGTTATTGGGAGTGATCACTTCTTTACCGTTTAGCCACGACCGCTGGCATCTTGCGACGCGGCGGAAAGATTTCTAGTTCATTGCGTTCTTTCTACAACCATTGACTTTGGCTGCCGTAGTATAACGCGCAATGAACTAGAAATCCGCCCGCCGCTTCGCAAGACGCTTGTGCTCGTGACTTTAGCGGTGACATGAAAAAGTGCAAATAATACCTAATATCTTTTGGAAAACACGATATTCACACAGAGTTCATCGCAAACAACTACTATCCATTAACGCACGCGTAACTATATCGTTAAAGCACCTATACGGCTATCGTAAGCTTAATAGATCTATCTAGGACCATTCTCTATACTAACAATACCTCCAAATACAGAGCCCTTAATTGAATAGCTGCTCAAGATGGGTTAACTTTATCATTCTAAGTGCAACATATTTTCAACCTTATGCCTAAGACTAAAGGGGCAACAGGAATTCGAGCTGATTTGTATGCACAGGTAGTGTATTGATTGTATTTACGGAGGAAGATGAAGAGGTCATGACTGCGTCGGGACGTCCGTCAAATGTCGTTGACTCCTAGCTGAGCTGCGGACCCCTTTCCTGTTGATAAAAGAGAAATAATTAATTGTTCGCCTTTTATTTAGACTTCCAGTGTTTCGGTTGGTGTAGCTATAAATTTACTACCACTGAATATATTTAGAATTCGAGGAAAACGTTAGAGCATTTCATGGCTTTCTATGCATAACCTAAAATGAACTTCCGCTATTAAACCATAAATCTAGCTTTGATTAAGTAATAACATGTCAGAGTCCTAATCATAAACAAGCAATGCCATGCCGCACTAATAATGTCAAAGACTTAATTATTCTGCCGTTTCCTTGTTCCTCGGAAATCTCACTCATATTTACGACTATTGGGCATATAAACGGTCAGTTACGACAACTAGCGACTTGGCACATTCGTTTATTGATTCAGCAATCCAAGCTGGCTTAGTCACTCGATTACATCAACCAACTCCTGTTACACTAGCAGCCGTTGATCCGTGAAGCGCAGTATTAATAACGCAAGTGTTTCCAGATTCTGTATCCAGCGCAAATAGAACAAAAGCACTGCCAAGGAATTGCGTTGCCCAACTCGACAAATCTGAATCACGGTCAACCTTGCGCACGTGAGAGCAACAAGTCTTGCGATTCAAAAATAAGACGCCACTCGCTGGAATCTCTCAATGGACCACAATTAAGATTCCCCGCGATTTCTGAGCGCCTCCGTGCATACAGAGTACACATCTTGTCCAGACAACGGAATAGGGGCTGTATCGTGGTCACTATAAATCCCACTTCGCTTTGGACGTGAGCAAAATTTAAATAACTATAAACACCACTGGCACGATACGTCCCAGACGATTTCGGACCCAATCGTTTATGTAGAATGACCGAAATCTCAATAAACAATAATCTCGAACGTTAAAACGTTTTTCACGTTAGCGAGGTGTCTTCGACGCGTAAAAGTCATTAAGGGCGCATGCTAAATTTATCTTTATTACTGACACTGTTGATCTTAATATTGTGTTAAGTCAGAGCATATGGTTATAACTGACGGTATTTTCGATATGTTTCAAGGTCACACTTTTGCGATTCTGTTGGTAGGGCAAAATTTCTATGCACAGGAAGTCTTTTCGAATTTGAATAGAGCAATCTATCTAAATGAAAAAAAAAAAACGTATATTCATTAGAGCATAGAGAGATTTTAATGCGACTTATATTTGTCCAAATGTTCAGGCAAGAATGCCAACGTATGACTTAGTCCTCTCATATAGTAAAAGCTATAAGATTTACATACATAAACAAAATCATCGATTCATCCACACGAGCGAAATTGGAAGCTTAGCTACTTTTTAAAAAATCCTCGAAAGAGCTACCAAGTCAGTCTCTAGTGTCCAAAGTTCCGGACTCGTACCGCGAACTGTCGTTGCATCTGACACCGAGCTATTCTCTTTTTTCTTTTCTTTCCACTTACGTATTCTCCGAAGTTGCATTGCAGGCTGAAATCCTGCACTGCGTTCGCGAGAAGCTGTTTTACCCGTTGACATTGATACATTCCTCGGTCGTTGCCACTGTGGCGTACAAATCTGTGAATACACCGAGCATTGTACGAGGAGCTACTCGAAATAGATGGTCTCGGATATGTTGGAATAAACAATAGCTCGACGCAAGTGGTCACCGGGAGCCGGAACAAAAGACGATTAAACTTGTTTATGAGAAGGTACCGATACGTTGCATTCCAAACAATGAAAGTAACTTAAGTAGTTATTACTCTCAATTGTTTGAATTCGAGCATCGATAACGATCGACTACGACCTACGATAACGGTTCGGTGGTTTCGTATGTTTTGTTCTATGGGGCTATGTGAAAAGGTTGTTTTTGTTTTGGTGAGTGAAACCTTTTTCTATGCAGAAAAAGTTTAAAACGTTCTTCCGCCGTACTAAAAAAAGAGCATGAAACCAACGAAGCTTCGAATATAGAATAACTATTCAAAGCTTATATTCTGTTTAATGGTAAAGCCCTTAATGTTCACAGTGGTAATGTAATGTCTGTAAGATTTATTTTTGGTGTCGGTAAATAAGATTCTGTGTGAGTCTGTGTAAAGTATAGGGATGGAATACTTACTTCAAGAGTAACACTTAGGTACTAGTAGATAGAATACTATCACTAGAAAGCAGTCACTAGAAAAAAGTATTACTATTAATAACTAGCAATACTTTTTTCTAGTGGTGTTGTTATATCTTAACTTCATCATTCATAATATTACAAAAATTCAATATTTGTTTTGACTACCGATTGAGTAAAGTAGGATCTAAAATGTTAATAATTTCTTATAATTTTTTTATCAATTTATATAGGCTACAATAGGACAAATTACGAGCAAAAACTATATTTTGTTAATAATTGTAAACGTACGAATACAGAAAAATAAATCTTAGTATTTCAAGATCCTGCAACAGTAATTCACACTGATGGTGATTTACTCATAAATAACAAAAAGCCTCTCCAGAAAACGACAATGTAGTTTGTACCTAAATGTTTTATTTAGTCTTACTTCAGACATTTGCATGAACTTTATGGGCCGTTATTTCTCAAACAGTGTTGCCAGTGTCGTTATGAAGGGAATGACTTCGTGTATACTAAGAAATATGACACGACCGACCTCAATTTGATTGTGGCAATAAAATTTTCTTAAGGCACATGAGGCCTTGTCAAGTGATAAATGAAGTGATTTCGTTTTTTGTATCTTCTTGTATTCATCATCTGATGTATGTATGATAAGTACTCGTAATTGATGAAATGCCGATAATCTAGCTTCTTTTCTTTTAAGTCAAACCCTTCTTAAATGCCATTTATTACCTTACTACCCTTTGCCATTGGTTTATGACAATACATGTTACTTTTAACTGCACCTAATATAATGTCGTCTAAGTAGGCGAACACTTAACTTGTTATCCATTAAGTCTTGTTGAGTCCATAGTAAACAAAGTTCATTAATATTTCTTTCAGTTGAGCAAACAACGGCCATAACGCACTTTGCATACAAATGTGCCTATCAGCATATTAGCTTGACAAGCTTGCGCCTCTGTTTAGAACTGATGTGCTAATGTGGCTAAACCACGGCTGCATATTGAGTCTACTTAATTTTCTATGTCCGCAAAGTACTCGTAATGGAGTATGGTGTATGTTGCTTGCTTTTACGGAGATTTTTGGTTCTGAATGAATTATGAGCTTTAAAATATTGTTGTTTTCCTTTGGTATGAACCCGCGATAGGTAAATTAGGAATCTCGTGTACATCGTTATTTTAAACAATTATTACCCCCATTGTTTTGGAATTTTTCTCGTCTTTTTTTTAATAAACAAAATTTAAATTCGATGCTAAATATATAATAATATCTTTACTCATAAAAATGAGTCTATTTTCGTACTAATAGGTGTTATTTTGTAATGGTAACAAAATCAACTAGCAAGTAGCGCCACCTGTCGTGGCTGTATGTAAATAATTAAGAAATAAAAATCTCTCTGCTCTCGATATTCGTTGTTTTACTACAATCGGAAATAATATGCTTGTTGTGTACGCGAAAAAGCTGCTGGTAAAATAGCAGTACAGAAATGTATAATGGCTGCCAAAATTACGGGGGTGTTAAATTAAATGTACAAGGGGTCCCGAAATATCGCTAAGTCATGTTTGGAGGTTTCTAAGTAACGTTTTCTGAATGTATATCAATGGTCACAAATCAGAAATGTGAGCTCATACGAAAAAGCCTGAAATCAGGGGTGACCAGGTTGCTTAGTAGAGTTTTCTTTGACGAGAATTTGTATGGCAGAATATTAACTCTCCTCTTTTGTCACTAGGAGGCGTTGCTTTAATGCGATACAACGCTTAGTTCTTTGTGCACTAGGCACTCTGTACCTGTCATCAGATGGGTGACCAAAAATGTTTTATATCGAGCTCCTCCATGCTTCAGAAGACACGTAATGCCGTTGGTCCCGGCTGCATTAGAAACCACTTATCTGCAACTCCACACTAGGCCTGCATGGTGTATTACAGCCCGTTTTCGCTGTTCATTCATAGGGTAGGCGCACGAGCCCAGCAGTGGGGACATAAAATGAGCTGATGAAGGATGATGATGTTAAGACTTGTTCTAAATCCTCCTGGATAGCTACTATCATCGTATCCATAGCCTTAACAATAGCGTTAACAGAATTGTTGTGTTCTGTCAATAACAATTAGAGATAAATAGTTAGTTTCTCAATGGTTGGGAGTTCCGGAAGAATTTAACCGCCTCTGTGGTCTAGTGGCTAAGACCACCGGTTTAGACCCAGAGGTCCCAGGTTCGATTCCCAGCGGGGGGTACATGTTTGTGTACTCGGTTTGGTTGGTGGTAGGGCTTGATTGTCCGCTTGGCTAGCTACCACCATCATATCTAAATATGTCGCCATAACATCAATGTTTGTAGCATTGTTGTGTTCCGGCAGCTATAAGATAGCCAGTGCCTCACTAGTTGAGGATCCCGGGAGAAGTGCGCTTCCATCATTGGCCTTATCATCACTTAACATCAGGTGAGATCAAGGCACCTGTACTTACCCGTTAATATAAAAAAACTGTAGTGTACTTTCTTCGACCTTGTCGTCACTATGTCTTATATCGAGTGTGATGAAGGTTCAAGCACTTCCTCCTAGTTAAATCAATAAAAAAACACTTATCGTTTTTTTCCTGGCTGGCTTTTTTTATTTTTCCAATACGTTTCAAAATTTTCGTATACATTATTTTCAACAGCGTATTACTCTAAACCTGCAGAAGATATTATATAATAAACAAACGCTTCTTTTCTCTTTATTTTGTTAGGATTGTTTTATTGAAGCATGTCATTTCCATGGAAACTTACTAACTAGGTATATTTTACTAACTTAAACTACATACCTATCTGTATTTAGAGGCGAGATATATGCAAACGCTAAAACAACTATTCATCACTGTAGTGAAATATACAGCATGACTAATTTGCATTTATCAAGTGGTTATTATATCGGCTTAATGAGCTTACTCCTGTATAGAGCTAATGTAGCAAAACCACAGCGGTTCTGTTTGCTCCGAACATTGCAGCTTAAGCGCTTTAAAAGCATTTTAATAGTAAAATTTTGAATAGGTTGGCAATAATGTATTGACATTAATGTTCAGCATAAACTGTTTTTCACTGAAAATGTTTGGAGTAGAGGTTTTTCGATGCATAGCCCTGGTTTCATCATCATCATCAGCTCATTTAATGTCCCCACTGCTGGGGCACGAGCCTGCCCTATGGATGGATAAGGAGAACGGGCCGTAAACCACCATGCGGGCCCAGTGCGGATTGGTGGTTGTTAACGACTGCTAATGCAGGGACCAACGGCTTTACGTGCCTTCCGAAGCACGGAGGAGCTCGAGATAAAAAATTTTTTAGTTACTCATCCGATGACCGGCCTTTGCGAAAGTTGCTTAACCACAGCAATCGCAGACCGGGCGCGTTAACCACTGCGCCATCGAGCCCTGGTTTGTAATCGCCATGTTTGGAAAGCATGGTGATTAGGTAACCGATCATTATTATTTCATCGATATAAATGTTCACCTTCGGCTTTGGCTGCTTGCATTGATTTTCTTATTACTTACAATCTGTTTAGAGGAATATAAAACTGCTACCGTGGACCGTGTACGAGTTTCAAGTTTTTCTTGTGTTTTTATTTAGAGCATATTTAAAAAAAATGGTATAATAAGAAGATTTTTAATAATCCATAATATTTAAAAAGAAATAATAAATTAAACCACAAAAAATAGTAGGCTAGCACCTAAAATGCTAAGTTAGCATCTAAATAGTAGTTTAGGTGCTAAATTAGTATTTTTGTGGGTTAGGTTAGGTTAGTTTGGTGATCGATTAAATACAACCCATATTCAAATGCTTTTAAAATTTGTACAATGGGAATGGAATATCAATGAAATAATTGATCATGACAAAATAAAACGACGTTAGTACATGCCTTTATCTATTTAAAGTTTGAGCTTAATTCTCTATGCACTAGAAGCCACCCTAAAATTACTTACATGCTATCTTCATTCATAATTTATAACATTTCCGAAACAGCCTAAAAGGCATTGCGGTCTAATAAAATGCAAAACTGTGTCATTGTTGGGATAAAGGTTATTGTCGCGAAACACAAACAGTGGATGTTCAAGTTGAACGCTGCACTGAACTTTGTTGGCCGGCCATTGTTCCTGTTACGCTCGTCTACCACACTAGACGTCTAAATCAGTAGGAAATCTTTAATAGTAGGCTTTTTACCCGACTGCAAAGGAAGGGTATTTAGGGTTAAGGGAAGGGTTTTTTAAACAATAGTTTTTTGCGCGTATCTTGTATGATTCTTTATCACTTCATATCTCTAGAACTGCTGAACGGATTTACATAATTGAGGTATCGTTAGATTAGTCTTAGCTGCCCAAGTGTTCTTAGATAGGTGACGTTAAAAAAACAAACATGGCGGCTGTGCGACGCCATTGGAAAACAATTTTTTTTTCGAATACTTACTACATTATGATAGGTACCAAATTAGAGGGCTCAATACAAAAAAAGTTAAAGTTACTAAGTAAACTAAAATGACAAATTAAAAAAAAAATTAAAAAAAAACAAAAAACTCGCCTGCGTAAAAAATAATAAGAAACTAAATAGAAAATCAACTGAAAAAGCCGGAACAAGATAAAAATTCAATTTATGCAACATCATACTTAAAATGCAGTCGGAGGCATAAAATTTAATGATAAGTCAAATCATTCTCACTTGTCACGAACTTTGACAATTTCGTGACAAGTATGGAATGGTTTATTTTGTCAAAAGCTTTAGAAAAGTCGGTATACACGGCATCCACATGATAGCCCGCGTCAAGAGAGTTCAGAAGAAAGTCTGTATACAACACTAAATTAGTGTCAACACCACGGCTTCGGAAGAAGCCGTGTTGCTGCTGTGATATATGACGAGACGCTATCAGGCTGAGCTCATCTGTGACAATTTTTTCAAAAATTTTGCCAAGTACGCATAGCTTATTTATATATTAGAAGAAGAAGATGATGCTGACACTAGTTTATTTGTAAATGTGAGATTAGCACGATTTCACATGTGTTTGTCCTGTTATGTCTATTATAATATGACACATGCCTGATTTGACAACTTTAAACAATGAAGTTAAAAAAACTGTTTAAACTAAGTAATATTTAGAGTATTGGTGTTTACCTGTTAATTGATTATGCCTATATCGCTTAATTTTAACAGAAATCGATATTGATTCACACAGAAAATATAACCACAACGTAACAAAGATTAAATCAAATTAAAGAACAATGTGTTTGCAAGTGTAGCCCATAGGAAAAAAATATGAACGATTATCATCAGCCTACTCGTATATCCCCTTGAGCGTCGATCGACCACCAGGTGTCCGATAACAATTCAAATTCTATTGTGTCTGGTATTCGCGCGCTCGAGCTCTTAAACGTTCTTCTGCTGGGTTTTGGTCTTTCCACGTAAACAACAGAGTATTGGGAAGATTGGGTTGACTCACCACGCTGGCAGCTGGCTCAATATGAACGTTAGTGTAACAACGTTAGATACTGTCAACACATCCACTATGCGATTGTATTCAAGCAGAAACATTCAAACTTTCAGATATCCGCACACAGCACTATTAATTATTTAAATAGCCTTTATTCGCTGTGAAACTGGATCCAACGCATGGCAGGAAACCCGGAGTGACGATAACAATGAGTTATAGCCGCCGCGTTTAGATTTTTTTTAATTCGCCCGCCCGTACATTATGTGAATGTTTTCCGGTAAGATTAGTCGTGTAGGGCACTGATTCAAGGAATGTTAAGTTATTGTTAGATATTTTTTATTGTGTACCAAGGAAGAGATTGGCCGTCATCTCGCCTGATGATAGTAGCGATAAGGTTTAAGGTGGTAGCGCCCTAGGAAGTAGCACCTATCAAGTACCATGAGGGCAATCTATATATTAGGGCACAGGGACACGCAATGGTACGTGATGCCGTTCCCTCTTAAATCCTCTGACGACGCTTCGACCACCTACTAAACTTGGTCCAATATTTACATATTATGTTACAGTACTGTCGTATGAAAATAGAAAGATAGATAGAATGAAAGGAAATGCGTAAGCGAAATTGTTAGTTGGAAACTAGAAACGGCACTAACAATGTCAATTAGTAGTATCAGATCAATCGCTTCTTGAGTTATTCAATCGGTGTTCGTTATAAAGTGCGACGGATTGAATAAATAAGTTTAATAGTTTGTTATAACTATAAAAAAGCTTGACTTCTTTAAAGGTATTTTGTTCAACTTTCCGATCCAATCCGAACTTCTCCTCGGAGAAATAGTAGAAGACACGCACTAGTGTTGCCTAATGCCATTCCCTCTAGTAAGCCTCTTACGGTTTTTCGTTTTACACGGCTTGAGAAACCCTTTAAGTTTCTCGTCGCTCCCAAAAATTCAGATGATGCTGAAAATGCCGCCAAAAAAATCTGCAAACTCTCTCCAAAAAAAACTTTGTTTAACTGCTCACGCTACTTTTGAGTTACGTTAGTTAGCCACGATAGTTTTTGAGGGTTCGGTTTTTGTGGTGATTATGCTAATATCCATGAATTGTAGCGATGACTTGATTTCAATGATAAAGACCTTCGCCCAGCCTTTGTCTTTAATATACTCACGTCTGCACATCTGACTATCACAATCTGCCAAAGTTCCGCAATAGACTTTGAACTGTTTCTCACACTCCCACCAATTATCTAGCCCCAAGAAAAGCTTCCTTAAGAAACTCGATAAATAGTTAACTAGACAACGGATAAACATACTTAATATACTTAAATACATACTTATTATACATAGGAAAAACCCAAACCCGAAACAATATAGAAAAACAGGTAAGTATTTCTAAATTGATCCGACCGGGGACACCATGAAGACCGGTGTGCCAGCCACTCGACCAAGGAGGTCGTCACTTTAAATCTATGGTAAAACATTTATTTGAAGAAATTTGACCGCTAATGGATTTAATTTGATAACTGCTAAACTGGATTTTTTTTCGAACATTGCGGACCTTCCGACACTAGGCAAACATCTATTATTTAATAATTGTGCACTACTTTTAGGTTTGTTTTTGTATTCATTCGCTAACACCAACAGTGGCCATTGTTTGTGAATAAATGCGATAGCCCGTTTTGTGAATAAACCACGCAAAAAAAGTAGTGCACAATTATTAAATAAATACTATGGATGCTTTCCTGTTGTCGGACGGTACGCAATGTTTAAAAACAGATCCGGTCCGTTAGTAATTGTCAAATTATCAATTGGTGGCGCTAGTGTGCCTTACCCTTCGCCTTAAGAAACTTGTTAAGGTCATTATAATTCCACTGTTAGACTATTATTTATTTATTCTGCTCAAAAAAGGTGTGTATAAAGGTATGTTTGACATATTTATATGGTTTTGTGTAGGTATGTTGAATGTTGTAAAAAAATATATTCAATTTTATGTAATATATTTTTACTCTACATTTTTTTCAACGCCTTCATCTTATTTTATACCGATCCTCTCCATTCTCGTTTTTTATGTTGTGTATTTTTCCCGCTATTCTGGTAATGTCGTCAGTCCCTTGGGACAGAGACGAGTGGCAGATACGAAAGGAGGCCTATACTCAGCAGCCGGGCTGAAGTGATGACGATGATGATGATGATGTGTATTTTTTTAATGTATTTATAAAGTGTTCTATCTTATTCTAAACCCTTATGCAGTTCTTTTCCTACAAATGTTTTTAAAGCCGGTAATAGGTTAAAACTAAATCGCCATCAACAATACTTATCGGGTTTGCAGCGATAAGAACGGTGTTAATTTTGCATCGTCAAATCGCTTCCTGCCATTAGGGCTACCTCATACCTGATATAAATTCAAGATCTAATAAAAATCTAAGATTTTTATTTAAAAATAAATTTATGAGCAAAAGTTTTTTATTTAAATATTAATATAATTGACCAGATACATATTAAAAAATTTTACTGGACCTAGATTTTTTTGTAATAAAGACGAACTGTTATGGCTGGCCTTTCATCCGTTTCCGGCTGATTGGAGAAAAGTTTATAGACTATCGAAAGAAGAAAGATCTATGTGTAAATAAAGAGATCATCAGCATAATAGCGATAAAAACATAAAAGCAGCTATAATCATCATCATCATCTAGCCAAAAGACGTCCACTGCTAAACAAAGGCCTCTCCACGAGGATCTCCACAGCTATAACAAATAAATTAAAAAGAAGAAAAGAAAGATATTTTCAATATCCTTTTTTCTTTTGAATACACAAATTTTTATACACATTACAGATTACAATATGAAGATACTTTTCCTCGTACTTACTCCATAATATCGATAGGACTACAAAAATTACCGAACCTTATACAAAACTAAAGAAAATTTTTTAAATATAAAAATAGTTCTTAATGGACGAGGACGCTGTATCGTGCCGATACACTGCAGTGGGTGGAAACGTGCTGATCATCATTAGCTCATTTTATGTTCCCACTGCTGGGGCACAAGCCCTATGGATGGATAGTGAATAAGGGCCATAAACCATCACGCGGGCCCAGTACGGATTGGTGGTTGTTAACGACTGCTAATGCAGCCGAGACCAACGGCTTTGCGTGCCTTTCGAAACAAAGAGGTGCTCGAGATGAAAAATTTTTGGGCACTTATCTAATGACCAGACTTTGCCAAAATTGCTTTTTGTTTTTAGCAATCACAGACCAGGCAAGCTAACCACTGCGCCATCGAGGAGATTTCTCTCAGGAAAACACAATAATTGTATGTTTTTTCTGTCTTCATAAAAGTTTGTTTAAGTATCCTAAAAATCTTGATAAAACCAATACTGTCGTGTGGAAGCCCTACCTTCATTGCACTATTTACAAATGCTCAGTGCTGCTATTGCCGGGGTTATTTTAAAGCCACGTTTGCTTTGGCATTGTACTGTTAGCTATACTTAGCTGATGCGGACGTGTTCCACATACTGTTTCTGTATTAATTGCTATAATTCTGGAATATTGTCGCAAGATTCGTCGTTTTACGGATCATGTCATTCTTAAGAGTAACTTCTAACAAATAGTTATCGTATAATTTGACTTCTTTGTTATATACTTATTTTATTGATGACAATGACATTTGATAGTTCATTACAGCCTCAGTTTTAACCGCCTCTATGGTCAGTGGTTAAAACCACTGGTTTAGACCCAGAGATCCCGGGTTCGATTCCCAGCGGACGGAACATGTTCGTGTACTTGCTTTGATTGGTGGTAGGGCTTGTTTGTCCGCCTGGCTAGCTACCACCATCTTATCTAAATGTGTCGCCATAACATCATTGTTTATATCATTGTTGTGTTCCGGCAGCTGAGATAAGATAGCCAGTGCCTCGCTAGTTGAGGATCCCGGGTGAAGTGCGCATCCACCAATTGGCCGTATCACAATTTTACTGTACTGACAATGCGAATGCTCGCAACGAACGTGTTACGTTACGGCAAAACGCTTGTGTCAGTCTCGACCATAAGAGCTCGTAGTCAATCCTGGCAGGTGAGATG
Source organism: Eudonia mercurella (assembly GCA_963082485.1). Lineage (NCBI taxonomy): Eukaryota > Metazoa > Arthropoda > Insecta > Lepidoptera > Crambidae > Eudonia > Eudonia mercurella. The sequence continues at coordinate 6,867,635 of OY720026.1, forward strand.
AAAGCCCACATGGCTTTCATCTCAACTGCCTAACTCGTTGTGAAAAAAAAACGAGCCAAGGACGATGGAGGTTGTATTCGAGGCTTACTCACGATAATAACGTATTAACCGAACTAATTGTTTCCTTCCCCAGTCCATTGTTTCCACTACAAAGCAGCTCTTCCGATAAGAATGGCTTTGTAATGAGATAGGTCACGTACTGTAATTCACACCGGTTCAATTTGGCAAGGAGGTTTCGTTTCATGGAGTGTTTGCTTAATTGCCTTAATTAGTGTCTTGTATTACGTGATGGAAGCCCATCATGGTTTATTAATTATCAAATCTTTTTGAATTATAATAATTTTGTATAATATTAAAAAAAAAACTACTAATAAAATTCATATAACTTTATTTTAATATGATTTAGATAAAATAATTCATTACCCAACCACACTTTCAATAATGTACACACATCTATACAAAACAAGTCAGTAGCTAAATTTACTCCTACACCTGAAACGCACGAGTTTTAAAATTTTAAAAACAATGCTGTTTTCTTAGCGCAAAAATTGACGACGTATTTGTTTATTTATTAAGTGCACTATTAAATTATATATATATGTTAAAGTCAATTACAAGCAATTACAGCATACAAAGTTTTAAGGAACTTTAACCTATAGACTGAAACCTACATGAAGGTACATAAAGAATAATAAATTAGGTACTACATACTCGTACAAAAAAACTTTAGAACTTATTTTAGAAAAGAACTATTATTGTAGTTATACTTGCTGTCCCATTTAAATTGCTCGCCCTTTATATCGCTCATAGAGCTCTGTTTACAGGCAAAAATTAAAGGATATCGCCTTTTTTGAAATACCTGTAAGTCTTCTAAAGTGTATGCAACTATGTATGTAATATCTATAAGTACATTAACTACAGATGTAAACGCGTTAATTTTACATATTCTTTTATCATTCCTATTATCACAAACCGTGGGCATTGATTCTGTTATTTAAAAACGTCCAAAATGGTGTCTCAGTATCCTGATTCTTGATTTTCCCATAGAGCCAATGTCAAAGGAGCAACGGAGACACAATTTTGGACGTTTAAAAATAGCAGAATCAAAGCCTGAAATGTCTTAAGATAGCATATTAATAAATACGCATTAAATAAACGCAACTAAAGCTTCGTATCATTATCATCTAATATTTTGGTTTGATTCGTCTACTGCTAGACAGGAATCCCATCCCAAGATTCTCCACAACGACCGGTTTTGCGTTAAAAGTATTTCATTTAAAAATACCTAAATACTTTGACTTTATTAAGGCTAACAACAGACGCCGCTCTCTCGCCCCGACTAATGTATGCCAGTTAATTTCATAACCATATTGGTTAACGACACATTGCAACAACCTCACGTTCGCCAATAAAAGCACGGACATCGTAACTCCCTGCCGCAGCGCAATACAATAAAGCTGGTGCAAATATAAAATGGCGATTGTCACGTATAATTCATACAAACAAAATGGTTGTGCGAAATATGTGTTGAAAACGATATTTGTTATGAGTTTGGGTGTTAATTCGCTTACAAAAGCTAACTTGGTTAACAGAGTTAGGTAACAACTAGTCTACTGGCTTAAGGATTCGAAATTAGCCTTTGCATTCCTTCCTTCCTTGCGAGGAGCTCGATAGCGCAGTGGTTAACGCGCCCGATCAGCGAGTGCTGAGGTTAAGCAACTTTCGCAAAGGCCGGTCATCGGATGGGTGACCAAAAACTTATCATCTCGAGCTCCTCCGTGCTTCGGAAGGCACGTAAAGCCGTTGGTCCCGGCTGCATTAGCAGTCGTTAACAATCACCAATCCGCATTGGGCCCGCGTGGTGGTTTATGGCCCGTTCTCCCTAAGTATCCATCCATAGGGAAGGCTCGTGCCCCAGGAGTGGGGACATTAAATGATGATGATGATTCCTTGCCAATATTAAATGTTTACTGAATTTGGTTGCTTTGTAAAAAAAAATTGTTTTAGTTCGTTGTTGTCGTTCTTTGAGAAGAGCCAATATTTAATTGTGAATGTCATTTCAGTGAGTAGGTGATGATGAGGTGAAGGTAGATATTTAGATCTATATTTTTTATTTGTTACCTTTACAAGAATTTTTGTAACCCATCCATGTTAATAAGCGCTCAATTTAATATAAGCATCAGACATCTTAAAGGACATTGCCTATTCTTATATGGAAGACTAGCTTTTGTTCGCGGCTTTGCTCACGTGGGCATCATATTAAAGGTATCTTAAGGACATGAGTAATAAGAGTTAGACAACTACTTAATTGTCACGACATTTCAAGATTAAGATTTTAAATTTTTATCATTGGAAAGCCCATCCATGCGAGCTAGAATTAGCAAAAAGTAGCTAACACTAAACAACGTAATAAAGATCTGTATAAGTAATTTTGGTCCGTTTTGTCATCATCAAAGGATCATTTTCCAAAAATCCTGAAACACTTCATAATTTCTAACCAGGCCAAATACCGAAATTTAAGGAATGACAGATTTCCGTACAAACTTTCCACCCTTATTTCACTCCTCTGGGGAAAATTATTCGAAAAATGCAAAAACACGTCATTCTTTACTTTTATCGAAAAATCTATAGATCGATTAAATTATTCATTTTTATGGATAATACTTTAAAAATAACAATTCACCCAAAAAGCCTTCTTCTCTTTTTTACTCCTCTGAAGGAAAATAAACAAAATTCCAGAAACACGTCATTCTTTATTTTTTTTTGAAAAAGCCAAATACAAATTTTCATGTATTTTACTTCAAAACTGACGAACTTTCATACAAACTTTCACCCCCTATTTGACCCCCTTAAGGTATGATTTCCGTAAAATTTTTTCTTAGTGGCTGGTTACGTCACTCAATTAAGCTACCATCCAAATTTCATCTAATTAGCTCCAGCGGTTTCGACTCGGCGATGATGAATCAGTCAGGACAAGTCATTATATGTATATAGATTATTCGTTTACATCAAAAAAAAGAGTCAAATATTCATATATTTTATTATTATTACGTTTTACTACAATAAATATACAAAATAGTTCCATTCATGTTTGAGGCAAACACCCTTTGAGGGCCGCAATATTTTTCCTATTCTAACCCAATATTGTAGTATGAATACTGATGCGAAATATGAGATCGTGGTTCATTATTCGCCCGGATAGTGGGTAAAGATCCATAAACCGGTATCCAGAGGTAAACGTTAAGGTGGGGCCACCACTTTATCACTTCTTTTACGAGTCCTGAGGGAGCACTGAACGGTATAAGATTTCGTTTCTTCGAATAAATAGTGATGTGTACTTGTCGATGATTTCGTTAGTGATGTTAAAAAATAGAAAACCTTTTGACCGCCACAGCATAAATGCGAAGCCGTGTCCCATACGCCAAGCATTCAATTCAGAGTAAAAACTTGCAACAGGAATAGGGATGCAAAAATTTCGAAATGTCTTTATCTTGCGATTTGCAAACTATGAGTAAATGTATTGTCGATTATTGCTGTCGTTTGCGTACAAGTCCCGCTATCACTGTCGATTAAAGCCGACTGTGACGGTGAAAAGGTTTAACTTCATTCGTGTCAAAGTGAGATACGATTTTATGTTAAATGACTCTGTAACACGTCGCCATTCCTCTGTGGCGGCTGCTTTAAGAGTGACATGCAGAGGCTGCATTCATGCATAAGTCATGCTGACTGTAATAATTTGATTTAACGGTCACGTCGGAAATCATCCATGCCGTCTACTTTAAACCTCAAAAGTACATATCATCAACTTATAAATATGCTGGGCTCAGCTCTAAACATACTAAAAATATTTAAATTTGTTCTCCCATCCGGTAACCTGGCATTGCAAAAGATTCTTAATTTGCAAAATCGCTACCTAAACGCGCGAGCCAGTGCGCCATCGGTATTTGGTTTCATTAAAGCTCTATTACTTGTACTGGTAAGTGTATCAATATTTTAGAATATCATACATAAAAAGTCACTACTTTTTATGTATGATATTCTAAAATATTCTAAAATGACTTTACTAGCTTAAGTAATAACAATCTCAATGTGTTTAACGCAATCCTTTACAGTTTACACTAAAAACACAAACACAATCTAGAACTAATTAGACAAACATTAGCTAGATGGCTTTATCACACGACTGATTGACAGATGAGCTAAGCAAACTTTTGAGGCCCGCATCGCGATACGTAATCAGTGTTATCCCACATTAAGCGTTTCCACAGTCCAGTTAATGCAGTAATTACAGCGACAGTGTGTAGGTGAATCGCACAAACTGTAATTAGTCTGCCGTTATACCGCATAGTCGTGATTTGATTAATGGCGGTCGGGGCGCACGCTCGCGCTCGCAGATGGGCTCGGATGTTTTTCGATAATCGATATCGATAATAGTCGACGCTCGGCACTTGGCTCGTCACTAGCCCGCGACGTGCTAAGCTTCCCAGCACTCATAATGATTATAAATCACACCTTTATTGCGAGCAATAATGGTGAGATTATTTTTTTCAATCTACTTCTTGTTATCACCTCTCAATATAGAGGTAACAGTTAGCAATTCCAAGAAGCGTTTAATGAATTTTCATATGTTGCCTCTCCTTTGATGTTGCTATTTCGTTTCTCGTCAACTCATGAGCAACCGTAAAGGTTTATTATCAATATATAATATACTAGCGGCCCGTCCCTTCTTCGCACGGGTGGACTTTTTTTTAAATAACCTATGTTACTCAGTGCTAATGTAGCATTCTAATGGTGAAAGAATTTTTTAAATCAGTCCAGTAGTTTTTGAGTATATTCGTTGCAAACATACATACATACAAAAATACAAAGGTTTCCTCTTTATAATATTAGTATAGATAGCTACAGCGCGATTACATGTAATAGCGCTTAGCAGCTATGTGCGAGTTTTATTAATTTATTATAACAAAACAAACTAGACTGGAAGAAATAATCTCACCTAGGCAAACCTAGCATAGCTTAGGTATTACATAAAAATAAATAAACTATACTTGTGTAGACAATTTTTTGTACAGCCACAAACTTATCTTGACTTATCTCTTCTCCAAAGCTCTTGATGGCTAAGTGGCAAACGCTTGGTCTGTTATCCTTAGGTCTAGCGTACGATTCCTGGGTTTATTAAGGCGAAGGGTAAGGCACACTAGCGCCACCAATTGATAATTTGACAATTACTAACGGACCGGATCTTTGTTAAAACATTGCGTACCGTCCGATAACAGGAAAGCATCCATAGTATTTAATTAATAATTGTGCACTACTTTTTGTTGCGTGGTTTATTTACAAAACGGGCTATCGCATTCATTCACAAACAATTGCCACTTTTGGTGTTAGCAATTGACTATAAAAACAAACCTAAAAGTAGTGCACAATTATTAAATAATAGATGTTTGCCTAGTGTCCGAATTGTGATCACCAACCATTTTTTTTTTCATTTTGTTGATGGCTTCGTGCGATTAGCACATTTAGCCAGTGTCAAAGTAATTTTTCTAACAGTAATACATAAATAAACAATATTTCTTTTCTGTATGATGATGATGAATGATAATAGAAATGAGAAATGACCCGCTATCACTGTCCTCCAACCCCTCGAGTATATCAGTAAAGATGTGGGGCTTTACTAAGTCTTCGGGCGGACTTCTTGAGAGAATTTGATAAGTGACGTTACACTGTTTTGTTTCATTTGCCAACACTCGTGCACACTCACGAACACTTAACGGTTAATAATCCACCATTCATCATCATCATCATCTCAGCCAAAAGACGTCCACTGCTGGACAAAGGCCCAAGGATCTCCACAACGACCGGTTTTGTGCTGCTCGCATCCAGCGGCTTCCCGCGACCTTCACCAGATCGTCGGTCCACCTTGTTGGAGGCCTGCCCACACTGCGCTTTCCGGTACGCGGTCGCCACTCGAGGACTGCTCCGCCCCAGTGGCCATCAGTCCTGCGAGCAATGTGCCCTGCCCACTGCCACCTGAGCTTAGCAATTCTTCGGGCTATGTCGGTTACCATTATTTCACATTAATATTCGATATAACACAAATTTTCGAAAATAAAACAAAACCGCAGACATGACTCTTCACTTTCCCGCCAAGCAACCATAATTTGGCAAGCTTGGTGATTAATTTATTACTTTTAAATTGTACTAACAGTGACAGCATCCCTGATGCTGCAGATGTCTATGGGCGGCGATGACCACATCCCATCAGGTGGCTTGACTATACGTATGCCCCCTTTTTACGTTAACAAAAAATATAACTATCTCTTTCTGTTTTCAGGTAAGCAAGACAACTTAAGGGTGCAGGGTCGTTGCGTGAGTAAGACCATTCATAGTTCTCTATTCTAATAGTATAATATTCAAATGCGTGTCGTGCTCGCTGTAATAAACATTATTAAATATGATTTGCCTGTCTGGTCTGGGCACATCTATTTTGGTGAATTTCAGTTGACATCATCCGAGTTGAAATGTTTAGAACGGTAAATACACAATATTACACTTAGTACATATATTTTAGATTTTCTAGGAACAAAGACTCAACCTTTAGACTTTGGATTCATCAGCTGTAAATAGATGACTCTTATGTTTAGAGTAATAATTAACGCCGTGATCATGACGCATGCAACTGGTCGGTATATCGGATACTTAAACACACAATACATGGTACTTATAAAAAAAAAAATCTATGAAAATGTCAAAAATGGTCATATTACATTTGTTAAAAATTGTGACCTTCATAGTTTTAACACTCGCAATAAGAATAAACTTGCCGTCCTATCTTCAGGCTTCATAAAACAGGTGGCTCGTTCTTGGGTAAATGTATAACTTTTTATAATAAACTTCCACAAAATGTTGTTGAAATGCCATTACATAAATTTAAAGCACATGTCAACAAGACTAATGAGTAGATGATTATGTTCATGACAAAAATGTATGTATGGATATAGTTGTACATTCACAATAGTGCAAATTAATGTTATGATGTGAATGTGATATAGTTATTGTTTTTTTTTAATAAACTTGTATTGTAACACTACAGAAGAAAGACACAGCACTTGCCGAGTTTCATGCGGCTTCTTCTCGGTACAAGGCCGCCACCGTAGGGTTTACGAAGTCAAGTCATGGCTTTGAATTGACGTTCAAAAAACACATGTAAAAGTTCATTTTGAATAAAAAAATTGAATTATGAATTTTTTGAATTTTATGTTACATCTCTTTTCTAACGTTAGTAACTATGACTGTTTAATAAATGTTACAACTCTGTCCGGTACATAATTTCTTTTCGGTGAGTCCCGGGCGGTTGGGGAATAAAAATGAATATGACGCATGCTACTTTATCGAATATCGGATATTTAAAACTAAAAGAAGGTACTTAATAAAGTGAAAGTAAATAAGTAATGTTTTTAAGTAAGTAAACTTCGTATTATCAAAACCAGTTTCGTCAATAGTAGTTTTTTTTAATATTAAAATTCTTATGCTCGTGGCCTCACTCGAATCCCTAGGGCTAAGAAGAGGACGACGATGGAACGAGCTTACCCAGAAACCCCAAGGCTTTGGTTTATATAATGCAAGCGGTTTGGAATGCAACCTACTAAAGCTAACAAATTTTATAAATTTATAAATAGATCCTAACATGAGAAATCTGCACACATGTTCTGTAACACTGCATAAAACTTTTAAATTAGCGCTGCACATCTCTCTATACTCTAGCCAAACTCGATAAAGATTAAATGTAAACGAACCAAATTAAGGTCATCATCACAAATCTGGGCAAAAATGTTTTTGTGTTTTTCGTATTATTTCTTGATTACTGCATTTTACATAAAAGATATTGTAAAACTTATTATTCTCACTTAAATCAGTCGCTTCATCATCATCATCATCAGCTCATTTTATGTCCCCACTGTTGGGGCACGAGCCTTCCCTATGGATGGAAAGGGAGAACGGGCCATAAACCACCACGCGGGCCCAGTGCAGATTGGCGGTTGTTAACGACTGCTAATGCAGCCGGGTCCAACGGCTTTACGTGCCTTCCGAAGCACGGAGGAGCTCGAGATGATAAATTTTTGGTCACCTATCCGATGACCGGCCTTTGCGAAAGTTGCTTAACCTCAGTACTCGCAGACCGGGCGCGTTAACCACTGCGCCATCGAGCTCCTCAGTCGCTTAACGTCGGTAAAAACGTTATAATACGAAGAACGTAAAAAAAAACGAAATTCAATATTTTCACTTGTTAACCCTATTAAACAAAATGGCATTACTAAAATTGAGGTATTCTAAACAATTCCGTTATTATAAACTAGCATTCCAAATGAAGATGACACTAGACTCCATATGAGGTCGACCTATGAAATCTGCAGCGTAAACAGTGCATTTGCAATGCAAAACAAACATTCATGAACAAATTGAATTGACGTTAAAGAAAATTGGATTGTAACAGCAGTTGATTAATTTATGTATTGAATAAATTATTGAAATTGCAGTTTTTTAATTATTTCAAAGTAGCTAATATATTCACTCAAATAGGTTAAATCAAAGCTATGGTTGTACTATGGTTTTTAGTTTTTAAATTATTCAAACAATACTCCCGTTCTCCCTATCCATCCATAGGGAAAGCTCGTGCCCCAGCAGTGGGGACATTAATGAGCTGATAATGATGATTATGATGATACAATATTTATTAAAAGTACATTTTTTACGTAAAATCTTTCCTTGTCATTGTTGTCAATACATGCCTGTCACTGGTTGCTTGGCAACGCTTTGTCGGTAAACATTCTTTATCGAATTTGGCTATAGTCTAATGTGAGGGAATTGAATATGTCAATATGTCAATAACATGCTTATTAATCATTGACGCAATCATTTACAGATAGATACATAGGTTGATAGATAGAGAAACAGTTTATTTACTACTTCTAACACACCATAATTAGACATACAAACAAAAACTGTAGATATTGTATGCACCAAAAATAACAATAAAATTGTACTGTAGCCCAGCAAAACGGATATAGTTTGGTTTCCTAACGATTATGACATGCTAGAAATAATGTATAAACAAAGCACTGATATTCTTACTAATAGTATAAAAGCCCTTTTGATAAATGAATTCGGAAAAGTATTGCTTAAGTAATTCATTATTATTCTTTTAACGTTCCCTCGTTGGTTTAAAAGAAACTTATCTCGTTATAATAACACTTGAAAACTGCGTTCGTTATAAACGTTCAATCAAGAAAAGTTGACATGAAACGGACGCCTGCTGTTTCAACACGATACGATTATGAGCTTCGGGTTCCGGTGGAATATTCATCAACATTTCAGTTCAAAGTTTATTTATAAAAATGAGCATTGTACATTTAAACAATGTAACTCTTGATTATATAATTTAACGCAAATATTGTTGCGAACAAATAACAATTTGAAAAAAGACAAAGTGTTGAAAAAAATCTAAGAGCGGGATTCGAACCAGCACCCCATGACATGCCGGGTCAGGTGCACTGCCAACTATGCTATCGTGGCTCAATCCAACACTTTGTTTTTTTCAACACTTTGTCTTTTTTCAAATTGTTATTTGTTCGCAACAATATTTGCGTAAAATTATATGTAAACAATCATAAATATAGCTTGCCTAATTCTTAACTGATCTTTAAATATTTGTAAAAATATTAAGAGCGTTTACCTACGATTTTCTAGCGCCGAAAATGAAAAAAAATATATATCTAATAATTACAGATAGAAAATCAAATTATGCTCAACAAACTATTTAATTGAAGTAATTTAGCATTTTTACGTCACCTTATGAACATCTGACATGTTATGGTTTAGTTAAATACGGCGTTATGGTTAAAAGTGGCCGTTTTTGCTGTAACGTCTTATTTAACTAAACCATAACATGTCAGATGTTCATTAGGTGACGTATAAATGCTAAATTACTTCATTCAAATTGTTTGTTGAGCATAATTTGATTTTCTATCTCTAATTACTTGATATGTTCTTTTTTCATTGGCGGCGCTGCTATTGTGCGGCGTAAACGCTGTTGATGACGTAGTTGTCAACATTGAGTAGTCCTCTGGCTTACAGAGTAAGAGTAGATAGTGTTGATTAATTTCGGCGAGTTGGATCGAGCCACGATAGCATAGTTGGCAGTGCCCCTAACCCGGCATGTCATGGGGTGCAGGTACGAATCCTGCTCGAGGACATTTTTCAACACTTTGTCTTTTTACAAATGTAACTCTTAATACAATACAATAAGAGTCAAAAGTAGTCAAAAGAGTATACATCATGTTAATGTTCGTGACTGTACACTATACATAAAAGAGGGGAGAGAGAGTATACATAATTAGCCTATATACATACTATTGTTCTACCGCTGAGATAAGACCAACATCATTGAAATCAAGTCATCGCTACAATTAATAGGCACTGAGTTTAATTACCACGCTTGCCAAATGAGGGTTGGTGATCAAAAAAATCTCAAAACAATTTTTGCCTGATCTGGGAATTGAACCCAGGATCCCCGGATTTCGGGCTGAGCGCTTTGTCACTTAGCTAACGTGGTATTTTAAATAAAAAGAAAGGAATTAATAACTAAACTAAGTTACTTACTAAATATGGATTAAATTAATTCTTATTAAAAACAGTGATAAGTTTAAGGCTAGGTATTCCTGCAGAGGCCGCGCTATTGAGTTTTTTCAAACAATCTGAGACATAGAAAACAAGGTTTTAAATTCTGGAAAAAAAGTATGTATTAGTTAAGGATCTAATCTAGTGGAAGTCGCATTCAGTTACAAGATCCATTGAACTTCACTCGATAAAAAAAAATCCCAAAGTTACCCCTTTTTGTAATGTTTTTTCAATATGATGACTAAACTACTGATATTTTCCATTTATTTTTTGTACTCAATTGAAGACAATAATATTTCGCAGGGGAATTCGCAGAGTTTGACTTGATAAAATGATTGTCTTATTTACTATGTTTAAATATCTACGAAATGCGCGAGTACTGCTGCTCGGCAGGCCCGATCAGTCGCGCTCGGGCGCTTACGGACGACGGACCTGTGTCAGTTTTTTCCGTGACTGCCAATCAATCCGTTTTTGTCGTAAATAATTATATAATTATTGCAAGTTATTCATAATGGGCAATAAACAATAAACGCTTACAAAGATTCATGCATTCATGTCTAAAACTTATATTATGGTTATAATTCGATAGTATAAGAATATCAGTATGACTATGTACTGAAGATCGCATCGCTACGATTTTTGATAATTCATATTTTGTCTATAGATATCGGTACCTCTGCCGGGTTGGATTTAGAAATAGGTCGCCTGAATCTGAGAAAACTGAATGCGTAGGGGGCTCAGGGAAGCTTGTCTAAGATTCCCTAAAACAATTTCGGCTGCCGGCGTTACGTTTGAATATTTTTAATAAATTTTTAAAATTCGTATAAAATGTACTGTGAATGCGTGAAACTATTTTCAATGCTTCTTTAGTCAAAGTCAAAGTCAAATATTTTTTATTCAAATAAACTTTAGAAAAGTGCTTTTGAATGGTCCAAACATTTTTTAACCTACTACCCATTCTAATTGGTTCTATCAAATACAAGGACAGCTTCACGTTACTGAAAGACGACTCTGTCTGCTAGAAATCTGGGCTGGAGAAAATAAACCTTTGCTTACAAAACGCATCGAAAGGGACGATAATTTCTGGAAAACGAAAATGGAGCCAAAGTTGGTCCAATTTTACATGAAATGTTTAATGCCGGAAATGAGGATCAATCACATAATAGCTAATCTGATTTTTACTATATACATCGTATGCGCAATCAACTACTAAGCATTTTATTCATAAAATATTATAATCCGTCAAGAAATGAAGAAGTTATTAATGTTTTTCTGAATGGCTATTTTGAAACGCGCGCGCCTTCTTGCCACTCACGATGATGTCACAGTACATAAGTCGTGCGGACTCGTGCGACCGTATGTACGGGTCAAATCGTACAAGGAATATTTGGATCACTTCCCGAGGACCGATCGAGATGAAACTTGGTATATCTACGCAATTTCGATAGCAATTCAATAATATGGCATCATGGAACTGGTCTGATGATGCAGTCGGAAGGTGATCATAGGAACTGAGGTTATAGAGTTTTATTTAACTCATAAGAAATTCACATTTCACTTACTGAGCTAACTAGGAACTTTGCAATGAAACAAGGTAACCCCGCCATATTTGTGCTTATTTTATTTGTCTTGATAAAAACTAACCTTGTGTGGTGCTCAAGATCTGATGATGAAACTGAAAGGAGGTCAGAGGAACTCCTAGACTGTACGTACTTACATGTTAAAAAGTTAAAAGTGAAAAAAAATTTAAACAAGCTTTTTATTAAATTTTAACCGCTTCTGTGGTCTAGTGGCTAAGCCACCGGTCTTACACCCAGAGGTCCCGGGTTCGTTTCCTAGCGGGAGGTACATCTTTGTGTACCTACTCGGTTTGGCTGATAGTAGGGCTTGTTAAATCCGCCTGGATTTTAGTTTTTTAAATAAGTTCTAAGATGCTGTACTTTTTCGCAGACACATTAATAAGTAGGTACCTACTAACCTAAAGTAAAAAAAAATCGTTTTTTTTTGTTTTATATTTTGATATGTTTCATGTTTTGTGTTTGTGTTTTAAACGTTTTTTTATTTATTGATTTATCATCTGTGTGTGTTAGCTGAATATTTTGTAAGTAAATAAAAATAGTCCTATCCGGGTCTATCTATGTGCAAAATTTTATCTAAATCTGTTCAGCCGGTTCCACGTGATTGAGTAAAAAACAAATAATAAACATTTAACTGCCTCTGTGGTCTAGTGGCTAAGCCTCCGAACTTAGACCCAATGTCCCAATGTTCAATTCCTATCAGCAGCGCGTTCTTGATTTGTTTGGTGGTTGGGCTTGTTAAGTTCGCCTGGCTAGCTACCACCATCTTATCTAATACCGGCGCCATAATAAAAATGTTAAAAGCATTGTTGTATTCCGACTGTTTAGAAATCCTTTTGGGTCTTTTGGAACAAAAAAAAAAAAAATTGGCAACAATAAACAAATCGTATTTCTATTTATTTATTATTAAATATTCTTTTTTAGTAATAAATATAACTTATGTTACTCAGGGATAATGTAGCATTCTAATAGTGAAAGAATTTTTAAAATCGGTTCAGTAGTTTTTGAGTTTATTCGTAAAATACAGTGGCGGGCGGCAAGCGGCAACTGCCGAGCTAGTGCGAGCGTAGCTGATGACGTCTGCGTTTTTGAGAATGCAGCACGAAAATCGCTCTAACTTCGTCATTTTTGGTCCAATTTCAATAATTCTTTTTTGGTTAATTGGTTTTGATGTGACTGTAAATCTACATATTTAAATAAAAATTCTCGTTGATCTTCATTGTAGATAGTGACAGACAAGCACGTGGAATGCCAATAAGAACGTTGTCCTTACAAGATGACAAGGAAAATGTAAATTATGTAGACTCCACAGCCTTACCATATCAAATTTGCAACCAGGTACAAGCACAAGAGAAATAAATTTTGAAGAATTTTGAGATTAAACATAATAATATTTTGAATTTAATTTGATACCCTTATTCCATTTATGCCAAACATTCTTTGAAATAAATAACCGTGCAATCCTTTCTGGTGGATACTTAACTTAGCCCATGAAATTGAAGTAAGAAAAATAATTTTGAAAATAAATAATAATATTATAATTAAATGGATACCAAAAAACATAAATTCATTATTAATTACTTACTTTATTTATTTACGAAACTCGTAACTCTACTTTATCACTACTAAACAAAGTTTGATCATAAAAATGCACTTCTAAAGCAAAATAAAATTACCCTACTGCTTATTTCTATACTGTATCGGTGGCGAGCGGACGGGCGGTGTCATGCGAGTTCACTACCGCTATGTCCGCGCGAAACTCCGCCGAGACATCGCTAAATGCCTACTTTGACAGGAATACCTAGCCTTAATATATAATATCTGCCCCTCTCTATTCTACATTACTATACGTCTATGTACTCTTATTTTCGTATATTGGGTATGTTTACGTACCTACATATTGGTAATGTCATAGGTAACGCAACTTAAATCTATATATTAATACGTGAAGCAAAAACTTTGTATCCGTATTTACGAAAATTGAGCGGCCGGAGGAGTATGAAATTTCGCACACTTATAGTTTATACAGAGAATGTTATCCCAATGTTAATATTTTTTTTTAAATTATGCATAAAAAATACATTAAATCAACAAAAACAACATTAACACACTACCGTGTATTTGACACACACGCATATGTATTGGACACTCACGTATTGTTTGTCTTTAATGCGGCCGACATCTGTCAATGCCAATCCAAACTCACATTCTATCATTTTTAACGTTTCATTGTTTAGGGTACAATCCGTGCAGCCTTAATAAAATTACGGTCGAATTTCGACCACTGGGCGACCACTAGTAAATGATTATTACCCAAAAATATTTTTTACATAATTAACTTGGAGACTTTGTGTGTATTTGCAAAACTTTCCGAATTGGATAATAACATGCTCTGAATGAATTATAGAACAACATGTAATTGTGTATGATTTCAACCCTTAAAACTTATTAAACTAACTCGATTCTGGGAGCCTCGAGGGTTCTGGGGCGTTATATTTATTTTACCGGCGACACAAATTGGCATTTTTTTTTCCATAAGAATATTTCCTGGTACTTCCTTAACAAAGTTTCCAAGTGCCACGAAGAGCCCTTATTGAATTTTCTTAAGTTTTGATAGGTTTTTCCAGCGATTTCTCTTCTGTTGCCCCGTTCGTGGCAAACTTGTTTGTCCGGTAATTGAAGTCGGTAAATATTGAAATTTTATTAGACGCTATTTAAAGATTTCGTTAAGAGTAACTCTATAAAAACAGCGGCTAGTGCCTTCTGGTTTTTTTTTATTTTAGAGGGCAAGTGACTCCACTCTCTACCTACCTGATGGTAAGTGGAAATGGAGTCCAGACGCGAAGACAATTGGTGCAGCATTAAAACAACGCAGCATCAGTCACTGTTGGGAATAGAACCTATTTGGTAGTTTTTATACTTTTTTATTGTAATAATGACAGACTTTTTCCTTTTGACATTTGCTTTTATTTTAATATATTTGAACGCTGCGTTTCATTTCTAAACCTATATTTTACCTTTTCTTTTAATACAGTCCACAACAGTCACCCTCACCCTGCTGGCCCACAAGCTGCCTCTTCACGCCACGTTTGAAGGACCCATGTCATAGCTTTCTAGCTTCCTTCTGGAAACACGTGTAAATACTGGTAGACTATTCCATCTTTTGGAAGTGCGACAAAAAAACGAGTCGCCAAATTATTTTGTGCGTGATGGAATGTTCGAGACATTACAGCGGTGACTCCAGAGAGCAGTAGCCTACTCCGAGGAAGGGAAAAGGTGGGATGAGGTCGAAGAGTACTTCAGAGCACTCGCCGCAATTGTGAAAACGAGACGCGTGTATACATATACGCCGCTACGCGCGTTTTGTTTTCACAACCGCACCAACACTGCCACAATACTTTCTGTGAGGTAAGGCTGGAGGATTGATTCCTTGCATGCAGTCAGATGACCAGAGAGTCATCATCATCATCCTAGCTCATTTTACGAGTATATCCCCTTTTGGGCACGACTCTTCCCGATGTCTGGATAGGGAAAACGGGCTATAAAGCACAACACGAGCCCTGTGTGGATTAGTGGTTGTTAACGACTGCTATCAGAAAAAAACATCGGCTTTAGCAGTCGCAGACCGAGCGCTTTAACCACTGCGCTATCGAGCTCCTCCATCCAGCTAGAGAGTGCAGTGGGCTAAATGCAGGCCAATGGACACGTGCTGGGCATTTGGGCGGCTAATGGAAATCAGTGACAGCACATGCATCACCCTAGCAGAAATAGATGCGCTTGCGCCGCCTGTCTTATTACGAATAATTGGCTTACACTAAGAATATATTGTTTCGGATGACGACTGGCGTATTGGCTATAGTATTGGTTTGTTCGTTACATATATTCTTTTTCTATCATCAAATGATAATAAGTGATAATATGGGCTAAGGTGGAAATTTCAATTATTGAGGAACTGGCTACCTTAGGTATGATTCATCATGAGCTCATTTTATGTCCCCACTACTGGGGCACGACCATTCTCTATGGATGGATAGGGAGAACGAGCCATAAACCACCACGCGGGCTCAGTGCGGATTGGTGGTTTTTGACGACTGCTAATGCAGCCGGGACCAACGGCTTTACGTGCCTTTCGAAGCACGGAGGAGCTCGGGATGATACATTTTGAATTTTTGGTCACCCATCCGATGACCGGCCTTTGCCAAAGTTGCTTAACATGAGCAATCGCAGGCCGGACGCGTAGACCACTGCGCCATCAAGCTCCTAGTTAGCATACTCAGTCAGGTTAGTGAGTTGCGATCGTTTTTATTTATTTAAAGTTTTTGCAACTTACATTACATGGCGGACTTAATGTCATAATCTCGCAATGCCTTATCACTGGCTGGACATAGCGGAGATCAAATATCTTAATTTTTTCGTGAATTAGATTTACAAAGTCACAAAAGTTTTAACCGCCTCTGTGGTCTAATGGTTAAGACCACCGGTTCGATTCCCAGCGGAGGGTACATGTTTGTGTACTCGGTTTGGTTAGTGGCAGGGCTTGTTTGTCCACCTGGCTAGCTACCACCATCTTATCTAAATATGTCGCCTTAACATCAATGTTTGTAGCATTGTTGTGTTCCGACAGCTAGAGATAAGATAACCAGTGCCTCAATAGTTGAGGATCCCGGGTGCGCTTCTACCAATTGGCCATATCAACACTTAACATCAGGTGAGATCAAGGCACTGTGCTTACCCGTAAATATATATTTTAAAAAAAGACTATAAGTATTACACTCACTTCAATTCGATTGGTGTTTATTTAATGCCACGTTCTATTTGTTTAATTTGTTTGTTATCTGTATGTCTCGACCAGGTTGTCAAACAGGTACCTACTGGTTAACATAACATCAATGTAAGCTATTTGTGACTAACCGTCCAAGATGGTTTGCCTCGAAGAGGAGCTCGATGGCGCAGTGGATAACGCGCCCGGTCTGCGAGTGCTGAGGTTAAGCAACTTTCGGAAAGGCCGGTCATCGGATGGGTGACCAAAAATTTATAATCTCGAGCTCCTCCATGCTTCGAAAGGCACGTAAAGCCGTTGGTCCCGGCTGCATTAGCAGTCGTTAACAACCACCAATCCGCATTAAGCCCGCGTGGTGGTTTATGGCCCGTTCACCTTATCCATCCCCAGGGAAGGCTTGTGTCTCAGCAGTGAGAACATAAAAATGAGCTGATGATGATAATGATGATGATGGTTTGCCTTACGCAGGCTTAGTTCCTCCGGATTCAATATGCGGTGCTCGATGTTGACTCTGCACACATGTCGGCGGCGCGGCGGTAGTGCCTTTGTTTGTGATCTGTATCGAATGGGATTAATTAAACTGACGATTGGATATTAGTTGCAACTTTAAAGGCCAGATAAATATTGGACAACATCGCATACATTGCTATGACTCCAAAGACAGTAGCTTAAATACTTGTACTGTGGAAATCACGAACAACGACGGTACCACGACCACCCAGTCCCGAGAAAATATAGAAAAAAAAACGTTTTTCTACATTGACCCTGCCGGGAATTGAACCCGGGACTTCGGAGATGGCAAAATCAGAAACCGGCATGCGAGCCACTCGACTACCGAGGTCTTCAATCAAATATTACGCAACAAGACCAGAAACATAATGAAATACCATGAGACCTTTGTGTAGACTTACGAACCGATGGCACAGTGACATTCATAAAAGCTATTTGTAGCCTAAACTGAATAGATAATTATGAATTTTGCATTCTTGTATTTCGAACTTTAGCAATTATGCTGCCAAACAAATGACAGTCGCGAAAGTCCAGTTGCACTGTCTGACACTTACACTGACTGTGACTCTCTTGCTAAGAAAACAATGGGCCTCCTGGGATCGGTCTATTCGAAACCAGAAGAAGAAAACCTAAGAATCTTCGCTCTCAGACGTTGCCAAACTTATGACAGTAATTTTTACAGAGGAAGAAGAGTGAAAGGATGAGGTTACACAAAATATCCCGATGAGTAGAAGTGCTACTGAGAGAGGGAGACTTCAGCAGGCCCCACTAAGATAAGATGAGATAATATCAGACACTTTATAAGTGTAGCAGCGTCTGTGTCTGGGTTGATAGGGTGCTGGACTTGCTGGGTTCTAATAGAAATAAAAATTACTAGGACTGCTGAATAGACGTGTATGTCTTCCATGAAAGCCGAGTGAGTTGCACAATATTGCAACTCAACAAAAATATTTGAAAAATTTGAACCTATCGACATCGCCCACCGTCATCAATAGAAAATCCTAATTGAAATATCAATTATGTGCAACGTACTAGAAAGCTCTGCCTCAAAGTAATTTCTTTTAAAATTTATTGATTGCCGAAAAATTAAACACGTTTACATTATAAACGAATCTCCAAATTCAACTGAGGTGAGTACTAGACTGTCCGATTTTCTTGTGGGATCCGGTGTAGCGTGAATACCTCTGTCCGGTGTCCGGTTTCCGGCAAATCTGGTCGGTCCGGCGTAGTGGGAACCCGG
Organism: Eudonia mercurella; assembly: GCA_963082485.1. NCBI lineage: Eukaryota > Metazoa > Arthropoda > Insecta > Lepidoptera > Crambidae > Eudonia > Eudonia mercurella. The sequence continues at coordinate 6,886,419 of OY720026.1, forward strand.
CCTTAGGGTTCCGTAGTCATCCCTTATAGTTTCGCCATGTCTGTCTATCTGTCCGTCCCCAGCCTAGCTCATAGACTCTTAGTACTAGAAAGCTGTAATTTGGAATGGATATGCATATTAATCACGCCGACAAAGTGGTGATGTAAACCTCCCCTACACGTGAAGTGGGGATGTAATTTTTTTTCCTGTCTACTCCATCGTGTGGGGTTGTCGTTGGATAGCAATTTCAAAAATATTGCGCGTTTGTGGAAACAGTATTTTGATTGAGGCATCCATTTGTGAACTATTAATAAAAGTGCAAAATTTTGTTACAGTCAAGTGTCCCCCCCCAGCCAAATGGCTGTGTTTGGATACGTGAAAAAATTCACGGTAGTTGTATATATGACGAAGTTAAAAGGAAAACTATCACAGCTAAGTAGGCTTCACAAGTTTACGAGTAAGCACAAATTCCTCATTGAGAACTACTTAAATAACGTTGTCAGGTGTGTGAAACCGGTAGTATCTACATTTAAGTATGTGAGCCATCTTTAAATAAATGTTCATAAAAGCCCTCTTCTCAGAGTCCGTATTATTAAGATGGGCTACGAAACCCTACACTGCGCGTGGCCCGACACGCACTTGGCCGGTTTTTTTGTATTTTAAGTGCTCTATGGTATTGTACGTTTTCTCTTTTTTTTTCTTTTTCCTCGTGGCTGTTGAACCGAGTGGCCTCCTTTTGATGTGAATAGTCCTTCTTATGAATGACTTGCTGAAGACAAAATGACACCCTTAAAGCGACCTTTAAGTTTGGTACCGTCTACGACAAGTTGGCCGTGGCTGCATTTAAGACCTTACGTCACAGGCAATAAGAGCTGTTTGAGAGTTGACTGGTTTCGAGTGGCAAAAAGTATTTATAGAATAAAAATACTTGTAAACTGAAATTGGTCGAGCAGTTCCTAATTAGTCAGGCAACGTGCTTAACTTTTGACTTCTTATGGTCAGAGAGGGTTCGATTCTCGGGGGCTTCTCTCAGTTCATATCGAATTTATGAAGATCATCAATATTGGTGGTACAAGATTTTATTATATGTACATAATATAAACATTTATATGAGATGACAGTTGTTTACAGTTAACACAAATAAGTAGTATTTTATTGATAAAATAACGTTATATTTTTTTGTAAGTTTTGTTGCGATTATATCAAATATCATATTTCGGGAAAAGCGGAATTCTAACTCCACGAGCGAGATTTTTACCCGGACAAGCCCCCTTTTCACATATCGGGTCAGCTGCATGCACTACCATTGAGGCTGTAGTGGTTTCAACCGACCCGTGCCAACACTATTTACCTACTCTTTACTCCGAAGGAGTCTTATTCAATGTCAACAACTACATCAACATTTAAATCATAAAATTTTACTCATTTTATATTTTTTATCTAATTCAGGTAGAATTATGTAGGAAACAGATGTAATTTATGAAAATAAATATGGAAGCATATTTCAAATTCATTTGAAATGACAACACCTCAGTCTCAATGGGACCAAAGACCCTGAAAAGGGTTCGAATTACAAATATTTAATGATATGTAAAGTGAGTAGACCCGTATTAACTGTCTACACCTACTTCGTTAATTAAAAATAGTCATAAATATGCCCATATTTATCACTAAGTATATTTAAATATGAGAAATAATAAATTGATCCACAAAAATATAGTAGGCTAGCACCTAAAATGGTAACTTAGCATCTAAATAGTAGTTTAGGTGCTAACTTTGTATTTTTAGGTGCTAACTTAGTATTTTTGTGGGTTACGTTAAGTTACTTTGGTGATCGATTAAATACAACCCTTTAAATATTAGTTATTATATAAATTTCATCAAATCTCGCACGCACAACACGTCCGAATTAAAAATAGTGTTGTGCTAAAACAGAATATAAACAAAACAAAAAGGGACAGCGCCGGTACATCACTCCAGCCCTATTGTGTATTCACTAACTCCGAGATGGGACTTAAGAAATTAATTTTTAATCACGAGATTAATTTTTCATAGTCCTGATTGCCCTGGAAGTCTGGTTAAAACTTTCGCTTTCCCGTCTCCGGGAAAATGTTAATACTTTTTTTATTACTTGTTACCGCACCGGAATCTTTACAACAAACAGGGGATGGTCCACCGACCGCGAGAAGTTATATAAAATACGAGTATATACATTATATATTTATTGTGAAATATATTGTATTGAGGAGCTTGATGGCGCAGTGACTACGCGCACGGTCTGCGAGTGCTGAGGTTAAGCAACTTTCGCAAAGGCCGGTCATCGGATGGGTGATCAAAAATCTATTATATCGAGCTCCTCCGTGCTTCGGAAGGCACGTAAAGCCGTTGGTCCCGCCTGCATTAGCAGTCGTTAACAACCACCAATCCGCACTGAGTCCGCATGGTGGTTTATGGCCCGTTTTCTCCTATCCATCCATAGGGAAGGCTCGTGCCCCAGCAGTGGGGACATAAAATGGTTGATGTCGATGATGGTGATATTGTATGTTACGTAATACAGAATTTTGGACCAAGTAGATAGTATTATGTTGCTGGTGTGTGTCGACAGAGTATCTAATTGGTAAACATAATAATTATAAAAAAATATTAGATGTTCTGATCCCAAGGTAAGTAGCTAAAGCACTTGTTTTATGGAAATCGGAAACAATGACGGTACTACAACCACCGAGACCCCCGACACAATATCGAAAAGTTCGTTTTCGACATTTACCCGACCGAGAATCGAACCCGGGACCTCAGAGTTAGCGCTGCTACGCAAGCCACTCTGCTACGGAGGTAGTCAATATGTAAAATAATATTTAAAAAAGTTTATCATTTAGTTTTAATTATTTATTTACTTCTCTGTTAAGATACACCATAGACAGTATTATTTTACATACTAGCGTATGTAATAATGTGTGTAAATGTATGTAAAAAAAACTGAGTACTAATTAATGTATTGACCTAGCCCGTTTAATTAATTCACCACCTGCCAGGGATCCTATCTTATAGTTTATTAAAAATACTGTAAGGTTGTTTTGCGCACCCAATAAAAGTAGTTGAAGGTATGCCAGTTATAAATTAATTATGAGACAACCAACAACACATTCTCCCTGTGACCACGAACCCTATAGTATAGACGGTTCAAAACGTCAGGATAAAATTAAATTTAAAAATAAAACGCAAGTAAATTTGTGGAAGGTTTATTTCAAACTATTGGTCGCCCTGTGCCCAAGATTTCACCGTGATTCATAACACGTACTCGTACATTGTGTGATACATTAATTTTAACTTTAACGATATCGATATACTTATTTTGTGGTTCTATCGCCTGCATGAGAAGTAATTTGATAAAATCATTAGATGTAGATTCATTAACTTTGTATTATCATATATTTTTTATGTACATACTTACTTCTTTTTTTATTATTATTAAAAAAAATATTATGTAACTTATCGTCATTATTATGCACAAGCGGTGTTTGCATCTAGAAGGTCTTACAGTAATTATAGTATATCATATTAAGTAAATTATTAGAATGTCAAGTTTGTAAAACCAGATTTGCAAACCAAACAGTAAAAAATAAAAATAACTTTCGGGACTCTTTTTCTCCATATAAACTAACTTTACCACATGTCACACTTCTCCGTGCGCGCAATGTGCTTAAAAAGGAGCACAATGTTTTCACTTCACGTATTATTATGTAGGTAGATAAATAAACGAATAAAAAATCTATACAGATGTATACAGCATTCAATGTTTCATTGCAACCAATAACAAAACAAATGAGTAAGATAATTAAATACCAAATTTTCTTTGAACTAGTTCCAATCTGTGTAATTATGATCCTTTTCACATTTAAACCACCATGGAAAGTCTCAAAGCGCGTGAAATCAGATGAACGATTTTTTTAAATCTATGTTTCCATTAAATATTTTATCAACATTGTCAACATCTTTGTATTTCCTTTAAGCATAGAAGGTTCCATTAAAGTTGGGTTATTGATTTTAAAACAATTAAAACTCGAAATTTTTATGGGACACCGAAACGTAAAATCGCGTAAATAACGAGGCGTTCATAAAACATTTAACTATCATGTCGGAAGGCAATGTTTCATAGTGGACTTTAAAGCGCATAATGTAGATATACAAACGTTTAAAAAAAATATTACTATCAAAACCTCTTTACTTTCACGACGCATAAACTTTATTAAAATCGACTTTTAGATTTAAAACAATTCTGTATAGGACAACGAAACGCAAAATGGCCCCGCAAAAGTCACATCGGATAAATAAATTAATAACGGGGCGTTAATAAAAGATTAATTAACATGTTGTAAGGCAATGTTTCATAGTGGACTTATTCAGTTAAACATACCTACGTTTTTTTTCAAATATATTCTATTAACTGTCAAAACCTCTTTATTTCCATTATGCATAGAAAACTTTATTAAAATCGACTTTTAGATTTAAAACAATTATGCCAGGAAAATGAAACGTGAAATGGCTACCTAAAACAAAATGGCCCCGCAAAAGTCACATCGAATAAATAAATTAATAACGGGCCGTTCATAAAATAAACGAACGGCATTTCCCAGGCGACACTAAGAGGCGTGCGCTTAACGCCACCCAAGTCCCAATCCCTTTCAATATTTGCCGGTGGTAATGTAACATTTTATTATCATGTCGGAAGGCCATTTTATTAACCTCCTCGGTTCGGTCCGCGGCGCGGGACTGACAATTTAAAGTTCAACTTTTTCATTTAACTTTTACGAGCTGACTTTTGTTATTTTTTCTTTCTCTAGCCGTCAAGATTCTTCGCAAGTTTGTTGGGACGCTGTTGGTTTGTAACAGTTTCTATTTTAAAGACTACGTTAAAAGATTGGTGGTTGATTGCGTGTTAGATAAGAGACTTCTTGTTATTTTTGCTGCAGTATTATCTATAAACAAAGATGTATACGGAGATTTACGCAAACTGCTCAGTTTTATGTAAGTATCATAAGCATACCTTTATATCCAACGGTTCATTTAATATCTATGATACCTATACCTACTAAGTAGATAGCATTAATCCTCGTTATAAATCTTTATTAATAATGGAGCGTGATCGTTTAAAAGTGTACAGATCCGGCCGGCACATCAACCTAACCAAAACTAAACAAAGAATTTAAACGGGGATTAACGCAAACTAATTAGTAAAAAGGTATCATACCTTCTTTATACCCTTTATTATATAGGCTTGTGTTTAAACGCCTACCAAAAATGTATCAATATTCTACTACCAATAATGCTCACTCACTAAATAATGCACTCAATCATTCAGAAATCTCATTTAACTTAGGATAATATATTGAAGCCTAAGGTCTGACTTGGCTAGCTTTCATATATGTTTTGAGCTGTCGCTTGATGAGAGAAGTCATCGTTGGAAGAGGTTAATGGCGGCATTAAAACTCCCCGAAAAATTAAAACATTTGCTCACGACAAGCGACAAGTAAATCGACGGAAGAATCTTCCCACTTCATGTACCACTATTTGTTTAAAACAAATAAAATGTGCAAGTCCACAAACCGGCAAACCATTACTGCTAACAAATTGATTCTCATCCACTGAGTTTGCAGACTTGTTCTGAATGGCCTGTCGGCTGCAGGCGCTAAGATACTTTCAGCTTGGAGCATGGCAAGTCGGCTAAATGAGATGTCTTATGTATAGGGCTTCCTGGTGCAGCGATGGTATCGTACATGCTAAGCCACAGCCAAGCCTATATTTTTAGAATCAGGGGTAACATTGACTGCACTCCTGATTCTTAAGTACGGCTTCAGGCTTTGGCGCTAAGATACTTTCAGTTTGGAGCACGGTAAGTCGGATAAATGAGATGTCTTCTTGGCGCAGCGATGCAATTGACACACCATACTAAGGTTCCCGGATTGGTTACATGATAAGCAGCTGCAGATTCTTATATGCTACTATTGACCAGTATCCCTAGTGTCGTTTGTGTCTCTATGTGCAACTGGGTACTGCTGTCGTTGCGGTTCCAAGCCATAACGGTGGCAGAGATGTTTAAAAAAGGCGTCCCTAGTCTGATTAACTCCGAGATCATGCTGAAGGCTTGGCAGTCGAATAAAAAGATCAAAAGCTGTTGGCAATGTTTTTGATAACCTTGATTCTAAAATAAATTGTTTATCTTATCAGTCTATTAAGAATTTCAGTTATTCTACAAAGAAATCATTTATGACGTGCCTTCCAAAGTTTGATATGTACAAAATTTGGTCATGCATCTTTCACCTAGCCTTGTGGAAATGCTTAACTTGCACGATTGCAACACGTACTATCGCTGCATCATTGACTCCCATTATTGGAAGCAAACAATGATATAACGTTACAACTCTGACCACAGATTAGATAATAGTAACTACGTCTCGGACCTCGCAATTAGTGGGGTAACTCAAGACTCGAGTCTAGTTAGTCGGACGACTTGTTCGCGATGGGCTGTCCGCTTCAGACGTGGCTACAAAAATAGTTGTGGCCACTGCACAAATAGGGTCAGCAAATAAACCGATTTCCGGATAGTATTGGACAGTTGGCGTCTTGTCAATCTTATTAGATCATACGTATCTGATGTAGGGACTTGGTACATTATTTTTGTAAGAGATTAGATGTGGAAGGCAGTTGACGGCGATTTTGTTGATAATTATAATTTAGTTATGTTTTTATAGGAGAGAATTGATAAAAAAGGCAATATCAAAGAAAAAGGAGATCGTAACTAAAAACGAGAGAAATCGGAAAATAATACGAAACTAAATTGTGATGACGACGACGACGACGGGATGACTAGAAAACAAATGACAGATGACAGATTAAAATACTAATAAGAAGAATTCTCTGTGTCAAATTAATGTTAAAATGAGAGTAGGTACTGTACTGGCTGTATATTTAGCTTTGGCGTTTCGGACCGTCTGCAATGTTCGTGGTCACAAGGCGACTGAAGTCTTGGTCCTGCAATTCGTCTTTAATTAATTTGTAACATGCAACCGTCAATTTGTATTTTACCGGGTGCTCTACGTTTGACAAAATGAGCTCATCATATAGTTTGGTCTAGCAGTGAGCTGTTAGGGCAAGGATTTAACATTGGTATTATGATGGGATTCTGGGGCCATAACTTTACGCTGCAAAAAAGCAATAATTTTGTCGATCCATTTTGTTACAACCAATAGCATGTACGTATAATAAGCTGGGGCTACGATTTTGACAAACAAGTTTTGTTTCTTGTTTTACTCGCTCTAAATTAAGTAAGGCTGTAGCTACAAAATCCGACCTTTTTCTTTCATATTTTTGAAATGGACTAGTATACTATTTCAGAATTATTCTTTACTCTTAAGCTAATCTAGTCTAGTGTCAAGACCACCGGCGCTACATCATCCATAATATATGAGTATATTCACATTCATATACATTCAGGAATGTCATCAGAAACATGTATTAGCAGCACCTAATTTATCATAACGCTCTCATACCCATCCATTAATCTTAGCTCATTTAGATTAATGAATTTGTGCGTGCAATAATTGTCTTAATTGCTAGAGGTTATGACAAGACAGCGTAAGTGTAACTACTGTTGATAATCCAGGAATTGGTAAAATGAATGATATGTAGCTACTAGATAAGACACATCCATCATTAATTTAAAACGGTATCGCATACTGAAACATAATCCTCTTTATTCAAATTAAGCTCTGACTTATTATGTTCAGATATATCTTTAGTTTGAACTGTAGGTATATTACTTATTGCCACATAGTTCGTAACCTCAACTCAACCAACCCACTTTAGGGTATCGCGGTGGGTTATGGCCCGATCTCTCCATCTGCTTTGGTTTGTGTGGAAAGGCCTGACGTGTCTAACTTGAATACCGTCAATCATTTTTACCGTATACGTTCCGTTTTACGCAAAATGAGCTTACATTAGCTATTGTCAGAATGTAACTTATTAGTAAACTAGCACAAGGAATGTGTTACGCCCCGAGCTAGGTGGAAGACGGTATGTTTCGTGGATTCATGGCTCTCGCGTACTGGAGCATAGAAAATGGATACAAGGCGTCAGTGCACCTGGGTGGCTCCAAATTTCGTTGTAGCGCACGAGATTTATCTAGTGTGAGATTACAGCTCCAGCTACTATGTATGCAGCGTTTTTGGACGCGTGCTACAAGTTGAAAATTTGCTTTAACAATCCTTTTAGCTTTTCTATTTGCTTTTATGGCATTAGTGTGTAAGTTTGAAAATTCGAAATTCTTTTTTCTCATTTTGGTTCAATACCTGGTCGGGCAAAGTGTGTTTTGCATTTTTTGATGAATAGCCCGGGTTTGTGATCACTAACCCGCATTAAGCATTCGTTAAGATACCCATCAGTTGCAGTGATGATGTTGATTGTGACTTTTGCGCAGTAATGAGACATTGTATAAGCTAATTACTATTACATTACGACCTTGGGATCTTCAAGAAATGAGCCTATAAGTAGCCTTAAAGGCCGGCAACGCATCTGCGATTCCTCTATGGGCGGCGGTGATTACTCTCCATCAGGTGACGCGCCTGCTCCTTTGCCTTCTTCTTTTATATAAAAAAACATTAGGATTTAATCGTGTGTTATATTATTTATATTGAATTCATGTTAACATTTATACTTTTCCCTATTTTTTCAGGTAAATAATGCAATAATTGCACAATTGCTTAATAAATATGTCAAAATCCTATCTTCAGTCAATAAAATGGGAAGTAGATTATAAGAACGGACATCATGCCACTGAGATAAAATTGTGATAACAAAATACGTCAAATACGTTTTAAAATAGCAAAAACTATATATAAATATATTGAATTCATGTTAATTTTTTTTTTTCCTATTTTTCAGGTAAATAATGCAATAATTGCACAAATGCTAGGGTACTGCTATGCTTGCCTCCAAGAAGGTAAACCACTTGCTTGTAAATATTTCTTAAGTATTTTTATTATTTTGAACATTCACAATTCTATATGCAATTTGTAAAAAATCTCTGTCCGATCGCAAAGGGGTAATAGGTACATCAATATCAATAACAAAAAAAATTTAAAAAAATTCATGAAAATAATTTTTTTATAAATGTAACCACACTTTCTATCAATGGCGACGGGCCAAAGGTCCTGCCTACCGAAGTGCCAACAAAAGTATTGCCATGTCAATTTTGTTATTTAACAAAATTTTTGCCGGGGTAAAATTTTTTCACTTAATATTTTATAATAATTACGTAAATAGAACTGAATCTCGATACCTAATAACACCTTTACGGATCGGACATGGTTTTTGTTACATATTGTATATATAGTTACAAGATGAAATTACGCTGGCTTGCAGTGTTAATCACAAACTATTAGAAAAATTCAACGAGTCTTCTTGGGCCCCGGTAGCTCAGCGATCATAGCATTGGACCGGTCGTGGGTTCGATTCCCACTCGAACTTCCTGAGGCTGGTTGATTTTTTCTAGTAAAATTTTAATACGAATATTAATCGACTTTATCATGTTTTCTACTGTTTTTTCTGCGAATATTCCTAACGTCATTAATCATTAATGTCATCATCCCTCATCGAGCATAGCCTTGGACAATACTACGCATTTTTCACTCGATGATATCTTCCCGGTTAAAAAGCTACATTATTCGGAATAACATGGTAAATATGTCAAAATCCTATCTTCAGTCAATAAAATGGGAAGTAGATTACAAGAACGGACATTCAGTTCTAAATATCAGAATCATGCCACTGAGGTAAAATTGTGATAATAAAATACGTCAAATACGTTTTAAAATAGCAAAACTAATCCCCGTTCGGAACTATCGTTAACGAACCAATAAATAAAACAAAAGCTGTTCATTCGCTTCAGCCCTCATTTTAATAAGGAAGGTATAACTTACAGCGGTGGTCGGGTGCAAAGAGTTAAAAAATCTGCAAAAAGAAAATGCAATCGAAGTGGAGAGAGCAAAAGAACCACGCGCCCTCGCTATTAGGAATCTTGTGTGCTGTAATCCTTGCTGCTTTCTGTGTAAAGCTGTGGTTGCGCTTTTCTGTTCATCGTTAGGAGAAGGAAATAAACATTGGATATTAGTTTTTTTTTTGCCAAACTGTACGCCAAATAAGCATGCAGCCAGCTACTAGGTTTCCAGTTCGTATCAAAGGGATAAGGTTGGAAAACTTGACAACACTATTGCAGGTGCAAAAGCGTTTCTTTTATCATCTTGCTTACTCAGATCATGTGCCGCCTGTGGAGGCTGGTCTGCTCACGCATACTTATCTTATTTTTAGTATACACTATAGTTTAAACTTGTTTTTCTTAAAAAAATTGACTTTTACGAGAGTACTGTAGTGGTACTGTAGGTATGACATTGTGGAAATTTTAACTTTTACCTGATGTAAATTTGTTAACGTATATTTTGTATTTTGTGTTTTTTTTACATGTTGTGGTTGTCTGCTATATTTTTTGTGTTTATTGTAATGGAAAGTGTCCTGCTGTGATAGCTCATTTTCCAATATTTTTGACGCTGTAAGGGAGAAAAGAGCTGGACACTTGCTGAGTTTCTTGCCGGTTCTTCTCAGTACAAGATCTCCCGCCCAGAGTAGACTTACGAACCGATGGCGTAGTGACATTCATAAGAGCTACTTGTAGCCTAAACTGATTAAATGATTTTGAATTTTGAATTTTGATCAAAAGTGTGCCGTCTATCATATTACAAATAAGAGTCTTTAGACACAAGAAGAAAAATTTCCGACATTACATTACTTTACAAAATATTGCATGGCATAACACAATCTCCCTACACCTTTGAAAAAATTACACTCTCTGTCCCACTTATCAGTAGTCGCTTACACAACCGAAAAACATTTGAACCTCCTCGTTGTCATACTAGACTCGGACAACATTCACCAATCTACCGCATGTTATCAAGTTATTACGCTGTTAGGTCCTGAAGTTGACATATTCAATGGTTCTGTCTCGTCTTCTAGAAATGACCTCGGAGAATTGTTAAATTGTTAAAGCCCTAAATGTAAACTGCAGGTACGTAGTCTTTCTATATTTTTACAATAGTTCTATTAATTTTTTTAGCATGATGTGTTTGCATCCATCTAGAAGAAATATGATTATATACAAATAACCACATTGTTGCCTCCGAAACACAGCACAGCAATAGACACTGCTGCTTGAATGGGTGCCTGGGTAAATAGTGCGAGTTTCATTCGCCATTCGATAACTTTAACGAAAACAAGAATTTGTATGGCAGAATTTTAACTCGTCTCGTATGTCGCCTGGAGGCGCTGCTTAAATGCCATACTATTTTTCGTTTTCTTAAACGGAATCGAATAAATACGGTAATAAACCAAACTCACACTAGACACCCTGTACGTACAATAGTTAGATAACCTATTAGACTAGCTTTACACTAGAACCGTATCACAATTAGATATTTATTTGCTATTTAGCAGTGCTAAATGCATAAAATCTAAACTGTAAAGAAAAAAAGTTAACAGACTGTACCAACTTTAGGTGTAAGGCAATTTTTAAAAGACTCCAATTTAATTAAAATCTTAAATCTACATCCGCCTCTGCCCATATACTAGCTTTAAGGGGAAGGGTAAGGCACACTAGCGCTAATGGATTTAATTTGATAACTGCGAAACTGGATTTTTTTTTCAAACTTTGCGGACCTTCCGACTCTAGGCAAACATCTATTATTTAATAATTGTGCACTACTTTTAGGTTTGTTTTTGTATTCATTCGCTAACACTAAAAGTAGCCATTGTTTGTGAATAAATGCTATAGCCCGTTTTGTGAATAAAGTAGTGCACAATTATTAAATAAATACTATGGATGCTTTCCTGTTATCAAACGGTACGCAATGTTTAAAAAAAGATCCGGTCCGTTAGTTAGATTGCCAAATTATCAATTGGTGGCGCTAGTGTGCCTTACCCTTCGCCTTAAGTTTTTGTGTAACTGTTGTTTTTTCTTTTTTCATCTGTGTGTGAGCAATAAAGAATTTATCTATCTAAGCAATAACATACTTATGCATGCTTTAAACATCATTCTGTCTCTGTCTACTTCAGATATCTGACTTATGTCTGACATATAACAAAGTATGTTTAAAACAAGTATCCAGATTCAAGAATGCAAGGTACAACTCCTTATAAATACCTAAACACTGAAACAAGAATAACAGTTTTACAGCACTGCATCAACTTAAAAAGTGAACCGTATGTGAACAGTATTAGATGCAAGTCTCTCACATTTCTTTGCATTAAACGGTCCAAGTCCAGAGTGTAAGCAATCCAGTTCAGTCAGTTAAGCGGATTAAAGCTAGCTTCGACAGGACCTAGACTTTTAGACGCCTGCAACACCGTTGTTTTGTGTTTACCGCATTTTCTGCGGATTCCAATACTTTATTTAGCCTCGAGTAAAAGGGTAGTGCGAGAGATGTTGCAGAATTTTACGCTCACGCTTTTTGTGATAATCTTTAAATTTACTTGCTGTCACGGCGGACTTCGTATCGCTTTGACTGTTTCTATGTCAACAATACAAACAAATAGTTTCTATGACAACAAAACAAACAAATCGTATGTTTCACAGTAAAGAAAATTTTGTATTGGAAAATTAACAAATAGTTTCTATGACAACAAAATAAACAAATCGTATGTTTCAAAGCAAGGAAAATTTTGTATTGGAAAATTTAACAAAAAATTGGGGTGGATCACCATTTTCACTTGGAGGTATAAAAATTAGATTACGAGCGATTCTCAGACCTACCACATATAAAATTTCATAAAAATCGATCGAGCCGTTTCGGAGTAGTATGGCAACTAACATTGTGACACGAGAATTTTCTATTTACACTAGCTGATCCGGTGGACTTCGTTCCACTTTGACAGTTTCTATGACAAAAAACAATCAAATCGTGGAACATTTAGTATTGGAAAATTTAATTGTAAAACAAAATGTTTGGGGTGGACCAAGACACGAGAATTTTATCTCTATTATATAAAATTCTCGTGTCACGTGTTAGTTACCACACTCCTCCGAAAAATCATCGATTTTTATGAAATTTTATATGTATATTCGGTAGGTCTGACAATCGGTCGTAATCTGTTTTTTATACACCTAAGTGATAAGGGTGGTCCACCCCAAACAATTTTTTTTAAATTATATTTATATATAGGTTTAGTTTTACTAATAGGTACTCAATGAACACAAAACTCACTTACAAATATATAACATGCACACTTAAATATAAACAACGTGTTATCAAGAAAAATAAAAACGTTTTGACCTAATCTAACCAGCCTCCCTAGACAAGTGGTATAACGCTAATAAAATAGAAATTAAATAGAATGATTATTGTATAGGATTGACATAAACGTCATTTATACGTGTCGTTGACTTATAACAATCCCGTACAACCGTACAATAATTATTCTATTATTTTAATTTCTATTCTATTAGCGTTCTGCCACTTGTCTATTAAAAACGTCACTTTATTTTCACGTTCGTTTTTTCAGCGTTTTTCTCTATTAGATAGTTCCATATTTACTTTTCCTGCATTTTCTTTTTTCTTGCGCACAAGGTAACAGATCCGTAGTGATTAAGCACAACGTTGTAAAACACTACTACAGCTTTAAAATTACTACTACCCAGCGCATGTTGAAGGTAAGATAAATCTTTGTTTTCACTTAAGTGGATTACCCCCGGATTAGTACTGGCCGAATACTTTGTTCGCAACAACTTCATTTTGTCCGTTGCTACTAATTTAAAATACTTTGTTCTGTTTCTGTTGCTACAAAGTCGACATTTATTTTGTTAGTTGATAAGTAGTTCTCTAATTTACAACTAAGTAAGTAAGCGTTCTTAAACTTTTATGTGGATAGTCGAATAAAGGTTACTGTCCTTTCTGTAGATGTTATTTTGTTTTTATTTTGACTATTCAACGAAGTCTGTAATTTACTTAATTTTTGCTTAATCAGGAAAAATAAATCCCTATCAAACTTGATGACATCGATTGAGTAGCAGATTCTTAACAAACTTACTTTCGGATATGAGTTTTTTATGTTGCATGTTGTATAAATTTGTTTACATCTTCCCAACAGGAAGACTCATGGCGCGTGTGCAAGGTACGCAAGTAGAAATGGATTTTATCCTTTTTATTCTTATTCCCTCTTTGAATATGCATTCGTTAACTTATTAAATAAATAATAGTGATTTTGTTGTCTAAAACACCCACAAGCTCGAATCTTCGATTCATCGTACAGAAGGTGGCCTGTATAGGAATTTTTACGACTTGGCATCGGCTGGACAGCATCGTTCCTTATCGCAGTATAATTCCGATGCGCTACCAATAACTGTTCCATTTAAATTCTATGCAGCGTTCGACGGCGGCTTAGTGCCATCAGCTAACATTGATTTGGTCGAAGTTTGTCGAAGCTCCAAATTGGGTATCAGTTGTCAGTGGATTTCAGTGGAATCAGAATATTTATGTGGAATTAGCTTGAGTATGAAGTTGATCATGGTTAATCTTACCATCAAACTACAATTATTCAATAGTATTGAAAAAGATTTCACAACTCGCTGATCATTACCCGGTCAGGTGTACCGCCATTAAGGCTATCGCGGCTCGGTCCACCCCGTGCAAGCTTATCAACACAATATCACTGCTTTCGCCAAACTCTGAAGGGCTCGATAATGTGGGGAGATGCATACCCGTTACTATCTCTCTTTTTGCCACTTAAGGTGGTACAGAACTGGCCAGTGGCAATCAGCAAAGTCAACCCTTACTTACAGCCTGCCAGAGGGAGCATGCCCAGGACAGTTTGAGTTTCCAGTCGTTATTAGAGCAGCAAGAGTAAACAATCTGCCGTCTTCTTCTTCCATCACGCTTACGACGATCAGTTCCGCATGGATGTTTCCTCGAAGTTTTCTTTACCCTCTAAACGACTTCTTATATGGCACCAGTTTCACAGGAGACCATGACTGCCCACGACCTCTTGTTTGCCCATAGTGTGCATGGAGAGGTCTCCAAATACACGACTCTAGCCCAAACTGTTGATATTTTTTTATTATTTAATGTTTCCTAAGTAATAAGGTCGGACGGGAACACGCCAAAGATAATGTTGGTTACGACGCAGAGTAACTCTTTGGACCGTTAATTACGCCATTACTACTGGTGATGTTGTAAATAAGCTACATGCAGTTTATTGTGCGCCTAGTGTGCAGTATCATAATTCCATCGGTAAAGAGCAACTTTGTTGTTGGGTAATCAGGTCGCTCAAGCTCCGTTGAGAAACTGAAAATATTGGTGTTACGTCTGTTGCGCAACTGGATTCTAAGATTTTAGTTGTTTATACATTTTATATTTGACAACTGTAGTACGCTTGTATGAAATGTTGGCGAGCGTCGTCTGTTTCGGTGTTTAATACTTTTTATATTTTTGCTTTAATCTGTCAACTGTCTTTTGTTTTGGCTTTTCTTTGGCTTTCTTGTCGTCATTTTATCATCAGTTGACTTGGATGTCCTGAATATATTTCTTGTCCTTATTAAATATACGTTTTTTTTTGCTTTTCTTGTTCTTCTAATTCCATAGCATTACCTAACGACTTCTTTACATCATCAATTCAAAGCCAAAAACTAAATAGATATTTTCTATTAAATGATAATATAGTCTTCAGCGCCAAACACTTGTTGTCAGATAATTTTTTACAGAAATAAAATAAAATCATATTATTTATAAAATGTTCAAATAACTTTTAACGCAAATTTTGTTGCGTTTTTCATATTATTTATTTTTTATCTATGTATTTTCTTCTTCTCCTAATAATTTCTTAGTCATCCTCAATCCACATCACGACCAGGACATTACTGAACTCCAAAAGAGCATTGACCACAGAGAAATCCAAATTTCAGAATCAGTATGTGTGTCAGCTTTACATAAAGGTTCGGTATTAGTTTAAGTATGTGTTTAGGATAGTTTATTGGTCCCGAAAACTTCTAGGGCTCTCTATATGTCTTGTTTAACGTGTGTTTTATATATTGATTCATTTTACAGGTAAGGTTCATTTTACAGAAAACAAAATTATTTTCGAAAACGAAATGAATTCCGGAAGAATTTTACTAAATTCGAAAAAAAAGGCGATCACAAATCTGTTTTGTTTATATATCTTCATAAATGCGAAAGCCAAATGTTTACATTTCAAACAGATAAATACCTTTTATTCATTGTAAAAGCGGTTTGTGCAATATCATAACAGAATCTCAAGTGAAATCTCGGTGCGGTACCATCGAAACATCTCCCAAATATTTTTCATCATATGTAACCTATAAAGCTGACATGCGCGCGGTTAGCTCCTGGCATTTGATCAAATATCTAAAACTGTTCATTGTTGACATAAACGCCAGTCAGTCAGTGCCACCGGCCCATTGTTCTATTATTTATGTGCGAGTGTTTCCTACAACTGGGCATTAGCACGTTTAAAAGCACTTAAAAGTGTAATTACGTTAAGACGGATTACTACGAAGATTTGTGGTTTGTGAACGGTTCTAGCTGGTTCTTTGGGGGTCCTTGGTTGTGGCGAAGAAGAGCTACCTGAAATAGATTTTTTGTTCAGATTTATTAGTTTACCAAAGCTAAATTACACAATTTAGAAAAGTATCACTAAAAGGTAATCTAACGTAGATTTTTGTTTTAAGCATTGTATGACAAATTGTCAGTAAACTAAAAAATCTGTTGCTGATTCCTATTTCTAATGGCTATGTAGGTACTCGTACTACGTACACACGCGTGCACATCAACCCACCACAAACTGTCAAATTTCCGTGATAGACTTTGAACCTTATGTCTAAGTGATATGGTGGACTTCTTGGCGGGAAAGTGAAGAGTCATGTCTGCCGTTTTGTTTTATTTTCAAAAAAATTTGTTATGTCGAATATTAATGTGAAATAATGATGGATTATTAACCGTTAAGTATCCAAATGAAACAAAACAGTGCAACGTCACTTTTCAAATTCTCTCAAAGTCCGCCCGAGGACCTATTAAAGCCCCACATCTTTACTGAGATACTCGAGAGGTTGGGGTATATCATTTTTCACTTCTCAATTCTATTATCATTCATCATCATCATACAGGAAAGAAATATTGTTTGTTTATGTATTACTTGTAAGAAAAATTACTTTGACACCGGCAAAATGTGCTAATCGTACAAAGCCATCACTAAAGGAAAAAAAAATCTATGGTCAATATAAAAACTATGTTTGATATTTGATATGAATCTTCTCATGAAGCGACCGCTCACGTTTGAAAAGGGAAGTTTTGTATCTTTTTGAGATGTTAACAAGGATCAAATTGTTTTGTTCATCTTGACACATTTGATATATGACGGTAGGGATAGTGGGGAAATTTTGTTTATAATACCAGTAATACACATACAGTATTTATTACACCCTCTTTCATTTTCAGGTCATTTCATACGGTATAAATTTGGTATGGTTTAGATTTTTTTTTCACACAATTTTATAATTTGCTATCTTAATAATAATATTCATAATACCTATATTATATCTTTATTTGTTTTTTTAGTGACTTATTATTAACGTAGTACCGTAAAACATTAAAAATAACTAGTCTGCCAGGCAAAGGCCTCTAAAAATCAAGTTACCGCTACAATTTGATGGATATTGGGAGTGACCAAAATTGAAAACCGTGTGTACTAGTTTTTGAAATCGAAACTTTTAATGGGTAGCGCAAAGGGGAGAGCGTTTCAATTTCGTTGCGTGTGTTATGAAAGCGAAAATCTAGTTAGTTGATCAAAAACATTGGCATTGACAGGTTAGGTCAGTTCTGACGAGAAACCAGGATCGGGGAAAGCCAAATTATATTTTTAAACAAATAACAAAGAGGTTGGACTAGTTAAAACTAAAACCTGCACTCGATAAAAGTGATTTTATATCCATTGTGACACATATTGCGCAATAAAGAATTAAGTATCCGTTAATTTCCATGCTAAAATATTTAACTCGGCAATTTCGATCGACGAACTGTCCACCGTCCACGCGTTTCCGAAATCGAAACTTTTTGTGGGTATCGCAAACATCCGTCCAGCGATTATTAACAGGAGAGCAGCGTTCCAATTTCGTCGCGTGTGTTATTATAGTGAAAAACTCACGATAGCTGATAGAAAACCTCGACTTAGGCAGGTTAGGTCAGCTTAGACGAGACCATAACCCTAGATTGCCACCGCAAATTTTACTAATAAATAAAAAAAAGAGTTTGTACTAGTTAAAACTAGTTCTTACTAAAATTGCGATATGACTTTAAATACACTACTACAATAAGTGTAGTATATCCACCGTGACATATATTGCGCAATAAAGAATTCATAATTTTCCATACTTAAACTATTTAACTCGGCAATTTCGATCGACGAACTGTCCACGCGTTTCCGAAATCGAAACTTTTTGTGGGTATCGCAAACATCCGTCCAACGATTAATAACGGTAGAGCAGCGTTCCAATTTCGTCGCGTGTGTAATTATAGTGAAAAAATCTACATTTTCGACATCGGCAGACGAATTTAATCCGAACAGCTGTCGCGTGCTCTCATAGAGATAGTTACGAACATAGCAAACGGAGTCTTGGGTTCAACGTTTTTGTTTTGTGTTTTAAATGTGCATGTCAACAGAGTTTTAACACAATGACTTTTTTTTAAATAGCTTAACGAAATGCTGAAATGTGTCGAACAATTATATGTTTTTTTGAGAACATTTTCAGATGCTGTAGATTAATGTATATAAAAACGCGAGAAACTGCTGTTTTGCCAATTTAATCTTCATTAGTTCACTTTCTGACTGACTCATCAAGGCCCAGCCCAAACTCATGGACCAAGAAAGCTGAGATTTTGTATTAAGTTCCTTTATGATGAAGATAAGGAATAAGGCCAGATTTTTTTTTGATTACCGCGGAGTCACGAGATAGGGGTGGACGAATTTGTGGACGATCGTTAATCAATAATAAAATATAGAAACACATTGGTGTTTGTTTATTTGTATTGACAAATATATAAAAATAAATTGTATTAAAAAGTCATAAACTTTTATTAGTGATGTGAATGAGGGTATCCAAATACATCGTTATCGATGCTGTCTATTAGTTTACCCTCATACACATCAATCAGCAAGTGATTTTGCACAGTGTGCGTTAGTTAGTTAGTCTAGTTATAAAATAAAAACTTTTTTAAACTTTTTTGAATCACATACATTATTTTTCAATAGAAGCACGGTGCACGCTTCTATTAACTGCCCGTTTACAAATACAGCCACGTGTGTAATGGCGACTCTTTCATGTCAACGCACGCTGGGAAAAAGTTCGGCTGGAAACACAATGCACGCACGGTAGATTGGAGAACGGGCTATTCATGGTAATTTTGTTTCGCTTTTGGCAGTGTAAAGGACGCGTATGGTGCATTTTTATTGTTATTGCAATAGTTAATATAAAATAATAAAAAAGTTCATATATGCCAAATATACCTACAATCAAAGGTTAACAAATGAACGCATGGTAAATTGGAAAACCGGCTATTCATAGTTATGTTGTTTCGCTTTTGACAGTTTAAAGGACGCGGACGGTGCATTTTTTATTGTTATTGCAATAGTTAGTATAAAAAAGGTTATATAAGTGCATTGAATGCCATGTTACCTACTACCAAAAGTTAACAAATGAACGCATGTTAGATTGGAAAACTTACTTTTCATAGTGATTTTGTTTCGCTTTTGACAGTGTAAATAACGCGGATGGTGCATTTTTTATTGTTATTGCAATAGTTAATATGAAATAACTATATAAATGTTTGTATAGGTCAATTGAATGCCAAGTGCCTTCAAGTTTACAACTGCGGAAGGAGTGTGGGATTTGGTATAACTAAAGTTTTTATGGAGTAGGATTTGCGAAAGATAAAATTTGTGCTTAATAAGTATGTGGTACATTACATTGTGCAAGTTTTTTTAATTTTTTTTTAATAGTTAGCTCTGCAAATTTGTCTATCCCACCTGATGTTAAGTTGAAATGGAGTCCAGACGCGAAGATAACTGGTGCAGCGTGAAAACAAACGTAGCATCAGTTAACCTCACTCTGGTGCTTCTTCACGCCTCTTTTGAAGGACCCCATGTCATACAAAGGAGGGAAAACGTGTGCTGGTAGACTATTCCAGTATTGCATATTACTGTAGAAATTTGACCATTGAACGCCTACTACTATATAAAAATCAGAAGTACTTGCAGATATCAAAAGTTTTAATTAGTTAAATCAAGCAGACTTTTAAAAAATCCATGGCATACAAAAATGCAATTAAAATATCAACGTTAACTACGCTTACTTACCTAGCTTACCTTTCAAAACGAAAGTTCTGATATTTTTTTATGTGTTTTTAATTATAAATTTAGACCTCCGTTAAAAATAGAGGCGAAACGCTACACTAGGTACTCAGAAAAATATGAACGCTTGAAAAAGCCGCGTGACCCCACAACGGTGGCCTATTCATAAGGTTTACTGAATTAGGGCGTGAAGCACTGTCTACCCACGAATTTAACTTTGAATTTCTCTTATAATGTATTACATTTTTCGTTGGCTTTTTGCATGGCTGCGAGGAGGGGAAGGGAGAGTCCAAGTGTTTCGATGTAGACAGATCTGTTTATGTAGATATCTTATTTACTTGTAACGGGTGCCAGAACAGAAAATTACGATACAATGAAGTGACGATATACTTTTTTGTTATAGTAGTACACATTTTTCACTATACAGGGTCTATGGTACTATACCAGATCCCTTGCTGCTACGCGAAAATGATCTTTGGAGACCTTTCCCAACTTTTTGAGTGATGACAATCGACATTCACAGATTTTTGATATAATGTACAGTCAGCGAGAAAATCGTCAGAATTGAGTAAATTTTTTTGAATGCCAACCGACCCCATTCCTATAAAGGATTAAAACACTCTTTGATACCAACTGAGGTTAGACTACTAGAACACCCACAAATCAAAGAAAACTTTTTCCATACATTTTAGTAGGATAATAACACTATAACAGAGAAGACCTTTCGCATGTTGTTTTTTTATGCGTATCGGTTCTTTATAGTTAAAGAATTTATAGAAATGGGCCGGTTGGCATTAAAAAAAAATTACTCAATTCTGACGATTTTCTCGCTGACTGTACATTTTATCAAAAATCTGTGAATGTCGATTGTCATCACTCAAAAAGTTGGGAAAGGTCTCCTAAGATCGTTTTCGCGTAGCAGCAAGGGATCTGGTAGCTGCCCTTAATGCCCCATCTCAACTTACCATCCTGTATACGGACGCTTGCACATGAGATTACCTTAATCTAAATTTCCTTATTAGACTTTGAACCTTATGTCTATGGAATATGGTTGAACATTTATTGAAGAAATTTGACAGTTTTGGATAGTAGGCGTCTGTTAGTACACTGTGTGCTACTACTGGTATGTAACAAAATTTCTGATCCCTCAGATTTTTGATGTGTAACATCTTTCCGCTCGCCTTCTATATAAGCAATTTGTGGGAGTGATTTCGTGAAATGGGACGGAAGTATGTGTAACAGTGTAACAAGTGTGTAACTGGAAGTCAGGTAAGTATCAAAGATCATTTTGATATGTCAAATGTCTTCTAATGAGTATTTACTGCATTATTTTGACCCATTTTTTCAGAATATAATGTTAAAATTGCTTATTACTAAGGTGAGATGTCAAATGTTACACATCATATGCTACTACTGTAAGGCTCGATCGTTTTTTTTGTTACATGTTTTTTGGTGGTGGTCAGTTTTGAATTTACTTCTTGAACTGCACTATTTCGGCTGTTTACAAATCTAATTAGAAGTATACACACCAGTTCAAACGCAATAGAACTCACTGAAACATCAATTTCAACCAAACGTCATTGCTTTAAAAACCATTTTCGTTCAACAAGTGTTCTCCTCGTAGATTTGGCAAGGTAACTCGTATTAACATTTCTGATGTTCACGATAGTATAAATGTTGAGCAATATTTCCGATGCCAAATCTATTGTAAATATGTTAATAGTTAGGTGTTAACATGCGGTCGATTTGTTCCGCTCATTGTAATGCGGAACTCTGATAACATCTAAGATGGTTATAAACATTAATCAATTTTATTACATTTTTGTTATATTATAACTCTTGAAGATTTTAGAGGAAATAGAGAGACTTTATTGCTCATATTGAGTACGGTAACACAAACAAATGGGTAAAGGCGGATTTATTTCTTAAAGCGATCTCTTTCAGACAACCTTTGAGTGCCTCAAAGGGCAACTAAGAGAAAAATGAGAGTTAATGAACCATCAAAAAAGACGCTTGCTGGCGAAGCGTCTAAAATTTTTAGACGAGCTTGTTGCGCTGCTAGCTCAATGTTGACTCCGTAATGTTGACTCCTGGGATGGGTGACCTAATCTATCTTGAAGTCTTTCTTAATTCGAGAGGCACGTTACACAATTACTTAGGTAGTTGTCGACACCTTTTGTTTGTCTACGCGCTAGAAAAATGTTAGGACTTTACCTATCCTATCAAGTATTTCATTACGATTACCATTAGCCTAAAAACGTCCCACTACTGGGCAGAGCCTTTCCAGATGAGCAATACATGCAGGAGGAGCTCGATGGCGCAGCTACTTTCGCAATGCCGGGTCGCCTGATGGGTGAGCAAGTTTGCGCTAGTATTTACGACCTCAAACTCTATCTAGCTATATAACAATAACAAAAAATAGTAGTGATTTTTGGCACGAGTCACCCTTCCACAAACAAAAATGTCCTAATTTAAAAAAAAACATTCAAAGTTCTGTTTTGTTTTTTATCTTTTGCTTGAACGTCACGCTATAATTGCTTGTCATCGCGTGCATATCCCAAATTATGTCACATTTTTTTATTGTCTACCGGCTGCATTGTTGATACCTTAATTCCCTGACCCGATTTTACCTATATCAAAATACTCCAGGGGTTGCCATTGGGGAAACCAAAGCGTCAACTTAATCTACGCTAAATCCGGAAGGAATAATATTTCAAAAGAAATGTTTAGACTTATAAATTGTTGGCATCGAAACAGACGTAATGGGTGCCTAGTGTGTTTACTATCCGTATTCATTCGATTACGTTGACAAAAACGAAAAGTGTGGCAAAATTTTAACTCTTCTCGTATGTCGCCAGGAGGCGCTGCTTCAATGCCACACTAATTTTCGTTTGCGTTAACGTGATCGAATGTCATATGAAACTCACACTAAGCACCCTGATGATTCTATCGATATGTTTTATTTAACAACGCCCTGAGAACAAAATACACCACGCCACTAGCAGGCACTTTGGCGTAGGTGGTCTAAGATATTTGCCTGGGTGATCTTAGTGAAATACTTCAGAAAATTTTAAAAATTTAAATATAATAGACTTACGTATGTAACAAAATTAATGATCCCTCAGATATTTGATGTGTAACATCTTTCCGCTCGCTTTATCTATACTAATATTATAAAGCTGAAGAGTTTGTTTGTTTGTTTGTTTGTTTGTTTGTTTGTTTGTTTGTTTGTTTGTTTGTTTGAACGCGCTAATCTCAGGAACTACTGGTTCGAATTGAAAAATTCTTTTTGTGTTGAATAGTCCATTTATTGAGGAAGGCTATAGGCTATATTACATCACGCTATGACTAATAGGTGTGGAACAGTCGCTAATTAACGCGGGTGAAACCGCAGGGCACAGCTAGTACTATATAAGCAATTTGTGGTAGTGATTTCGTGAAATGGGACGGAAGTATTTGTCAGTGTAGCAAGTCTGGAAGTCAGGTAAGCTTGTGGGAGTGATTTCGTGATAATATATGTGCTTGTTGTGTTTGTCTATAATAGATTGTACAATAAGATCATAATTTATGTATTTTTTTAGAAAGTAAGCATTAATTGTAACAATTGTTGACAAACCATTTTTTTTTAAATACGAGGCCCACATGCTATCCAAAACTGTCAAATTTCTTCGATTAATTTTTAACCATATTCCATATACATAAAGTTCGAAATCTATTTAAGAATTATTTACATACAATTTTACGCAAATATTGTTGCGAACAAATTACAATTTGAAAAAAAAGACGGTGTTGAAAAAATTCCACGATTCGAATTCAGAATTAATTTCGGCGAGTTGGATTGAGCCACGATAGCATAGTTGGCAGTGCACCTGACCCGACATGTCATGGGGTGCGGGTTCGAATCCCGCTCGTGGAATTTTTTCAACACTTTGTCTTTTTCTATTGACGAAGTTTGACTGTTTGTGGTAGTCTAATGTGCAGGCGCATGTACCTATATTAATTTTATTTTTAATATTATTTTTTTTTGCCCTAAAGACGAAGTAACTATTACCTAATCTGTGCCTAAAGGCTAAAACTCATTTTTTTTGTAAAACGTTTGCACCTCTGATTTTACAGTTTATAAGCTCACGCCCGACTGGTTGTTTGGAAGAGATCGCTCTAAAGCTATAAGGCAGCCATTGTTTATAATTTTGTTAATTGTTACTATGATTTTGCAATTAAAATAATATCTATAAGTACCTATTATGTGTTAATACGTGAAGAAAACCTTTTGTACCCCTATTGAACCCATTGATCACAGCACATTAGTGTGGTCTCATTTGGCATAGTTAAAGTTTATATTATGAAGGAGTTCGAAAAGATAAAATGTATGTATGATAATATTTGTTACAATACAATGTATAGACATTGTGAATTGTGGTTTAATTTCTACAGGGCAACCACTACTTTATACTACGTGTAACAGAAAGGTGTGGTCAAAATGAAAAGATCAAAAGTATATCTGATCTAGATCTTGTATGTGTTGTAACTTAGACATAATTGTTAACTTTAATTTGTTATGTAATTGTTAACTAAATATTTATATTACAAAAGTCATGCACGTCAGGCGCGCATAAACAAGCAGTAGTGATCATAAATGTAAGTACACAGAGTTTACTAAACCACTAGGGCTGTGACTTGTTTATTTTGATGTGACGTCACAATAGAAATATTTGAAGAAAAATTGCTTAAAAAAAAATAAAGAAAACACAAATGTTAAAAAAATTTCCACTAGCAGGATTTGAACCTGCACCTTTCTGACATTCCGGGTCAGGTGCTCTTCCAATTGAGCTATCGTGGTTCTAACCAATTAAACATCTAACATATTAAAGTTAATAATTATGTCTTAGTAACTCTGCATACAAGATTTAGATCGTATACGCTTTGGATCTTTTCATTTTGACCACACCTTTCTGTTACACGTTGTATATGAACATATAAATAACCAGCCAATCTCAGAAATTGGAGTGTCAATTAATTTCGAATGCTTTAACTCACACAGCTATCATCGAAACCGTTTTTTCGACGCTAAAACGCATTAGTGTCACTGTATATTTCTTGTGTCGGTTCACCTATTTTCGTGAGCCGCGTTACACCCGAAGGCTAGGCAAATATATCGACTGTCACAACACATTTCCACAACACGGTGCAGTGACTTGGATTGAATAAATCAAGAAGAAAAAAATGTTGCCACATTATAACTACTTTATTTTCAGGGTGCTTAGTGATAAATCATGAGAAAGAAAAATAAATGTAGTCACTTATTATAACGACTTTATTTTCAGGGGCCTTAGTGCGAGTTCTGTTTGGCATTTGACTATTCGATCCATCATTATCACTAGCTTAATTTATGCCACTACTAAGGCACGAGCCTTCCATATGGATGTCGATGTGTATCTAAGTATATTGGAGAACACCATAAGGAGAATGGGCCATAAACCTCTTACCTTCCACAGCACGAAGGAGCACCGATAATTAGCCTTTGCGAGAGTTACTTACTTCAACAATCGCAGGGCTTAGTAACGCTAGCTCCAAAAATTGTATCCCATCAACTCCTTTATTTCGATCTACTACTGCCAACTTCAAAATTCATTACAGCTTAAAATTAATTATTTTCAATAATTTTGAACAGACCGAACGCGTTAACCACTGCGCCGTTGAGCTCCTTCGAATTCTAATCTATACTAATATTATAAAGCTGAAGAGTTTGTTTGTTTGGTTGAACGCGCTAATCTCAGAAACTACTGGTTCGAATTGAAAAATTGTTTTTGTGTTGAATAGTCCATTTATTGAGGATGGCTATAGGCTATATTACATCACGCTACGACTAATAGGAGTGGAGCAGCAATGAAAAATGTTACAAAAACGGGAAATAATGCGGATGAACCGCGCACAGCTAGTAGTATATAAAACTTGCACTACGCACTCAGTTTCTCTCAAAATTGTTGTTAAAATCGGTGTGAACATAACCATTGTCGTGTATGCCGCACTTCCCCCAAAATGAGGTTTCCTGTATCACGTTTACGTTCGTAAGCTTTTAACAAGCGCTGTACCGTAGTACTTTAAGCTGAAGAAATTGTCTGACGTAAGTAGTTACTTTGACAAATGCACGCACGAATATCTCTTACGTCTCTTTTCTTCTAAATTGAGATATAAATGTGCAATCGACTGTCTTTCCATCCACACCATCTTGATGGATGGCGGTCTACTACTGTGCGTTTCATTGTTCATATGGGAACACTACAGTACACACGCCGGGTACACACCTTAGTATGATGATATTTTTATCCAAGTAAATTATGTAACGCAGTTTCTTTGGCAAATCTAAACACGAAAATCTCTTACTGTCTTCCTGGATTTACTCTTCATCTTTCGAAAAAGTAAGCATTAACGTGTAGTTATTATGTTATTATATTATTATATAATATATTGCTATTAACACTATCAAAAGTACGTTAAGTCTACAGAACAATCACTTACCGTAACAAATAGGCTTACCGCATACTTATATTTCGACATTTGTTTGGCAAACACCAAAAAAATCTTTAAAAAAAAACATTAAAAAGTTAAAAACTTGAAAAGAACCGTTTTTGAGATGGCCCCGGCGTTATTCGTCCGTCTCTTTCCTGATTTTAATGAGATCGCCAATCAACTGAGAGGGGTGAGCCCTCCCCATTTTTTCCATGTAAATGGGGTTCGGTGTTGAAATATAGATTTATGTAGAGCTTCAATAATTTGTACTTCGTTTTGATGGCGGTTTAAAGGTTATAGGTTAATTTATGTTAAGTTCGATAAGGATGGGGGGCTTTTGTCTGGTAGGGGTGGTAAACCCAAAAGGACATTGCTAAGCCTCCATACATTGATGGCCTAATCAATGCACAGCTATGAAATTATGCTCGTTGTTTTGTAAATAAGTCATAAATACTCAGCTGGGATTTATTTAAACATGGACAATTATGGAAATCGTAGAATCACGCGAAGTGTTTTTGAGGTTACAATAAGGAAACAATATAATCCGTTGTCAATGCAAAGTTATCGTTCGAGCAAATCACAAATTCCATAAATGAAAGCCGTGGTATGTATGTTACTACAAGATATATCGGAGTCCAAAAGAATAGCCAAGTTATTAAAAGAAATCCAGAAATATACATAAAACGCACTACACAACTACAAGAGCAAGTGAGCGAGTGAGCAAAAAATAGGGAGGTAGGTATTGAAGAGCTACTGTAGAATCAATACGGTTAATTGAACTAACGAATCGGGAATCGATTATGTTCTACATCCATCGAAACGCTGTTATTACGTTTTTTGACGTTTTTTTGACAAATTGTTATATAAGTATATAAAATATTTTTTGATATCATATATACATATTTCAACAAAGATATGACACAATTTGATAAAAAATAAACAGAATTAAATTCCAATTGAATAATCGATTTCATGTTGGAACAGTTGGAACACCTCTTACGTACGCTGTTGACATTGAAATGACAGCAATGTAGATCTCAGCAAATTGTTTAGTATATAAATAACTTTTACTTATTCGTTTCAAACCACCGGTTGTCTATTTACTACGGATAACTGATATAAATGTAAAAAAATAAAAGAATAATTATAATGCGGGGGGATATTTGTTTGTGCGTGTTATAGTCAAAATCGTCGATGTCCTTTCAAGTCCGTTTATAAATGCAAAATCTATAAAACAATTATGTAGGTAAGTATTTAGTTAAGATCGTAAAAGTTAAGCAAATTTTGCAATGCTATATTCCCAGATGGGTGATCAAATAAAAAATCTTATTTAAACTAACCATGTCGTAACACCTTCGTGTCTTAAAAGACACTTTCTGCTCATGGTCCCAGTTTTAAAGTAACTCTTTTTTTCTTAAGTATACTTTCCCACTGCTGTGCAAAGGCTTTCCCCAAGTCCTTCCACTTGTCTCCGTCCCAAGCTACCTTATGCCAGTCGGTCTGATGAACGTCCAATTTCAAATAAATTAGAAGTCCTTTTTTATGAGACATCAATTTCTAATCGAAACAACTTCAAAATATTTGTCGCCGACTTTGCGTAAACGTTGACTTGGTATTATGACAACACGAAACGGCAATACCCCCGAATGATAATAGCGTATACGTAGGAGAGGGATAAATATATATCGTGATGTGCTGTGGCAGGCGGCTGCATGGACTCGAAATTAAATTGGCCCAAATTGACTTATATTAAATTAAGGCATTCGGTTTTGTGCGCCCCTGTCTCCAGCGTAGTGTAACTAGGGTTGCACACGAATATTTGAATGACCATTAATTTTCTTTATTTTTTTTCTGTTCGCAACTGAAAGTAATTTGCTTATTTGTTGTCAACTGACGAATGGAATAAAAAAAAACGAATCGAAATAAAACCCAAACGAGATATTATCTAATGTTGTTTACATACTGACGTTAATCGTGTAGCCGTGTCCTGTTTTGATTTCTTTTTGATAAATCTTCAGTTTTTCTCTAGCCGGTTAGACTGTGAAAATCACGATACGAGAAAGAACTGTTGATTTCGTTCGTTCGTTCGTTCGTTTGTCCGTTTGTTACATTTTAACTATATTTAACTTACTATGAGAGCCGAACTCACTTCTATGTTTACGTTAGAGAGATAATTTTATTTTTGTTTATTTTATTCGTATTATTTTATTTGTCGTATTCTTCCTCTTCTTCTTATGGTAATGTCATTAGTGTATGTTTTTTACTAATATAGCTCAGAAACGGATCACGAATATGCCTTTTCAAAGTTAATTCATTTTTGGCATCCAAAATTTTCGTTGGAAGAGTTTGTGACAGCCCTACGCACCGGATACCAATGTATTTGGCTTTGTTATTCAGATCACTTCTCACGTCAATTTATTAATTGGATGCATTATGCTAACAAGCAAAACATGTTTATAAGCAATATGTCAACGATATGTATATGAGTTTTTTAGAATTTAGATAAATATTATGTCAAAAGAGGCGTGAAGAAGCACATTGAGG
Source organism: Eudonia mercurella (assembly GCA_963082485.1). Taxonomy (NCBI): domain Eukaryota; kingdom Metazoa; phylum Arthropoda; class Insecta; order Lepidoptera; family Crambidae; genus Eudonia; species Eudonia mercurella. Next base: position 6,915,906 of record OY720026.1, read on the forward strand.
GCCGGCAGAGTGAGATTAACTGATGCTACGTTTGTTTTCACGCTGCACCAGTTATCTTCGCGTCTGGACTCCATTTCCACTTAACATCAGGTGGGATAGAGTAATTTGCCGACCTATCTATAAAAAAATAAATAAAAAAAAGTGTTTCGGACCGGAGAGCGTCGTAGCACGCTCTCCGGTCCGAACGTGTCCAAACGGTCCGAACGGTCCGAACGGTCCGGTCCGAAGTGCGCGGGACACAGAAAGAGTTTTCCAAAGTTTGCCACTCATCATTGACAATTTTAGCAAAAGAGGTTTGCCCGTCGTCGTCGTAAAGACGCTTATAATAAGTTATTAAATAACCCTTAAAAATAATAAAGATTTAACATCTGACACAAGGTGCTTAGTGCAATTTTTTATTTGCCATTCGAAACGTTAATATAGAAATTGGTTGTAAAAAAATTTAAGCCCCTGTTTGTCACCAAGAGGCGTCGTTAAATGCCAAACAAATTATTCTCGCATACGTTAACGTTATCGAATGAATTCGAAGAACAAACGAAACTTACACTAAGCTTTTTTTACACATGTTGTTTCAAGAATAAACTTACCGATTTTGGAGATTAGCATGTGATCTTGGTGCTCGTATGTCGATTTCTGTAAAAGTCATCATCATCATCTCATTTTATGTCCCCACTGCTGGGGCACGAGCCTTCCCTATGGATGGATAGGGAGAACGGGTCATAAACCACCACGCGGGCCCAGTGCGGATTAGTGGTTGTTAACGACTGCTAATGCTGCCGGGACCAACGGCTTTACGTGCCTTCCGAAGCACGGAGGAGCTCGAGATGATACCTTTTTTGTCACCCATCCGATGACCGGCCTTTGCGAAAGTTGCTTAACCTCAGCACTCGCACACCGGGCGCATTAACCACTGCGCCATCGAGCTCCTCGCGCCATCGAACTCATCAAGTGGTAGCTATTTTCGGATGTGAAGTGCGAATTGATGACCGTGAGCTGGCTGAGTGAGCGAGGAATTTCTTTCGGCACTTGAAAGCACTTGTGACGTCATCTCATGAAAACATTGTCAAATGTTACCTATTTCGATAGAGTAGTTGAATAGTAAGTCAATTGAAACGTTTTAGCACTTGTCAAAATTATATTATTTCATAGACACTGTATGGAATAGCGAAATGTGACGCAATTGCTACTATATCAGTTTAATATTTAATTACCACTTTACTTCGAAAAGGCTCCGGCAAAGCTGCTTGTAGTGTTAGCTTCTAACTAAGAAGTTAGATGCTTTCCCACTCCAAAACGTTACTTTTATTATTTTCCGAGACACGACCCGCAGATCCCAGCTACTACACAAACACACTTTGGACTACTCTGTGGTCTAGTGATCGAACCGGTCCCTGACCCAGAGGGCCCTCGTTCGATTCTCAGCGGGGGTACATGTTTGTGTACACGGTTTGGTTGCTTGTAGGGCTTGTTCTGGCTAGCTACCACCGTCTTATCTCAATATGATATTTTAGCAGCCCGTCCGTGCGAACACGGGTAAACATTTTTTTGTAATATAGCCTATGTTACTCAGCGCTAATGTAGCATTCTAATGGTGAAAGATTTTTTAAAATCGGTTTAGTAGTTTTTGAGTTTATTCGTTGCAAACGTACATACATACATACATACAAAATTACAAAGGTTTCCTCTTTATAATATTAGTATAGATATAGATATAATATGATTCCGGTTGAAGTGCGCTTACACCATTGGCGTTAACATCACATTACATCAGGTGAGATGAAGGCATTCTGCTTAGTCGTAAGATTAAAAAAACACTAGTCTAGGTTCAAGGCACCGTATACCTACTCAATGAACAAGAGGTCGATGACCCTGGTAACTTGTACAGACTTGTGCCTGTGAAGGGAAAAAGCACACTTTTAAGGACACTGTCCACACGAGCCGAGGTTCTTGTCATAGTATCTCTATTGGTTTTCCACTCTTGTTAACCGACTCGAATGCCTCGTAGAATCTATTAGAGGAGTCTCATTCATGTGTGATGCCTTTAAGAAAATATTTGTTCTGTCACTGCGGCTTGAGGAACCTGAAGAAATACGATTACGCTGTCCCACATGCAGCCTGAAGCAAACTAGTACCAAAAAAGCGCCTGCACCAGTTAGTGCTGTTCATGCTATTTTTTAAAATAGAACGCCTTTAGAATTACACGGATTTACGTTGCGCTTTTGCCACTAAATAGTAAGTAGTTCTATTAATAATTCTATGGCGTTCAAACCGTATCCGTTACGATCCAGCCAATTACGCTAAACGGTGAATTTAACATCGATCATGTTGTTTGACGTTGTCACGAAATAGGATAGGATCTACTTTCATTTATTTTACTTATTAGTTTAATTTGACATTTCCAAATATTTGCGAGGTCTGTGGTCATGCCCACGTCGCGATAATCGGTGCCAATTTTTTAGTCGATTAAAATGAAACGTATGAAATTCTATGTTGCAATGCACACGTCCTGCAAAATGTCGGTGACAAAATCGGTACTAAAGCCTTGGAGAAAAAATCGGTCCGATTATCGGTCTTACAAAAAGTCGGTCGTGGGCGGGAGCCGTAAGAGGTGCAACAAATTGGCTTTATCCCGCCTGGTGAATATTCCGCTTTTCGCTACTAGATACTGTTTCAAATGAGGTTTATCAAACGGGATGCAGGCAATAAATTAATATGTAAAGAGACGCAATTACATCAGCTGTAAGAAGAGTTTTATTTTAATATCGATGCTTTGTTGAGTCTATCGTTTTTTTTGTTAAACTCTTCTTAATCCTTCCTATCGTTTTCAGTTAGTTTCGGTGTAAAACAGTTTCTTTATTTATTATAGCAACAAGAATGCAATAAACTCGTACTCCGCCATCGCGGGGCGTATCTCGAATTATTTTTCATTGTGGACTGTCTTGGAGGGCGGCCAACTATGCTTTTACGATTATCCGCTTTTATAGTTTCCTCAATATAACGTTTGACGTTACAATTTTGTTTAAAACCGAACGCTGTTTACGAAATGATGGATTGCATCGCAGTTATTGTGGAGCGATTCGGATGGGTGATTGAGATCTACATGTGGTTTTGTACGCACATGTCGATTGCTATTGAAAGATGTATCTCTCCTCACTATTTTGTTGTTATTAGGAATCTGATAATTCAGTATAGTACCTACCTGGTTCTGTATCTGCGCGGATGTATATTTTAAATTCCAAATCTTGGACAGTCTACCGAAAGGTAGATGGGTGGAGAAATCCCAGCTGTTTCCTATGTCCCAGTAAGCAAAGACTTAGGCCGAAGATAATAACGCACGTTGATGGTTGTTGTTGGCTTTACGTGCATTCCGAAGCACGGAGGAGCACGAGATAATAAATTTTTGGTCACCCATCCGATGACCGGCCTTTACGAAAGTTGCTTAACCTCAGCATTCGCAGACCGGGTGCGTTAACCACTGCGCCATCGAGCTCCTCAAATATGTATTGCATTGTAATTTATTAGCCGAGTGGCATACACGCCGAACTTTGGACGATGCTAACTCAGGTCACGGGTTTGATTCCCGGTCGGATAAACGTCGAAACGAACTTTTCGATATTGTGTCGGGTCTGTGTAGTTGTGGTACTATCGTTGTTTCCGATTTCCATAATACGATTGTTTAGCTACTTATTTTGGATCTGAACAATGTCTGTGATGTTGTCTAGTATATAATATTAATTTAAAAGTATGGACAAGAGTAGGACACTTACGGCTAATATAATAATAGGCGGCTGGATCAAGGGCCTGATTCAGAAGGCAGTTCTCCTCGAAACGGCACGCATAGTGAGGAGGTTCCTGTCCCTGGAGCCCTAACCACCGGTAGCTTGGGCCCTGGTCCCGATGCCGGCGGACCCCTATTTTTTATATTTTGTATGTGCTTTTGTAGTTTACTTTTATATTTATATTATAACAAACCTAGGCTAAGAAAAAAAAGAAATAAAGAGAATTATAATTACAACTGAATTATTAATGTACGTATATACTACTTTTTCGAACGCATTAGACTAGTCTAAATGGAATTAAACTATAGAAACAAAGCGTTAAGATATTTTTATGAAGTATCTATGTCGTTTCTATATGTCTCGTGTCCTCTTACTGTATAGTGCAAAAGATTCTGTAGATATTTCCACCTCCGGGCCCTCCACAAGTCCGCAGACCGAGAACTCTTCCACCGCGCATATCCTTTCATTTCATCGGAATCATTGGCCGTGCTGCGTTTAAACACACTTTTTATAGTTGTACTCGTAAATCGAGTGAATAGAACTGTGAGTGGAATGAACTAGTCCTGTAAAGGTGTAGGGTTCGCGTTTTTGGATCTTGAACTACGTTTGTTGTTAGCTCTAAATTCGCAAAAAAATTAACATGAATGAGGAGAGTATGAACATAAAAGCAAAGAGTGATACAAGCGTAAATACTTAAATTCAATGTCTCGAAATTAGTACAAGCAAGGGGAATTAACACTCGTATACCTTTATAGATTTAGACTTTATAGACTTTAAGAGATTTATAACTATGTTTCTGGTAAATAAGCTGATAGGTTTTATTTTGAAGTTGTTTGTGTTATTAAGCTTTTTCCTGTGAAAAATAAAGACAAATATTTCTGTTCATCTTTCCCACCATAAATTAAAATACGAGTAATACCAGTTGTTTGTCTGATTTTAATAATTTAATTTCTTCGCATAAGACGGACGCTGTCCTTTTCACCAAATAAATGAACAAAAACCTATATAGAAAAAACTCTATTTTATAGTGTGTTAAATAGGCAAATGACTGATCTGCCTGATCTTAAAGCAGAAGCAGAGTCCAGATGTGATACGGAAAAAACTAGTGGATTTTGCCTCAGTAGGCGTCCTCATCTTGCCTACTCGCAAGTTGCTTCTTCACACCTTGTTAAAAAGATACCATATTTTATAAAAAAGGAAATACGTGCACTAGAAATATATTTGGAGGAGTTAAATTTTCTAGACAATTCTCATAAGTTTCGGTCGAGTACCACCTCCAGTGGGTTTCACCGTTCAAACGAGGCACAACATTCCAGGAGGCTCCGTGCCGGCACTTCCTAATGGTGTCGGCGCTAAAGCCTAACATATTGAATCTTCATTTAATACTTCTCGCGTAACGTATCGTAAAATTGTAATTTACGAATGGCTTTTGTTATTTTCTGCTGGTCAATAAGAAGTTAAATAGTTTTCTTGCTTACTCTAACGTGATCTTATATGTAGTTCGACAATATAGATATTATCATCATCATCATCATCATCATCATCTCAGTCAAAAGATGTCCACTGCTGGACAAAGGCCGGTGAGGCCTTTCAAAGATTTCAAGGATCCCCACAACGACCGGTTCTGTGCTGCTCGCATCCAGCGACTTCCCGCGACCTTTACCAGATCGTCGGTCCATCTTGTTGGACGCCTACTCACACTGCGCTTTCCGGTACGCGGGTGGAACAGTTCTCGAGTGGCGACTACGTATTAATATTATCTATATATTAATACGTGAAGCAAAAACTTTGTACCCGTTTTTACGAAAATTGCGCGGCCGGAGGAGTATGAAATTTCGCACACTTATAGTTTATATAGAGAAGGTTATCCGAATGTTATTATTTTCTTAAATTATGCATAAAAAATACATTAAATCAACAAAAACAACATTACACACACTACCATGTAGGTCGAGGTCGAGTTTCGACCACTAGGCGACCACTTCATCATCAGCTCCTTTTATGTCCCCACTACTGGGGCACGAGCCTTCCCTATGGATGGATAGGGAGAACGGGCCATAAACCACCACGCGGACCCAGTGCGGATTGGTGTTTGTTAACGACTGCTAATGCAGCCGGGACCAACGGCTTTACGTGCCTTCCGAAGCACGGAGGAGCTCGAGATGATAAATTTTTGGTCACCCATCCGATGACCGGCCTTTGCGAAAGTTGCTTAACCTCAGCTCTCGCAGACCGGGCGCGTTAACCACTGCGCCATCGAGCTCCTACCACCGACGGCGACCACTTGTATTATATTAATATATCTCCCCATACTACAACGCAATTTGACAAGGCGTGTTTTAAGTTCACCTGGACAGCTACTACTACAACAATAAAATAATTTAATAATTTCGTAAGATTATTTTTATCTTTTTATATATTTTATGTTTATATGTGTATCTGTCTCCGTGTATCTAAATCACGCGGAATCTACATAAGATTTTTGGGTGTAGTGTAATTGACTTTATTTTCCCTATAGAGGGACAGAAGCAGCTAGTGTTTTGAGCATGTTTGGTGTTATGTATTTTTATTTCATACGTCTCTTGTATAACTCGGTAGGTATATACAGCATTTAGCGTTACGTATACTTTGTTTATCCCTACTCCATTTACATCCTTAATTGGCGGTGGGTGGCAGATCGCGAACTAAGCGGGCCACAACAATAACTATTCAGCCGGCTAACAAGTGGGACTGCGGATGACGTCACGCCACATTATTTATGTGCGTTTGCGAACAGGGACTTTGGGTTCTGTGATCCTACTATTAGTTCTCGCTGACAACTCGATAGTGACAACTGACTGGCTATGGCTAGTTATCAAGAAATCTCAGCCTAGAAACTAGATATTTGATATGAATTCTTTATAGGTTGCAGACGTCCACTAAGAAAGGACTTTAAAAAAACAAACGAGGGGATGGGATAAAGCTTTTTACGCGGACAAAGTCACGGGAAAAGAAAGAAAAATACCAACATAAATATAGTCCTCCGTGCTTCGTGAGGCTAGTTAAGCAGATGAACCCTGGTGTTGTGGCAAGATGACAGACGTTTAAACCCACTAACCGTATTGTGTCAGGCAACGTGGTGAGTTATGACCTGATCTTCCCATGTGCTTATTGTACGTGTATGAAGACTTGAGCCCAGTAACGGGACATTTATAGCCTAGATGATACACGACTATCATAAATAAGTGTTAGGTATATGACGCTGACTATAGTTTTTGAAAATGGTTTCTATTTACTATTTAGATATCTGTATTTTCCTTAAACTTGATGGCTTATTGGTGTAAAAAATGGGATTTAAAATTTAGAATGAGATTGGCTTTTAAAACTGTACTTTTAATATTATAACAGCAATGCTATAAGAGGGTAATAGCAAACACCCTGTACGTACATTCAGCTGTTTCAGTTTCAGCTGTCACGTGACTGTGCGAATTCTGCTGGTCGCATGTATGAATGACACTTGAGCGTAGCCAGCAGTTTGCTACGCACCACATTTACGCGGTAGCAAGCGAGTTGCGTGTGAGTTGACTCATGGTACTAGACACGGCGAAATACACACGGTGCGTGGCTGTATCTGTCTATTACTGAAATACAGGAGGCTCTAGCTATATGATAGTTAGTACAATAAGAATTAAAAACGAATGAGTCTGTTACTATAATAGATATTTATTTGCATTTTTGTATTTCGACAGTAAAACGTAAGATAGATGTAGTCTTCTCAACTAGATATACGCTTCACATTAGGTGAATATAATAGGTACCGAAACTCTTGCAAAGTGAAGTAATTAGCCTATATAATGTCTCACTGCTTGGAAATGATGTGCCTTCATCATTTCAGTCACTACTGCTTGGCAGCAAAAATGGATATAGATAGAGCCGGCCAAATATTAAAAATAAAATCATAAACTATTATTAGTTTACCTTGCACGAATTTCACGAACGAAAGCATAAGCTTTCGTTCGTGAAATTCGTGCAAGCAAAATTAAATCGCACATTTTTAAGTCAGACATTATTCGCCATGCAAGTCAACTCGCCCGTTCGAACGGACTTCACAACATCAGTTAACCAATAATTCCGCAAATTGTTTGTTTTGGCTATACTGCCTCTGTGCAGACTTAAAGGGTCTCCCCTAGACCCACTAAAATTACTTAAAGAGGCATCAGGCTGGTAACACTAAGTTATGACCACGAGGGTACAAACGACCACTGGCTGCGAAGTCCATTTCTGACCGTAAGATGTAGTGGCATTCTATCCTTGTTTGCTGGTTCGAATAAAAATTAAATAAAATTTACAATTCTTTTTCGTTACGGGTAAGAACTTACCTTCATGTCATTTGATGAAGGTGTAAGCGCACTTCATCATATCTTTCAACTGTCAGAATACGACAATGCTTTTATAACGACATATTAGATTAGATTGTGATAAATAGCCAGTTCTACCACTGACCAAACTGAGTACAAACAGTGGGGGGCTGGAAATCGAACCTTGGACATCTGTATCTGAGGCCAGTGGACTAACTACTAGATCATAGAGACACTTTTCTCTAGTCCAATATAAGAGCTTGTGCTGTATTTAAATAACGGTCAAACAATTGTGATCCTTTTCAAATAGCAAGAAATCATACACTCTTCTTCTTTGCCTGGCTTTTTCCCATTTTATTTGGGGTCGGCCTTCCGTACCATGCGTCCACCAGGCAGCTCGGTCCAGAATCCCAAGAAGCCCAAAGAAGCCCAAGTCAACAAAAAGACGACCCTTAGCCAAAGTAACATAACAAAAACGATAGCGAAAAGATAGCGAAGTTAAAAAAGAATAAATATATGGGATTGACATGACGTTGAACACGTGATTTAGCGCGGCTTATGTCAATCCCATACATTTTGTTCTTTTCGAATTTTGCTATCGTTTTTGTAATGTTACTTTGGCTAAGGGCCCTGGGTCGTCTCTCTGTTGACTTGGGCTTCTTCGAGGTTCTTATTTACTACTGACATCCATGTAATTCGGGGTCTTCCTCGTCCTCGGGGTTTAGTTTCGATATCTAGAACTTTTCTGGTCATTTTTCGGATGGTCCTCTCATAACGTGTCCGTACCACCACAGACAGCTCTCCTGTCGTTTATCAGGGATTGAAGGTGCATGTGTGTGTTTCTGACATGATCCAGCCTAGTTACACCACCTGCCCGCCTGAGCATCTTCATCGCTGCGCAGTGCAAGAAATCATACACATTTTTTTTTAAATTAACTTAATCACGCCATGAATCACAGTCTGTGTTTTTAAATACGTGGCTTCAGATTTGTTTGTAAAATTGGTCATGAATGAATAAAGCACACTTTGTTATGAGCACCGTTTAGAATCACTCTACTCCTTATTACATATTAAAATTAATACGATACATTACTCTCAATAACACATATTTGTAACACGCTTTAGCAGCACCTAAAAAACCCCTTACTTGCCACCTTGGCGATCCGAGATCATCGATAGTAGAGTAGAATATAATATTATTTATTTATTTGTGAAATTGATAGATGTTCATGTAATTTTGGTATCACAAGGTTTCCACCTTCATCAAGGTATACAAATGTAATATTAGTTTACATAAAAATCTGATTAAAAATATCGGTAGCACCTACAGTACAGCCTCATAGTCACAAAACAAGGTGACTGAAATGAAATGAAAATCTCTCTCATCCCCCATTTCCGTAGGCCCAAACACGCTTTATCGGATCCCCCCAATCAGTTATCACGTGACCTGGATTGACTACTTCCGGCACAGGGCACTTCATCGCTTAGTTAAGTCAGCCGACATAGGCAGCATCACTTCAGATTGAGAGCGCCCCGCTAGGTTGCGCGCCGTATTTACCACTGCTTGCACTCTTTAGGAGGCGACCGCTCCGTTAGTCTTCGCAGCCCTTCAGGCTTAAGGCAATCCCCAGGGGTTTTACCGGGTATATCCCCGGCGAGTGGACCTAGGACGGTCTAGGTCCGGCCAGATCCGTAGAATCAGGTTTACCCTGGGTAAACAAAAAAAAACACGGAATCTCGCAACAGCTGCGCTCGTACTGTTCCGAACTGTTCTAAGATCCATGACGGTGCAAGGGGTCTATTTTGTCTATTTTTTAGTCTATTTAGGGATCAAGTGCACTTGCCCGTGTGAACGCGTTTCATGTGGTTATGCATATAACTTGGTATTGTTTGCGACTTACCATACACACCAACAATCAACATAGACGTTTGCAGAACGTTCACAGAAATTAGAATAGGTGCGCGCCTCTTTAACAAGCTTCTATTATGAACGAATCAATGAATGAACATTTATTGGTAACTCAACATACAACAAAGTGACATTGAAAAAAAGAGAAAGTAATTAACAAAGTTATACCCTAACCCCCTAACAAATAAACAAAGAATAAGATCCGAATAGTTATTCCGTGTTTTATCTCTTTTACTCTAATTTGAAATGACGTTACGGAATAACTATTCGGACCTTATTCTTTGTTTATGTGTAAGGCCCTAATGTGTCATACTCGTAGGTGGCTTCGGCTCAATTTTTTATTAGTTTAAGAGGCGACATTATATACCTATGTTGACTTGTACTTGTAACACTTCTAAATGTTTTTTAACCGACTTCAAAAAAAGGATTAGGTTATCAATTCGGCTGTATTTTTTTAAATGTTTGTTACCTCATAACTCCGTCATTTATACACCGATTTGGAAAATTCTTTTTTCATTTGAAAGGATATACTTCCAGATTGGTCCCATTTTTATCAAAATCCAGTTCTGATGATGTAATCCTTAAGGAATTGAGGGAACTCCTAAATTATTGTATGCATACCTATAGCAATTTTGGTATTTTCAGCAATAAGTCAAGCATTTGCATTCAGAAAGTATCATTTGATGAAGTGTAACTGATGAATAACCGGAACTCCTCAATGATAAGTATTTCACGGTGGTGATAACATATCTCGATTAAGATAGTTAAGCGACTACGACAAAGCAAAAGAAGGCAGGCACCGGAACTCAGTTCTGATGATGGAATCCTTGAGGAATGGAGGGAATTCCTCAAATATTGTAGGCATACCTACCTATAGCGATTTTGGTATTTTCAGCCACTCCGGCTATAAATCCTTCCGAACTAATATTGTAAATGCGAAAGCTATTTGTTTGTCCGTCTTCCACTGTTGCCTGGAAGATATCGCTTTAAGCGATAAGGCCGCCATTGTACACAACAAATGTAAAACTTTTCGTGTATGTGATGTTTCCGTGTGCAATAAAGAGTCTATCTATCATCAATCTACACTGATGGAATTTCCCGTCCCGCGCTGTAGGTATAATTAGCGGGCCACCTTACGTACGGCCGTGCGTACATACATATGGCGCGCGAGGGTTTAACAATGTCACACCGGAACAATGTTTCATTTGTGATGTAGTTTCTCGTTTTCTTCGCTTGTCTCATTTAAACGGCTCATACGAGCAGCGCGTTTAGTAGATCTTCCCATATTCGCTTTTGATAAAATAGATCGAAAAAAAAAAACAAATCACTAAAAAGCGAGAAATAAACAAAAATTTTAACAAAAAATAAAACAAGACTCCAAAAAATAAAAAATTGCACTAAAAAGTAAAAAATAATTGCGTGTTTAGTTTGTTCAATTTACTTGCAATTACCCTATATTATACTCAATCTTATATTCTTTCTTAGGAAAATATATAGGTACAATTAATGTTATTTTTGGAGTCGGTACCAGGCAAGGTAACTTTAACATTAAAATTTAACGATATACTATAATAAAACATAATAGTACATTCAATCTTATGCATGAAATTTTGACTACAAACGCGGACTGGCACCGACTCCAAAAATTTCGTTGGCTGGCACCGGCTCCAAAAATAACATTAAATGTACCTATATACTCGTAATAAGATTGAGTATAATATTGGGTAATTGCAAGTAAATTGAACAAACTAAACACGCAATTATTTTTTACTTTTTAGTGCAATTTTTTATTTTTTGGAATCGGTTTTATTTTTTAATGTAATTTTAGGCTGATAATTTATAATCCTACTAGTTAGATGACAATAATATTGGACTCTTACTTTGACAATAATATTAATCTTTAATAACTTGATGGTTAAATTTAACAATTTTATTTAATAATGTTGTTATACCTAGTAAACCGATCAGGTGATTTTAATATAAAGCATACATTACCAAATCAAGTTTTTTAACGACTCATATCCTTTAGAGTAAGTTTAGTTAGACCAACGTATCTCTCACTCACATCGCTCAGACTATTAAATAGCCTCAATAATACTCGTATAATATTATAATAAAACTAATCGCAAATAAATCAAAAGTAAAATATTACACGGAAGTACTTAATGTAATTTTTTTAAGTGCTTGCTAAATACGCAGTTCGTTATAATTTGATTTTAGTTGGTTTCCGTATATGTATTAGAATTTTTATAGCTCAGCCAAATAAATGACTATTATTATTTTCTTAATAAAATATATTATATTATTATATGTACATTATTTACTATTTCACTTGTATATTAGAATTAAAGAGCCGGTGAAAATATTTGAGGTAGTATAGCGGTCGGTCGGACGACAGCTTACTCGAATAATGAATATTAATTAAGTGACAACAAAGTGTATCGCCGACACTGAAACTATACCTTAACTCTGTGAAATAAGGGTTGAAATTGCGCCTGCACGTAGCGATACGTTAATTCGCAGCAAATTTTGTGTCAACCTTTCATGTTATAGCGGCATGAGTGGTGTTATGTAAAATATCTTTTATTTCGTTACCAAAACAGTTGAGTTTTGAGTGATTGATGCGCATGCACCTTGAAACTGAATAAGGAAGGGTAAACTGCCGCCACTTAATATTCACGAAGAGGTGCGATCTGAGTAATCGCCAATTTTATTAGGTACTTCGTAGGTACATACTAGGTATAGGTCGCGCCAAATCTAGTCCCCTCTGAAGTTGCTTCGTTGCGCAGCTGTACAGTCAGGCCCTACCGCTCGTCCCGCCTTCGCCCTACTAACGCCTATTTTTTGCTACTGCGACGCGAATCGCGCCAACTTTAGAGGGGACTAGAAGTTTGGCGCGAGGCTACACAAAGCACAAAATAGGGACACTGCAGAAGTTAGGTGATTCATGGAAATGCGCTTGAGCAACGCACATATTAAATGTCTATATCTCTCACGGAAACCGAATCTCGCAACAGCCACATTGTCATTACAAGTAACAAAACGCTACAAAATGTCAAAATATAACAAATGTCATAAATGTCATTCCGTTCGTTTCGGTGTTTCCGGGTGCTTCGTTGTGTTCGTTTGCGATTCATTCATTTTTTCCCCTTATGATTTGGTCTCTGTTGATAAATTTTTTTTTGTTGATGGCTTCGTGCGATTAGCACATTTAGCCAGTGGCAAAGTAATTTTTCTAACAAGTAATACATAAATAAACAATATTTCTTTTCTGTATGATGATGATGAATGATAATAGAAATGAGAAGTGAGAAATGATATACCACCCAACCCCTCGAGTATCTTAGTAAAGATGTGGGGCTTTACTAAGTCCTCGGGCGGACTTCTTGAGAATTTGAAAAGTGACGTTGCACTGTTTTGTTTCATTTGCCAACACTCATGCACACTCACGAACACTTAACGATTAATAATCCACCATTATTTCACATAATTATTCGACATAGCACAAATTTTAGAAAATAAAACAAAACCGCAGACATGACTCTTCACTTTCCCGCCAAAAAGTCCGTATCATAGATTATTTAACATAGACAGGGTCTAAAATGGCGTATTTTTTCAAACAGAAATTATTATTTTTTTGTCTTTTCCAAATAACTAACAAACAAAGTAGGCCTGCTATATTATTCAGCGTTTCATAGAGTATTTTTTTCCATAAAGTGTACCTCGGTACATTAACTGGCCAGATTTTAGTGACCTCCTTTGTCCAACAGCTGCGCTCGGACTGTGTGCATTGCTCGAGCGAGGTATGTGTCAACCTTATCTTCTGGGTCTCCTTATTTTGTGACAAAAGCAACACCAGGGCGCCAAGTGCGAGTTTCATTCGCCATTCGATCACGTTAACGAAAATGAAAACGAGAATTTGTATGGCAAAATTTTAACTCTTGTATGCCGCCAGGAGGCGCTGCTTCAATGCCATACTAATTTTCGTTTTCGCAAACGTAATCGAATGAATACGGATAGTAAACAAAACTCACACTAGGCACCCTGATGTTGCTGATGTATATTATTATGAGCTCTCACCATCAGGCGGCCCGCCTGCTCCTATGCAAACCTTTAATATTTAAAAAACATGCTAAAGAAAAAAGGTGTTATTTTTATACTAATAATGGCGCACACTGACATACCGCTTGCTTGTTGTAAAGTATCTTAAAGGCTTGTGTTTTACTTAGTAAGTTTTAAGCAATTTTTTTAATAAATGTTCAAATAATTTTTAACGCAAATTTTGTTGCGAACAAATTATAAAAGCACAAATGTTGAAAAAATGTCGCGAAAATCAGGTTCAAATCCTGCTCGTGGAAATTTTTTCAACATTTGTGTTTTTATAATTTTTTTAATGCCGGGTACTACTAGATAGATGACGTAATAAAACCGTCACGGGAATCTCCGTGTATCAGAAGACACGTTAAGCCGTTGGTCCCAACCGTAAGATTGCAGTTGTTAAAACCCACCAACCCGCATTAGGCCAGCTTGGTGGGTTATGGCCCGATATGGCCAGCATGGTGGTGTATGGCATCCCAGTCTGCTATTGTTTATAAAAAAAATAAAAAAAATATTAGGGCTAGCTGCCTAAGCCTAGTAGTGCCTCTAGCTGTAAGACGTTTTTGGGCTGATTATGGATTTTCCGAACCAGACCAATAGTAAAAAAGTATTTTATTAACACATGATCCTTTAAAATAGTAAGTGGACTTATGTTTTTTCCTTTTATTTCAGGTAATAATATGACTACTCGAACTTCAGCCTGCTTACAACATCTCAAGCCAGGCCGTAAGTCACTTCCACCGTTTACATTGTTTTTCTACTTCATTAACAACTTTGAAAGAGTATTCAACTAAAACGATCTAATAAAAAAAAAACGATACATATCGAAACTCCTTACAACAAACTTCGAATGAATAATCACATTTTCCTAACTCGAACTTTAGTTTCCGCAATAAAACGTTGGCGCTAGTGTCGTGCCAACAAATAAACCGTGATTGTTTGGGCCGCCAGCAGATGGTTCACGTTTGTGGAGACGCTTTGCGCGCTTCGAAAGTGCGTGTGTAAAATTGTAGATGGCGCTGATACTGATTTATGATAGTCGTATGGGGAATGGAATGTTTGTGTATATTTACAGTGAATGCATTAGGAAATTCAAATTGTATACTTATGTTTAATATAAATGGTTTTTTTATCTTTATAATATCAATTGGATTTTGTAAATGTATTCAATACAATCAGTTCTTAGTTTTTAATGCCAGAAAACATATTTGTTTTTTTTCGTCTTATCAGTTTTTTTATTTGTCGTTATCTTGTTTAAATTAAAATTAAATATTAACTGTTTTCTCAATTAAGGCAATTAAGTTAAAATCATTATGCCGTTTCTTTGAACCTGTGTAAGATTCTTACTTTTAGTCTTCTTTTAAAATTATAGTAGTTTATCAGAAAATTACTAGTGTTAATTTTAAATATGCAGCATACAATACAATACAATTTTGAACGACTACGACTACATAACGCTATGACTAATAGGAGTGGAACAGTCGCTAATTAACGCGAGTGAAACTTATGTGACTTATGTGTTATGCGAGTGAAAATATAAGACTTAGTAGGTAAGTCGGCATTTCACAGACTTTTGGTAAATCGTTTATAATCATTGTCTTTACCTTTTGCATAGATACAAACTTGTGTTCTTAATAATGATGTAATCTTTATATTAAAACGTGAACCAAAAACTTTGTACTTACCCGTTTTTACGAAAATTATATAAAGAAGGTTATCCGAATGTTAATATTTTTTTAAAGTTATGGATAAAAAATACATTTAATATACAAAAACAACATTAGACACACTACCATGTTTTTGACACACACGTATTGTTTGTCTTTAATGCGGCCGATATCTGTCAATGCCAATTCAAACTCACATTTTATCTTTTTTATTGCTTAGTTAGGATACAATCCGTGCAGCCTTAATAAAATTACGGTCGAATTTCGACCACTGGGCGACCACTAGTTAATTATAATTACGTATTCTTATTTATATTAAGCAACTTTTGCAATGTCGGAAGGGTGACCGGATATTTCGTCCTTTCAAAAACGTAAATGTATAGGTAGTAGGTACATACATATATCCTGATTAGTAGTCCAATACCGACCAACTCAGCATTGGTCCAGCATGTCAGTTAGGACCTGATTTCCTCATGTACTAATTGTTCATAAGTGAAGACTGAGTCCAGATTTGGGATCTTTATAAGCTAACTATGGTGATCTCCTAGTTATACATACTAGACTTATTTCGCAAGACACAACAAAATATTGAAATGCAAAAAAATTATGGCAAAGGTGGAAAGAACCCCGAAATTATGATAATTAATTCTGTGTTCTTTTCCCTGTTTTCAGTTCGTGATGGTAGTATGACAGCTTCACTGAATACTTTCGCAGGCTTATTACCGAAAAATGCAACTAGTTGTTACTACTCTAGTTGCGGTTGATGAATTGGTAAGTACTACGGACACAAATCGCTCAATGATCGCTCGCTTAGTGCATTTGCGATTAAAATGTATGTATTAGTGTACAGTCGGCGGCAGATCCTACCCAAAACTGTCAAATTTCTACAATTAATTTTGAACTTTAATGTTTGGTTATAAGGATCAATATTCATTGGAGAAATTTGACAGGTTTGGGTTGGTTGATCTGCCGCCGTCTGTACATACATTGAGCGTACCAATTAATCAACTGCAACTGTAGCAGTCTCGTTGCAATTGTACAATGAACAACTCGTTGCTTTTTTTTGGTAATAAGCCTGCGGTATAAAACCTCCATATATTTTATTTGAATGTCTTCGTCCATACTTATTCGATGCCACGCGGCCATATTAATTTTGTAAGGGGAATTTAACGTGTTAATTTGAAAAATAATAAATTTAAAAACCGCTCGATTAATCGAAAATGTAAGACGGACGATTTGTAGTGAAAACCATTGGTGATTGTTTAGACAAAATCAGAGGTACAACAATTCAGATAAACTATAAGATATCAACTAAACGCCGCCACTCGTTTTCATGATTGTTGCCCAACTTTAAATGATATTGTAGATAAAACTATAGTGTGTTTTGAATTTATGGATCGGGCTAACTGTAAACACGTTTCCTTTGATACTAATTATATATTTTGTTTATTTAATACGATAGTATTTTCAATTATATCAACTTAACCGGTACTGCATTTTTAGCATTTTTTGGTCGGCGCACCCTTAAGTTGTAACAGGTAATTATATGAACGTACTTCGTACCTTCTAAAACTGCATGTGCATTATAATTATCTGCTAAAGGTATTTAAAGAATTTAATGGCAATAATGTTAATTTTATCTTATCCTACCTCTTATGCAAGACCTCTCTTCTTTTCTAAGAATTAAAAAAAAAACACAATGCCAATATGTATCAAATCTCTTTAACAAAACAAAGTGGGTATAGTATAGATCCACTTTATTGTCATGTTATTTGCTCTCAGATCCGGAATTCTTATATCCGCCTTTCTTGCGACCTTATGCATTTCTTATGATTCTGACTCCAAAGCTTTTGAGACAAATGTACTGCTATTTAAATGGAATATTCAGTATTGTAGCATCATCCATTGTACAAATTTCTTATTCACTGCTTAAGTAGAATACTTGAATTGCACGGGGACCGATCCTAACGATATTTACCCTGTTTTTTATGTTGAAATGCAGCCTTTGCTACAGAGCGCGTTAAGGTGAGCTTATGAATAAATGAAAAATTGAAAAACACCTATGTTTTGGATTTTTCAACAATAATAAAAGTACATGACTCCTTCTTCGAGCGAAGAAATAGAAACATCTCATGGTTACAATAATGCGTATCCAAACAACCTCCCGAGTCACATTTGTATGTTAAAATTCCTCAGGATCTCCATGTCGGTGCCATAATTACGATATACGAACATTACAACGACCCATTTCTTTCCCCGAAACATAAAGAATGTAAATTCTCTCAACCCTTTCAAAGTGGAGCGCAATCCACCATTAACCGGGAGGACTTCACAAAATAAATTCCAATAATAATAAAAATCATTAGCATGTCGCTACGAGATATTGAAACTGGAGAAAAGTCTATTCGAGGAAACCACGATCACAGCTGAAGATTGCATTTAAATGTTTCATTTAAGTCGCCCAATGGCTTGGAAACGGTTTAGGAGGGCGGGCAAGAAATTCTCCTTCGGGGGCATTAAAATATGTAATGGGCAAAAATAACAGATGGTCTACCGTCAGAGTAACGAACTGTGCGATGGACCCCAGTTCACAAAAGAGGACCCTTGGGCGTGCGCCAATGTTGGCTCGGGGATATATAAGTTGTTTGCCTAAAATATTGTTGTTTACCTATCATTTTTGTAGCAAATCTGCGGATAATCGGGGTTTGTTTACGAAACAAAAGCTTTGGGAGGGACAAAGAGAACGCTTCAGATGTATTTCAAGTTAGTGTTTTAAATAAAAAATATGGGAATGATTCTGTATCGCTGCGGGCGGCTTGGAACCGCATTCCGGAAGATAAAAGTGCTGGTTTCATATTGTACCGCGTTTTCGTTTCTTTGCGAACATGCCGGAGAAAGAGCGCGTGCTGTGTCGATGGAAACTTCGATTACGTTTACGATATCGGAGTGTGTTATTGTAATGTATTTTTTCCTCCTTTGTTTATTTCAGTGGAAATGTTGTCTTTGCTTCAGAAAAGTGGCCTGCGGGCGGAAAAGCGGAATATGAACAACTTTGATAAAAACCAAATTGAATACAACAGAGCTTTTAAAAGTGTTTTGTTTACTACAAACAGGTTTGTTTAGATTGTTGGTTAGTTATTCTATGACATATTTTTAGTTTCTGTATCGTTTATACTTTACATTTAAATAAAAACACTTCCACATATTAATTACTAAACTACCAAGTGACTTGAAATAGTTTCGTAACGAACATTTTGCTTTGAGGACCACCTCCTCTGAATTGAATAAATAATATGAAAAATAAATGCGCGTAGATCTTCTTCTGTTTCCTTTCAATTGTTACTTCAATCCCGAACGAAAGGACATTCAAGAAGAATCCTTTTACTGGGCATCGCAGCTACGAATCGTATTGACATTAGTGGAGGGAACTAGCCCCCTTCATGACAAATCGTCGTGCTCCTCGGGGGCTCCTTCATTGGATGATTGATTTATTTGGGCTATCTCAACAGGACGGTGTTCATACGGTTACTGCTGATTTACTCGCTCTTAATGTTTTTTTGAATACCTCGGTTAGACTTGGTAGTTTAAGGCAACGACTTCTGTTTTGCATTGTTCAATTTGGTTTTCGGATACGTTTATTTGCATGTACAAGTTTATACAATCGATGTGAACGAAAATATTGTAGAGAAGCTATGTTAGCTTCCTGAATACATGCAATAATTCTTTAGTTGTGGCCTCAATAGTTATGTTAATTAATAATACGTCTGTAAATAAATTTTATATCTCTTCATGTGCTGGTGATATTGTTCATGTGGGAAGGTCTGAGCCTAGTAGAGTGACGTTTTTGGCCTATAATACAATTTTGTAGTGATTTGCGACAAACCGATATATTCGGCTGGTCTTTTCTTCTCTCTTTCTTCTTAATTAAGCATTAATGTAATCTAATGCTAAACGACGATGGTAAACAGTTAGATATGAATAGTCACTTCACCAGGAACCCTCAACTACTGAGAAACTGACTTTTTACTTGTTACTGTCAAAACTATTAACATACGACATACTTAGACAGATGGTTGTGGCTACTTTAAATGATATTCATAAAACTGATTTGGGTAAGCTGCATCATTTGCCACACACTGATAGCTATTTTCATAACGTTGACTACTTAATCTCTTCAAAGTTTACTTCAATTGAAACGTTGTGTTTTCTCTAATCCGGCTTAAGGTAGTGTTTGACTTTACTAAGCTACTAAAACGTTAAAAACGGCACCGTACACCTTTGCCTACAAAGTCCCAAGAACAGTTTACTTTAGCAGACTAATTCACGGTCCCTCTTTAAAATAAATGCGACGAGGGTCGTCTGCGCTCCCCGCAAAGACGCTAAGGGTTATCTGGTAAGATAATGCAAAAGCGATTTAGGATGGGATGATTGATTTCGAGGTCGTCACTTTATTTATAGTTAGGAGTCCCGCGAGAGTGAATTATAGGGTGTTCGTCTACCCTACAGTGTTGTCTGGTATCTACGTATTTGTTGTTGCTGCAAGTTTAGTTTTTTTGTTTGTTTAGGGAATAAGTAGTTGCTGTAAGCGTTCGGTTACAGCGAAACGAAGAGTTTACAAATGATGTACTTACTATAGCAAAATTATAATTGGATTGAAAATTAAATAAAATTGTATTATAAATACTAATTTAACAAAGTGTTAATCAGAAACTTAACATCTACATTTCGCGTGGGAGAGTTCCCTTAAATCTCATTTGTTGTATTGTTAATATTATTTGATTTATATACATTTTTAAAGTAATTAACAAGTATCGTAATATTTTATTATAACAGATTATTGTTTTTTGTACTGTAAACACTATGTTATTCGTCTAGAATAAAGCCCTTGAATTATAAATCTTTTGATCATCATGATCATCAGCTCATTTTTATGTCCCCACTGCTGGGGCACGAGCCTTCCCTATGGGAGGATAGGGAGAACGGGCCATAAACCAGCACTCGAGACCAGTGCGGATTGGTGATTGTTAACGACTGTTAATGCAGCCGGGACCAACGGCTTAACGTGCCTTCCAAAGCACGGAGAAGCTGGAGATGATAAGTTTTTGGTCACCCATCCGATGACCCGCTTTTTGCTTAACTTTAGCAATCATAGACCGGGCGCGCCATCGAATCTTTTAATACCTATATATAATTATGTCTAATAATTATAGGTATAAAATAATTTTTTTACTAGAAAACATCAACTAGCTTAGGAAGCTCGAGTGGGAATCGAACCCACGACCTTTGGATAACCGGTCCAATGCTCTGACCGCTGAGCTACCGAGGCTCCAAATATTTATATTAGAAATTGTTTTATCTTGTAACTTTAAAGCATTGTGAATAGAAAATTCAAAATAATATAACTATGTATATTTATATGTCGGCGGCGAGGTTGGTTTGTAAGTAGGACGTTCGAGCCCGAGCAAACTCAAATTCGTCTGTAACACAGTTCATCTTGGATATTCAAAATAAAAGCGCAGTCGTATTCCTTACAGTCACTTTAATGTTATTTTAACATCACAATTTAATAATTTAGAAACAGTTGCCCGATGCAAATGGATTTTAGAAACGAAGTGAGTTCTGCGCGTGCGTACTCTCCGACCGCTCCCGTTCAAATGTCCCCAGTCCGTTGTCGCACCAACTGACGTTGACGTTTCGCGTACCATAGAGCATAGGCTGCGCAGACCACACTCAAGTATAGACTATACTTGTCGTTTTGAAGCGATGCTAGCGCCATGTCTCCGACATATAAATAACTATCCTCTTTTAAAGATGTTTTTTAAAGAACTAAATTGAACTCTCTCCAATCCCCAAGTCGTTGAATCTTCATAATAACAAAATTGAGTTCACCATTAATTTCAAACATGCAAATTTACATAGGCTTGCAGGCCTGCAATATGCCAATATAAAGAGCCATCTTTATAAATAGGAATGGAGGTAATAGGGGTAATTTTAGAAATTTATGACATGCACTTGCTCTGCTAAGGTTAGGGCGAATAACGGAGGCTAATGGGGCCTTATTAGATGCCTGAATATTGCTCCTAAGCTCCAGAGGCAATATTGCACCTCAGGTTACCTTAGAAAATGGTACTCCGATGAATTCTTAAACGTTTCAACGAAGTTTAGCTAAGCTTACTTAAAGTTTCATGCAGGGATGAGGGCGTGTCTTGCCGTCGCATCGCATATGTCAATTTTGAATGCTGTCGTCAACCAAAACTAAAATGTGAAGAGGCTTGGAACAGCTGTAATAATTTTATTAAGTACTTGTAAATAATTTTGATGAAGTAGGTATAAGTTATGATAGGACTTGGCATGCTAGATGTCCCCGATCTTAAAAACCCAAAAAATAGTTGAATCAAATACCCATCGACATTAATAGAACTATACTTTTTTTCATCATTTACTCATTGTAGGAGCTATCAAACAAACTGAGGTATTGTTAAGTAGAAATTGTTCTTGAACATAACAATGATCAACAAAATAAATAGACTTATATGAATGGAAACCGTTTAAACGGTCTGAAAACAGCTTGAATAAGTACCTAATAAAGTGCTTTTATTCAATATTATGAAATGAAATTTATTTGTAGTGTAAGTAATATTAATGGTAGCTCTCGGCGCGTCTTGTAAAGAGCTTTTGTGGGGGAGATATTGTTGGTCATAAACTATGATTTTTCTCTTTGAATATTACAGCGGAGTGGTAAGGACCGGTCTTGGAGGACATATGTTATATTGCCAGCTGGTAATATTCAGATGCGTGACTTCTTGTTTTTTTTAGGTATTTGTTTATCTGTGTAATTATGTCTAATAAAAACTTACGTAATAATTTTATATTAGGTATTTTTCATGTGTCGGTAGGCACGTAAAGTCGTTGGTCCCGGCTGCATTAGCAGTCGTTACAACCACCAATCCGCACGGGTCCGCGTGGTGGTTTATAGTGCAATGTTGTTATATTACGAGATAGGTATCAGTAATGGTAGAGTGACAAGTGACAGGTGTCATTTGTCAGCGGTTAACGGTCATATCAGAACGGCGGTTGGACAATGGATTACAATGGCCGGTTTTCTCTGTGGTGTTCCCATTTAGAGATGGCTCGTCATACCCCAGCAGTGGGGACATTAATGAGCTGGTGATGATCCATTTTTTATGAATACCTATAATTACAATCCAACCAATTAAGCAAATAATTGATGAAGTCACTATAAAGATTAGAAATAGAAAAAAAACTCATCTCACTGTCGTACAGTACGTACACAGTACGTTTTTCAACAACACTGGCAAGATTTTCAATAATATAAATAAACATATTTCTGTGTCGTTTCAAATAAAAAATCGTACGTAAAGTAACGTTACGTTGAAAACGTTCAAAGGGTTCTTGTTAGCTCAGATAAGCTAGAGTTCCTATCATCACAGTAGTCACAGCTCCTCTCAACACAGTATAAAGAAAAAGGCTTATGTACTTTTGCTGATTCCAATTCGTGGAAACGTAAATGTAGCTCGGCTGAAGCTACTGCCTACTTACCTGGAACTATCAACTCGTTCCGTACCCCCACAGCATACAACTTTTACGGTGTCGAACCATTATTACGTATTACGGTTCCAAATAGTAAAGAAAACGACGAGCGAATTGTTTGAATATAAGCTGTTTTGCCTACATTTTTGTTTTCTAAAGTGTAGTGTTCGCGTAAACTTTAAAACAACTTTTACGGATCTACTAGCGTTTATTTTACTCAATGATTTATATTATTTTATCCTGATGTTTCGAACCCTTTTTAGGGTCTTTGGTCTCTCGTAACGGAGTAGATCCATAAAAAAAATATTTTCATTTTTTAATTTACCAAATCGTTTGTACTAAATATCAAAATCTTTGCGGGAAAACGTGTAATCTTTATTCCCATAGTCTGTGCTAATCGGAGGAGGTAATGTTCCGAATCTTCGCTAAGCCGGATTCCAGTTGTCCCAATAATAAGTGTGTCCGTTACACCGGCGACGCCAGCTGAATTCTTCCCGGGGACTTGGGACGTGCGCGACGCAGGGGGGGCGAGACATCTGCATAAATACGTAAAGCGGTCACGTTCGGGCGGACGACCGCGCGTTTAACTTGTATCGTCTACGGACAGTCGGTCGCTTCGAACGGGACAGTCGTGTTGAACGGGACATTTTTGAAATACAATTTTAGTTTTTCAACAGAGAGGAGGTGGTTGGGTTTCTGCATAGGTTTCTTCTAAAAGATACAATAAAAAAATGGTGGCATCGTGGCTTATTTATTAAAGTCATAGACTCGGCAATACGCGAGTACCTATACCAATAGTGATGCAATTAAAAAAAAAGCTTACCATTAAGCGAAGCTTAATCTTATTTGCGGACTCGTTTAAATTAACTAAAATCACATTATTCTTGTCTCGATACTCAAAAATAAATATTTATTCGTTTACTTGTATGAGTCTTTCTAGACTTACCTATTTATTACAGATACCTAAAACAGCATCATACTTTTAAATGAAGCGAGAAAACGTCATTCAAAAAGCAAAAGGGAATGTAGTCTTCTATCAAGAAAAAGTAAACAGAGTTTCGAAAGTGGCGTTCAAGTTCACTAGCGCGAGCAGCACGCGTAAATGTAAGCGACGCTCATGTCACGGCGCCTTTATTTTCTATTTCCAAGGCGGCGGGAAACACCGCGGCTAATCGCCTGCCGTCCCGCCCGGCGCCCCCGCCCGTTAGTGTTGTGGCCTTGCTCGTATCACCGCCCCAATTCTATCTGAAATGGTCATTTGGTCACAATCAAGTGATGAGCGGGCAAAAAGTATTGAAAACCAGTTATTGTCATCAGCCAATTTTATGTCGTATTCCTGTACTATTTAATAATCTCACTGGTGAACTTACAATGAAAAATATTGAAAATACATATGAATTAAATTATTAAAAAAATGACAAAGTGTTGAAAAAATTCCACAAGCGCGATTTGAACCTTATGACATGCCGGGTCAGGTGCAATTAAATTATATTTTCCGTAATTTACAAATGTTTATCAAGGTATGTAGATAATAGGTAGTATTTGCAATTACTGTTTTTAATAACTTGTAATACAAGTTTATACATATTACATGCATTGTGTTAAATTTAATATTGTATTGTAACATTTACTCCGATCGATTGCTGTGCAAAGGCATCCATCGCTGAAATATTAATCACTTCTACAAATGGCGGGTATCAGCTTGATCATCACGCTTGCAAAATGCGGGTCGGAGACCACAAACCCTGGTTATACATCAAAAAGTCTTAATCGTATTTTTTTTATATGCCTTACGGTTAAGTAATTTGCCTTCATCTCACCCGATGTAAAGTAGGGTGAAGGTGGAAGCGCACTCCACCCGGAATCCTCAATTACTCTAGCTGCCGGAAGACAACAATGCTTGTAGCATTGATGTTACGGCGACATATCTAAATAGTAATTAGTTCCTTCATAAAAAAAGAAAATAAAGAAAAATTAAAACATCGATAAACCAACAGCACCACATCACTACACGCCCTGATCTGTCGCGGCGTGGCAAGTAACGTGTTCTTTTAGTGGTTTGTCCTACGCTCCCTGTTTCTAAGATCAGTTTACCGGCACGTAAACTACGTGTATGTACGTGTGGCTCGCATGTGCTGTTCAAGATTACGTATTACGGCCGGTGCGAAATGGAACTGGGTAGGTACTTGGTACATTCAAACTTAAAAAGGTTTCTTTCAAAATTTAAAATACCTTTTTCGAAATGTTTCTTTTGGACTCTAAAATACAGATGGAAAATTATTTGTGGCAATCGTGACTGCCCCACTGAAGTCTATTTTTAGGTGTTCTTTTTTCATGTTTTTATTAAGCGTACCTAATTAATATGAGAACCTAACAACAACGTTACGTAATGGTTGTGTTCTAAAAGTATGATTTAGGACAGCCAGTACTTCCTTTCGTCTATTCCTTTCATTGATTCTTCAAAGCCTAGTCTTTGTAGATTATACAGTTATGTACTTTTGTTAAAGTTTTTCATATAAAAATATGCGTTGCAATTAAAACACTGTTCATTGTAAATATTTAAAACAAAATTCGTCACTCATTTGTTTATGATATTACCTGCACGTTTACTTTGACCGTGACTTAATTAAGTAAAGAAAAAAAATAAAAAAACCAAATAAAAACGTTGCATCTTGCATTAACCTAATTCTTTGCTCATTTGTTTCGTAAAGCGTGCACGTTGCCAGCCGCCTTACGTTAAGCCCCGACAAGGCAGGTGATGAGCCTCTCCCTCTCGAGAATACACTTTACCATATTTACGTCACGTGTGGTTCCGCCCTAGCATCCTATAAAATCGAAAGCTGCATGAAGTATCCATGAATTCAATTCAATATTATATATATTTATTTTTCTCATCACAAGGTACAAAGTATTGGTACAAGAACTTTAGTACTTGTGAGAAACTGACGCCTGCGATAGGTTTTAAAAAAAACCCGTAGGCCACAGGTCACCAGTGCCCCATTCTGCGGACTTCTTAACGATAAGATAACAATAAAAAATCATCATTATCATCATCATCTCAGCCAATAGACGTCCACTGCTGGACAAAGGCCTCCCCCAAGGATATGAGGGGTATTTGCCGTAATCGCCACGCTTGGCAGGCGGGTTGGCGATCGCAGTAGGTTGAGGGTAACCTCAGAGAGATGCTGCTGCCCATCCTCTGGAATGGTCCCTTAGTCGGCTTTTACGACACCCACAGGAAGAGATGGGGTGGTGCAATTCTTTATCCCCGGCACCACACAGGGTCAATAAAAAATACTAGAAGAAAAATAACAATAAGAAATGTTGAGCCTCTGAGTGGGGGATGTGTTTATGAATGTTTAAGTGTAAGTAAAAAAAAAGTGTATAAATAAATACTAATAATTAACTTTCTCTAAACAAATTTTATATCAGAAAGGTGTTTTACAAATGTCCATCTGTTTCATTTTAGGTGAAACGACACCCGCAAATCAAATTATCAATCAAAACTTACAAATCAATTAAGATAATTTTTTTACTCTTTATTTTTAAGTGTTAATTGCTACACTTAAGCTAGTTTAAATATTTATATAAATATTTCCCGGTAGCATAACAGTCAGTGCAGCCGCCCGGATTGCGGAAGACCCAGGTTCGATTCCTGGCTGGGTCGGGTGGGCGTTTAATTTTTTCACTGTATTTTATATAAATCTCAATCTCCGTATGTCTATTGGAGTGGCACCCGTTTCGACTTCAGTTTTCGTCGAAATCAGTAAACTTGTCACTCGTTTTTAGTTAAGTAGTTGTTCTGTATCAAATAGCTTTTTAAACATCACAACCGATTGGATGTAGAAAAAGCTTTCAAGCCAACAACACTAATGTAGCTTAAACTCCCAACTATAAAACGAAACGCTAAACAAATGCACACCGCCACCGCTATCACTTTCAAAATCCTGTGTCAGAAGCGGTTTTAAAGTGCCCAAGAAACTTGGGCGTCTCCGAGACACCATTGCGTACTATTTTGATTTATGCGATGCCAAGACACCCACCGAGTCTCATAAACTGTGCCACCTGCTACCCTCGGCTAAATATTCATTTGTCAGTCTCCAAGTTAAAAAGGATTGTTAATATCTCAGATGGGCTTTTGTTTACTCTGTTTTGTTTACGACTTTTGAACATTGAGACAAAGCAGGGATTTGTATGGGCAATTTGTGGGTGTGCTTGTAATGAGAAGCTTATGGTTCGTAGTATGTTTAGAAGCTATAGGATTACTTAAAGATTTGCTACAGGAAGTTAACATTTAAGCTTTCCTACTGCTGGGCTGCTTTAACATTGAGATCAGGCTGTCGCTACAATACTTTAGTTCTACAATAGTAATTTGTCAAACACGGGTTGGTAACCAAAAACCTTCGCTTTACCTCGAAAAATTCGAAACACATTTGTTTCGGGCCGAACGCTCTTACCACTCGGCAGCACAGGGTAGTTTTGCCAGAGTTGAAATATTAGCACTTGTGTTTCTAACTTTACATCAAGACCGTGTCCACAGACCCTGTAAATGACTCGAAGCTTCACGCAAAATATTAGTATGTATATGAAGTGAGCCTTCAATGAGAAATTACATAAAATCTTTGTTGTTTGTTAGAAGTCAACAGGAAACATCAAACTTAAGTGTATAATTTAAAAATGAACAAAACTTGATATGTACGTTAGCGACCAAAAACTTTCAGGAGTTGTTTAGGATATGATTTCGAAAAACATTGTCAACATTTTTGATGCAAGCAAATATAGAACTACAACTAACGCTTTAGAAATCATTTTACTCAAACGTTAAGTTCTTTTGACGCTTCGGTGGGTATGCTTTGATCTATTTGATGCTGCTGTACGTGCTAACTTATTCTCGGAAACATCTCATGCGCACGAATTTTTATTTATATCCCTTTAACAATTTTCCGGAAATCTTTTATGATCGTAATACCAGTTGTTGAAGTGTTTTAATGTTCTTAATCATAAAATGGATCGAATATGTATATTAATTTGGGAGGAGCTCGATAGTGCAATGGTTAACGCGCCCGGTCTGGTTAAGCAGCTTTCACAAAGGCCAGTCATCGGATGGGTGACCAAAAATTTATCATCTTAAGCTCCTCCGTGTTTCGGAAGGCACGTAAAGCTGTTGGTCCCGGCTGGATTAGCAGTGGTTAATAACCACCAATCCAGTGGTTTATGGCCCCATTCTCCCTACTCACCCATAGAGAAGGCTCATGCCCCAGCAGTGGGGACATAAAATGAGCTGATGATGATCATGATGATGATGATGATATTATTGTATGAAAAGCCTTTGTGATAATATATCTATATGTTTACGGAATCTGAATGTCTAAGGCGAGTTTTGTGCATCGATCAGTGTTTGCAAAATCGCAACTTACCTCGTTTGTCATGGCGGCGCTGCTTCAATGCCATACAGATTCTTGTTTTCGTTAACGTGATCGAGTGGTGAATGAAACTGGCATTGGGTATTCAGTGCTGGAGTCAATTCTGGTCGGGTAAAGTCCGGTGAAGCTGAAAATGCTTAGAGGAAATCAGTAAAATCTCTCTCTAAAAAAAAAAAAACAATTCTCGTGGGCTACCATAAGCTCTGAAAGCAGTACTGTAGCTGTGTTGTTGTAGTTATGTTAAGAGTGCGCCGTCCGTAAGTAACAAGTGTCATATATTTTATTTGAAATGTCTTCGTCCATATTTATTTGAAGCCGCGCGGCCATACTAATTTGGTATGGGGAATTTAACGTGTTAATTTGAAAAATAGTAATTTAAAAAACCGTTTGATAAATCGAAAATGTGAGACGTAACGATTTGTAGTTTAGACCATTGGTGATTGTTTAGACAAAATCAGAGGAGTACAATAATTTAGATAAACTACAAGATATCAAGTAAACGCCGCGCCGCCACTCGTTTTCATGATTGTTGCCCAACTTTAAATGATATTGTAGAAAAAACTATTGCGTGTTATGAATTTATGGATCGGACTTATTGTAAACACGTTCCCTTTGATACTAAATATATATTTTGTTTATTTAATACGATAGTATTTTCAATTATATTAACTTAACCGTGACTGCATTTTTGGCATTTTTTGGTCGGTGCACCCTTAAACGAGACGCGTGTAGCGCCGTATATTCGGTAGCAGGGTAGTGGCACTAGTGTCCCGACACTTTAAACCCAGTGTCCGACACAGTTTTCTTCGCCAAAAAGGACAAAGATTTTTATTGAAAACGGAATGACAGCTAGAAAGCAAATGATCTGTATTAAATTGCTGCTAAAGACTGAAATCAGTTGCTGGCCCCCTGGACATGCAATGGTTACTTTTACGTAGGATTTGTATTTAGTTGTAAGTTTCGGGAGTTATCTATATATTAATACGTGAAGCAAAAACTTTGTACCCCTTTTTACGAAAATTGCGCGGACGGAGGAGTATAAAATTTCGCACACTTATAGTTTATATAGAGAAGGATTGCAGAATGTTAATTTTTTTTAAAATTATGCATAAAAAATACATTACATCAATAAAACAAACATTACACACACTACCATGTATTTGACACACACGCATGTATACTCTTTTAAAAAATTTCAAAAATGGAACGCTCCTCTTCCATTTTTGAAAATAGTCTATGCCAATCCAAACTAACATTCTATCTTTTTTTAATTTTTCATTGCTTAGGATACAATCCGTGCAGCCTTAATAAAATTGCGGTCGAATTTCGACCACTGGGCGACCACTAGTTCATTTAATAAATGTTTTGATACAAACCTTGTTGGTGGTCCTAAATTAAATAAATAAATAAGGTTTTATTATTTTGAATTTTGCATTCACAATGCTGTATATAATAACAAGATATAATTTTACTAGAAAAAATCAACCAGCCTCAGGAATCTCGAGTGGGAGTCGAACTCACGACCTTTGGATAACCGGTCCAATGCTCTGACCGCTGAGCTACTTAAACAATCGAGGATCTTCATCAAGGGAATGGACAAGATAAATACTAGCGAACTGATGGGACTCTCCAGAGAGAACATGAGGCTAGTCATAGAGATCATAACAGGACACTGTCGACTGAACAGACATCTGACAGTTATAGGAGTGAAAACCGACCCCGGAGACCATGCCCCGGGTCCCGGGACCATGCCCGGAGTGCATGGAAAGTGAGGAGACCAGCCTCCACCTACTAGCTGAGTGCCTTATGTACTCACTGATAAGATGGGAGCTCTGGGGGTCGGACACATTAGACATAGAGGACCTGAAAGATCTGAAGGTGGAGCAGATAGCAAGATTTACCATAGAGACTAAAAGATTCGACGGGGCGCCGTGAAAGCTGGATCAACCTTAGCTCCCTCAAAGGGGAGAACGGAAAGGATGAAGTGGCCCGCAGACAACGCGGGCGGATCGTCCGTTCGGCTGTCGATGTCCCCACAAGAAATATCATCATCATCATCATCATCATCAGCTCATTTTATGTCCCCACTGCTGGGGCACGAGCCTTCCCTATGGTTGGATAGGGAGAACGGGCCATAAGCCACTACGCGGGCCCAGTGCGGATTGGTGGTTGTTAACGACTGCTAATGCAGCCGAGACCAACGGCTTCACGTGCCTTCCGAAGCACGGAGGAGCTCGAGATGATAAATTTTTGGTCACCCATCCGATGACCGGCCTTTGCGAAAGTTGCTTAACCTCAGCACTTGCAGACCGGGCGCGTTAGCCACTGCGCCATCGAGCTCCTCTATACACAAGAAATATATGTATACTTAAACAATGTTATATTGTAATAAATAAGTGCTGAAAAGGGCCAGACAAAAATATTTAGCTGTTATTATTGAAGCGAGTCTACTTTTCGTTAATCCCTGATTGTATAGCGTAGTGGTGGCCATCAGAATTCATTAGGGACATTCAGCTTAGCGCCTAATGTATAGGGTATAATTTATTTTGTGTGGAAATTAGCTTAACGAGACAAAATATTACGTGGCTTTGGGTAGTTCAAAAGGTAAATGCTTGTTAGGGGTCACTCTCCACTAAAGCTAGTGGAACGGTGAACATGGAAAGGAACAATGATAAATTTAGCCTAAGATCTACAAAGGCATAATTCTTAGTCTAATTTATGCTTAAATTATATTATTGACTTTTAAACAGGGTTTGATACCGTTACTAAATTCACGCTATAAGTATCGTTAAGTAACGTTGCGATAACGTAGGTACCGTTATCTAGTACAAGTATTGTTATCTTTTTCGTTACCTAATGCGCGTTAGCTAACCAGCGTAGAACGGTTAGTTAATTTATCGGTAAAAATGCCGGCCAAGTAACAATACCAAGCATAACGTTACCTTTGCTATTAGCGTTATTTTCGTATGATTCTTTTTCAAACGTTACAATAATTTTACGTTATTCAATGCCATGCTTTTAACAAGTTTTATAAGCTTACTTCTTTTTTAATACCGTGGTCGTGACGTTGGACATTCTGTGCTTTTAGTCATCAGACATAATAATAGTAGCTATACAGAATTGTAACCAACGAGTCATGAAGACATAGATAGGTAGTATAAAAACATAGGTAATAATGTGATTGGCATCAAATTTTTAATCGAATAGATTTCTTAATATGTATAACAAAAACAACTAAATACAGCACAACAAAGACGACTTTTTCTCAAAGCCCAAATGTCAAAATTGTAGACATGGATGTATAGGTACCAGCTTCAAAATAATCTGAACGTTCAAACCCACCAAAAATATCTGAACATTTGACAAAAATAACTCTTAGCCCAATACGTGAAAGATGTACTTTCATTCGGTGTCATTTGTTCTCAAACAACAAATAAAAATGAATTTCTACGTCTTGAGATTATGTTGATTTTTGTCAAATGATCAGATATTTTTGGTGTGTTTGAACGAGATAATTTTGAAGCTGACTGTACGTTTAAAAATAGCAGAAACCGTGTAACAATGGCAGTACGTTTCTATAAAGAGATAATTATATTTCTTGATTGAGGAAGCTACCTAAACCAACAAAGGTGCATACAAAAGCCTTATGAAGTCAAGACATGTTAGTACGTATCGACTCTACAAACGATATAAACTATTTTAAGACTTTTCTCCCTTTCCATATAAAATTATCGTTAAGAAGCGGAGTCGTATAAAAGAGCTTGTTAGCGAGTTCCGTAAATACTAATATATTCCGTATCGCACGATGGAGTGATTTACACCGTGCAAGTCTATAATTGGCTTGGTTCGAGTTACTACTTCAAAATGCCTACGAATATGACTAGAAACATCTGTAGGATACTTACTATTGTAATATTACCTTGTATCTTGGGATAGGATCAAGTCTACCTGAAAATGTTTCTGCGAGTAAGCTTTCTCCATACATAAAACGATTTTACTAACTGAAGGCCGCATGTTCGCTCTCTCGACAGAGTTATGTTTCTAAGGCACAAAATAAGTATTATAAATTCAGAATTTCACCAAGTAAATAAAAATGTAAACCGTAACTAATTGAAAAGTTCTGATGATATATTCAAATTGTGCTTCGGAAAGCACGTTAAGCCGTTGGTCCCGGCTGCATTAGCAGTCGTTAACAACCACCAATCTGCACTGGGCCCGCGTGGTGGCTTATGGCCCGTTCTCCTTATCCATCCATAAAGAAGGCTCGTCCCCAGCAGTGGGGACATAAATGAGCTGATGATGATGATGATGATGATGATTGAAATGGAATGGTAAAATTATATGGCCTAGAAAGTAATAGTCTAATAGTCTATCTTTATAACTCTTAACTGACATATAAATGTAGTTTTGCAAAACCTTTTGTTAGCAGTGCTTAGCAGAACTTATTTTTATGGACGACCCCATTAAGGCGAAGGGTAAGGCACACTAGCGCCACTAATGGATTTAATTTGATAACTGCTAAACAGGATTTTTTTTCAAACATTGCGGACCCTCCGACACTAGGCAAACATCTATTATTTAATAATTGTGCACTACTTTTAGGTTTGTTTTTGTATTCATTCGCTAACACCAAAAGTGGTCATTGTGAATAAATGCGATAGCCCGTTTTGTGAATAAACCACGCAACAAAAAGTATTGCACAATTATTAAATAAATACTATGGATGCTTTCCTGTTGTCGGACGGTACGCAATGTTTAAAAAAAAAACGACGGGTTGCACTCTGGGAGTGCCGGCAGAAGTGAAAACTTGAATATTAACGTTGTGCATTTTTGATATTTTGGAATGGTTAGGGAATAATTTTGCACGAATTGCTTTAATTATCAGTATAAAAGTACTCTCATTTATGTGGTAGAATACAATATTTATTTATTGGGCTATCGTACACAAACATGACAATTTATATTACATTAAAAAGTTATATTAAGTTATATTATTTGACGACCTCCTTGGTCGAGTGGCTTGCACACCGGTTTTCATGGTGTCGCTATCTCTGAGGTCCCGGGTTCGATCCCCGGTCGGATCAATTTAGAAATACCTGTTTTTCTATATTGTTTCGGGTCTGGGTGTTTCCTATGTATAATAAGTATGTATTTAAGTATATTAAGTATGTTTATCCGTTGTCTAGTTAACCATATAACGAGTTTCTTAAGGAAGCTTTTCTTGGGGCTAGATAATTGGTGTGAGTGTGGGAAACATTTATTTATTTATTTATTTATATTAAAAATTTATATTACGCCGCGCCAGCTGTCTACTCTCCATCCGTCTTACGAATTTTCGATCAGGTCACGTGTCCTGACGCGAGCTTAACATTTTTTACCCATTCCAAAAATTTATATTACACCGCGCCAGCTGTCTACTCTCCATCCGTCTTACGAATTTTCGATCAGGTCACGTGTCCTGACGCGAGTTTAACATTTTTTACCCATTCCAAAAAAAGTGCACAACGCCGCTAAAGAAGTTTTCACTTCAAAAAACGGTCCATTAGTATTTGTCAAATTATCAATTGGTGGCGCTAGTGTGCCTTACCCTTCGCCTTAAGTAACCTCTAAGTCATTTTAAGAAACATTTTCAATCCAGTACTTACCGTAACCTAAACTTGTTTAAGAGTACTTAAAACATAGGGGTTGTTGATGCAAACGGGCATCACACCTAGATAGGTGACGGTTGCCACAGTAAAACCATTATCTAACATGGCTTCAGAGAGTCTAGATTAAGTAAGTAACATGTTATATAACATTTTATAATAACTTATGTTAAATAACTTTATATTATAGCGTTGTTTTTTTGACACTTATCGTCCACACTAACAATAAAACAAGTTTAATAAAATGATTGGATATTAGTCAAAACTCACCCTTTGGGGTTATCTTAAACTTGGGGTCTACGGTGAAAACGGTCATCAGTCTATAGTATTTTGTCATTCTAAGTATCGAAGTAGCGTTGTAATTATAAGAAAAGTCGTTATATAACTTAATGTGGACGTACGTGTGCTATATGGCATGTGTCAAAACTAAGTGCCCTACAAATACAAAGAATAAGGTCCGAATAGTTATTCCGTGTTTTGTCTCTTTAACTCTAATTTGAAATGACGTTTACATGACAGGAACAAAACATGGAATAACTATTCGGACCTTATTCTTTGTTTATTTGTAAGGCACTAAAAGTATAAGGTTGTTTTATTGACACTTATCGTCCACACTAAGAAAACATGCTTCATAACTATGTTTTAAACATGTTTTATCATATAGTCTGTTTGTCATATAGTTAACAATAAAATTACATCAGAACCTACGGTGTAACAAGCGGCCGGAGCAGATCCATTGTGACCGATGCTCTGTAATGAGTATTATTCGATGTTTTTCAATGTCTGCCGCTTCTTTAATACAAGATTACAAGATCGAAGCATTGTTCCCCCCATCTCTGCGCCCTTTTGTTAATGTTAAACAAATAAGCGAGTAAGGCCCTTCTTATACGACGCTTCTCAAAATAAACTAGATGCTATTCTAATTACCAATGAGTATCTATATAGAATATCGCAGCAATAATATTTCAATAGCGGTTCGTACACGATTCGAATTAATAACAATCTGGTTGTTATTGTTTTTTTTATGTAGTTTTTGTGTTTTGATATTGTGATTGAAAGTATCCTCCGATTCGATCCGAAACCCTTGGAGAATCTAGTAGGGCGCGGGGACACCGTTCGGAATGCCGTTCCCTCTAGGAAATCTCTGATGGTGCTTCGTTTCACACGACTTGAGGAACCCTTTAAGTTTCTCGCTGCCCCCAAAAAAGCCCGTTGAAGCTGAAAGTGCCGTCAGAGGCAATCAGCAAACTCTTTTAAAAACAAAAATATCTATGGTAGGGAAGACATTTTGCAATATGTGACGTTGTAAAAGAACGGGGAAAAAGAAATGCCCATTGTGAGTTTCTTGCCGGTTCCTCTCACCACTACAAGGTCTCCCGCCCTGTGTAGACTTACGAACCGATGGCATAGTGACATTCTTCATAAGAGCTACGCATAGTCTAAGCTGAATAAATGATATCGATATTGGTTCGCGAGTCGCTATGCTGGTCACGCGCTACTAATTTCTACTGAAAACTGAAAATTGTGTTGTTTTTTAAGTTGGTTTTTAAAAAAAATTTTGTAACGCCGTGTACAAATCCGTGTTCCTTTTTTTAAAACTGGTAATTGAGAAGAAGCAACTTGCGTGTCGGCAATGTGAGGACGGCTAGTGTAGCTCTATTAGCTGTCTTCGCATCTGGACTCTGCTTCAGCTTTACATCAGATAGAGCGAATTCGATTGGCAAATCTTTAAAAAAAAGAAAACTTTAATTACTAACTGGTTCCGTCGCGTCGTCGCTTTTGGGTAGCGTCGTGTATCAAGGGCCTAAGGGAGGGCTGGATTTTTTATAATAAGGTATGACATACAATCGGATTTCGACGGTTGAAAGGAGGCTTCAGCCGATTTTCCATTGTTGTTTGTCAAAGTACTTGTATTCAGTCCTATTTTTTTTAGGTATTAACAACCTACTAGTGGTCGCCCAGTGGTCGAAATTCGACCGTAATTGTATTTAGGCTGCACGGATTGTATCCTAAGCAATGAACAGTTAAAAAAGATAAAATCTGAGTTTGGATTGGCATTGACAGATTTCGGCCGCTCCTCTTCCATTTTTGAAATTTTTGAAAATAGTCACAAGGAGACTGAGGTGTTGGTTAGTATAGCTTGTATACCCTCATTTAAAATTAATTAGGTGCGTTCCGTTTTACGCAGAAATGGCTTACAGTATCTTTTGGTCTGGCAGTATGAAACCTCCAGTTCTGAGAACAGTGGTCTAATGACTAGATCGATCGCCTCTACAAAGGCAACTCTTACTAAATTGAAATACGTTTTAAAACACATTTCGCATTTCCAATCCTGCCAACGAGGAAAATGGCTCTACAAAGCCCAAGAGCTGTCTCGTAACAATTTCATGTCGGAGCGTAAAATCGACAATGAACTAAACAACGATTTCCATGGTCTTTGGTAGATCTAGTCCAGATGATTGGCTGCATCCCCGTGTGGTAAACATCCAATTTGGTCATTTAATAAATCTCGAATTAAATAGTCGCATAAGTTGCATTCTTAATCTTTGGCGGGGCGATACCTTTTTAAATGGCACTCATTTATTTAGTGATAACTCAACTGTTATCTATAATATGTAGTATGTGTGACAAGATTCGATTCGAACAATTTTTAATTGAAATAGATGTGACAAAATTCGATTCATTTTTAAGTGTTAAGAGATTCTACTATGATGATTGTGGAACAACCCGTTGTGTTGTATATCCCTAATCTGGGTTCATTTTTTAAAATGTGTGGCGCAAGTATGCTATAGTTGATCTTCTGTTGTTGTATGTACATCATGGCGCGAGAGTTATGGCTATGGCGATATTATATATTTTATTTATACCTAAGTATTAATTTTATTTCAATTTTATTTTGCTTTTTTGTTTTTTGTTGTAATTTTATTTATTTATTCTTAGTTTATGAGTCATGGTTATCTGAAATAAATGTATTATTACTATCTAAGTTGGGTTAAGTAAGCATTTTTTTAATTTCTACATTTAATCCGGTTACCAAGTGGGAAGTTTACCAAGCGGGATGTAGCCCAATAATCGTATGGAAAGTTTTTCAAATGCACATCTGTCTCTGTCGCGTGTATTAGTTTCGAAAGAGATGCATCATGCATAGTTTCATATTTTCACAAATTCCTCCATTAGGTAATACGTTGAAATTTTCTTTGGAATGTTTCTTTGTTCGAATAAACTTAACCTTATCTAAATATGTCGCCATAACATCAATGTTTGTAGCATTGTTGTGTTCCGGCAGCTACAAATAAGATAGCCAGTGCCTCAAAAGTTGAGGATCCCGGGTGAAGTACGCTTCCATCATTGGCCTTATCATCACTTAATATTAGATGAGATCAAGGCACTGTGCTTACCCGTTAATATAAAAAAGTGAAAGCATTTTTAAATTTTCAAATAAATATTTTGTCTTTATAAATCGGTGCTAAAGACATCTTTTAGCTGCGAACAAGAACGAACGCAAAACTGAAATAAAGTGACACATAAAAAATCACTTACACAATCTTAAAAAAAAACTTGTGTTGTTCTGCCACATCTGCATTGAGCGCTCGAACGTTCGTTCAACAGGTCGTCGATTTATCGTTGCGACGGGCGCTAATGAAAAAAATTGTGGCACCAAGCCTGCGGCGGTTCGAGCCGCGACCGGGTGCGATGAGTTGTGGAGTTGCTGATCGTTAAACTGGAGGGTTTGACGGTTCATTACCTCTAATCGAATGTCTGAGTGGGCCGCGATTGCGCCTCTAATAGGACTCTGCGATTTGACAGCGGATAAATAGAGAATTTCGGTCAGTGAACTTCTGTGTACTGTAAAGTAATGGTAATGTCTCCAGCTGGACAAAGGCTTCCATCGAAATCAAGTCATCGCAACAATTAACAACACCACAACTACTGCGGATCACAAACTTGAAAAATACAAAACTGGGAATTGAACCATGTACCTCCGGATATCGCATCAAGAGCGTTGGCCACTCAGCTACTGAGGCGTTTGTCCTGTTGTTAAACTATCTGTATGTAAAGTTTTGTATTTGTATTGAATGGCCTATTGACAACATCTTAAGCTACTCCGCGCGGACAGACGCATTAAGCCTTTGGTGGCCATTGTCACAAGACGTTCTTTAAAACCAATCTACTCGCAAAATGCCCTTGTAATGGGTTATGACCAAATCTCCCCCATATGCTAAAGTTCATGTGGCCTTTCCACCGTGAGCTCAGGAATAGTCGTTTAAATGCTGATGATGATTTTTATTTTCGTTAAGTATTTTATAATTGAAAGTAAAACATTACAATGTAGGTAGGTCCACTACGCGGCAGCGGATGTATTCGGCCGACGAGTTTTCCACTGTAAAAAAAAACTCAAACCACTACGCGTTCCATTTTTTTTTGACCCCGCACCCACCTTCTAAAACTAGCAACCCGGCGGTGGGGGGAGGTGAATACTGCATGTACGACTACCTCAAGCGGTTGAGCTAGACAGTGTCAGACTTCTACTGACTAAGCATTCTTTGGTGTCTATAGCCTTGGAAGGGCTACATAGGCTAACGGAACGGTCACCTCCCGTGGCGACGTTGGCGTTACTCAATCAGAGTGCACGCCGTGGTGAAGTCGGCGCGCTCAAACTGCAGTGATGCTGCCTATGTCAAAATTCAAAATTCAAAATCATTTATTCAGTTTAGGCTACAAATAGCTCTTATGAACGTCATTATGCCATCGGTTCGTAAGTATACTCTGGGCTAGATCTTGTACTGAGAAGAACCGGCAAGAAACTCAGCAAGTGTCTAGATCTTTTCTCCCTTACAGCGTCAAAAATATTGGAAAATGGCTATCATAAAAGGACACTTTCCATACAAATAAAAACACATAATATAAAGGACAATCACAACATGTAAAAAAAAATACAAAAAAGAAAAAACAATAAATAAAATATTCAAGTTTGCAAAAACATTATTTGTCGGCTGACTTAACTAAGTGACGTGTCCTGTGCCGCAAGTAGGCAATCCAGGTCACGTGATAACTGATTTAGGGGATCCGATGAAGCGTGTTTGGGCCTACGGAAGTGGGGGATGAGCGTTCCATTTAAAGCAAAGTTTTTAAATTGGATTAACGCATTTTACTTATTACCTACCTTAGTAGCAATAGCTGACCAATCCGCACGGCCCGGCCCACCTTACGGCCCGCTCCCCTGTGGTGAGTCCACCCAAAATAAGGCTTGTGACGCAGCAGTGGACCGAGGACATCAAAGGTAGTGATGATTCTGATGACTTTTAATACCTTAGTTTCGATGGCTTAGAGCACACATGTTCTGATTACAAAAATTGCGATTTTTACTTTTTGACTGAAAAGTGAAGTAGTTAGCTACTAACCCCGCCCCCCTTACCGCCGAAATTAATAACCTATCTCTAGTAAGAGATAGG
This sequence comes from Eudonia mercurella, assembly GCA_963082485.1. Classification (NCBI taxonomy): domain Eukaryota; kingdom Metazoa; phylum Arthropoda; class Insecta; order Lepidoptera; family Crambidae; genus Eudonia; species Eudonia mercurella. The sequence continues at coordinate 6,955,768 of OY720026.1, forward strand.
CCTATCTTAGTTTAGATACCTAGCAACCGCTGTTATTTTCCGATAAATAACAGAAATAACTAAGCAACAAATCTCTAGTAGGCCTATTTCTTGCTGAGGATAGGTTATTAATTTCGGCTGTTAGTGCATTCATGCATTCAAATTACTAAATTTGAGGGTTCAAATGTACTAAGTGAGGGGGGTTAGCTAGGAGTTCAGCTGATTTTGTTATCAATTTGACGTAATTTCGTTATTAAATTTACTTATTTGTAGAACCAAAGAATAAGTCTTATGAGTAAACGTAATTTGAATTCCATATTATCATAGACTGTTTTTGTATTCATCATCATCATCATCATCATCATCAGCCTACACTAGTCCACCGCTGGACATAGGCCTCTCCAAGTGCACGCCACCGAGCACGATCCGCGGCTACTCTCATCCAGCTCTTGTATTATTATGCTTCAACTTTAAAATGCTCTCCTGAAATTCAACTTTTTGTAATTAGGGCATGTGTGCTCTAAGCCATCGATTTGTTAGTTAAACCCCGTTAAAAACACATTGTCAACAATTTTTTTCACTGAATCAATTTATTAATACGACTTTACTTTTAAATGGTTACTTCTTAAAGGGTATAATTTAAACGCTCACCAGAAATATTTTGTAGACCCTAAGCCTAAGTACCGAATAAATTAAATGACTGTACAAATATTATTTTTGCTTTCCAAAATGGACAAGCTCACCAAATTTTTACACTATTATTCAAATGATTGAGGGTACTACTAGCTGCCTATTCAAATGATTGAGGATACTAGCTGCCCTACTCCTGTAGGTCACGTGATAGGTTAGAAATTTAAGACAATCGCGAAGCGCAGCGTAGAGACTGTCTTGAATTTCGAGGTTATTTTTTTTATTAGACAACAGAAAGCAAAAATTACCAAATTGAAACTCGAGGCATAAAATATTGGTGTTATCTATTTGGTGACAAAATAATATATTTGGTCTGAAATGCAGTTAAAAGGTATTCATATATTTTTATTGCATTTAATAAAAATACAAATTGTATCCTTTTTATAATATTTTAGGAAACACAATTTGGTGAGCATTTATCCGTTTTGGTAAGCGTTTCGAATTTTATTGGTAGTAGAATTGATACATTTTTGGTAAGCGTTTAAACACAAGCCCTTCTTAATAAACTAAGTAGGGCAAATAAATGAAATTTAAATTTCAAACAAACTTAATTATGAGATAATTACATAGAATGTTTATTTAGGTAGTAACTTCATGTTAATTCTACTGTGGAGGATGCGGCTAAATTAATTATTTATTTGAGGTAGCGTCGACCTCTGGTGCACAGTTTGGTTTTAATCTGCCGTGTTTGGTTAATCATAGGTTACACGAATATAATGAATTATGTAAACTAAGCTTTGTATCAGGTTTTAAATGAATTACTTTAGTAAGCTTTCGAACAAATGTAGTGAGAAAGTGCCGAGTGTGATTTTTATTCACCACAGAAATGAAATGAAAAAAATTTATTCAGATTAGGCACAATAGTGCACTTATGATTAAGTGCATTTACTAGTGACCCGCTCGCGACGTCGGCGTCGCCCGTTCAGTGAACATCAGTAGTATACCGTCAAAATCTTTTTTTTTATACAATCATTGTCCTGACAATTATTAACACAACAAAAAGTCTACGCAAAATTATTGAATGATCTATTTATCAATTGAAATTATTGTCATTATTGTTTATTGTTTATGGAATGTTATGTTTTGCCTATCCCTATTTAATTTTTAATTTAATATTTAATTTTGAATTAGCAATTATTAATGTGATTTTATGTAATTAATTTTTAAATAATGTTTTATACTCGATTCTATTCGATCTCGATGTGTTTTATGCATGCTGTCTGCACATACCTTGGAAGTGCAGTGTACCAATGTTTGTACAAGCTGAAAATGACCATGTAAACGCCGTAATTCCGTTTTGTGTAGCTAATAAAATAAAAAAATAAAAAATAAATCAGCTAAATCGGTCGGGCCATTCTCAAGTGATGCTATGAAATACACGTGGCAATTGTTTTTTTTTTATTAATATAGATTCGATCACGTTAACGAAAACGAGAATTTTTATTGCAAAATTGTAACTCCTCGTTTTCCACCCGAACGTGCTAACGCAACTTGCGCAACGGTATAATTAACGTATAACGTATAAGTTCGGTATATTAACGCTGTAATTTTTTTTAAAATGTTAAAAGGAGGGAAACGAGCAGGCGGGTCACCTGATGGAAAGTAATCACCGCCGCCATGGACAAAACCAAAGTTATCGCAGATGCGTTGCCGGCCTTGAAAAAGGGAGGGGTGAGAATTGGGCCTCCGGTACTTTCACTCACCGGACCAAACACAACAGCAACGAGTGCCATTGTTTCACGGTGGTATTCTGTGAGAGGGTGGTATTACGTGCTGCAACGCGTGGCTCTACCACTCAGACAAAATTCGTTAATAAATGAACTAGGCACCCGATGTCGCAATGGCTCGTTCACCACCTTTTACATAAAAAAACCATCCTTTTTATAAACAGTCAACCATCAATAGTTATACGATGCCGAGTATTGCGTAAATAGCGTAATCCTGGAGTACGAGCGGTAAGCGCGGGAGTGATTCGTGTCATCGCGGTACTATAGCGGGGCATTGTGAGCGAGCTCATTGTGCGATGGGGATTGGTTTCCCGGCGAAGAAAGCGCCCGGGAATCGATTTAAAATTTTCCCTTGAAAGACGCTCACTACAATAGCACCTAATACTCAGATCCGGCGGTGACGTAACACAGGTTTTTTAATTAAATACACGTCGCTGGATTGGCTGAATCACCGGATTGGTTTCAGTATTTGAGGCTGTGGCGGACGATGCTGGATTAATATCTCAAAATATGGCTTTCTGACGTTAGTTCGTAATGCGATGCAGTGTAAAAATAATACTATCGAAAATCGTGAAATGAAAAGGAAAAAACACACTATTTTGGAGCGGTGGACTGTGACGTGAGGATGATGAAAACACGGTATTTTCAAGCATAAGTGTATAATCAAGTTTACCAACGAGACCTAGCAACAATACAAATGCAAAGACAATCAGAAAAAGGCAGACAACGTCAATATCAAAAAAAAAAGTATATAAAAAAAGGTTAGGTTTGGACCCGCAGCCAGTCGCTAACACACACCATGAAATTAATTTATATACTTAACTATTATGGTAAATTTATATATATATTTTATTATTTACAATTCCTTTAGTGCGTATTATTTAAGAACCGTCAACCGTGATTTTGAATACGAGAAAGCAGTAATTGTAATCGCAATAAATTTCATATGTTGAGAATTATTCTGCCGTGCTAATTAAAAATGCAGTAAGGAAGATTTTTTCAAGTATAGTAGTTACATATTCTTCTTTCAGATTTGGAATCCTCGCGAAGAGCTCTTTACTGCACTTTGATTCTTATTTTTATAACCATACGGAACGTTATACTTGGATATGGCGTAAATGCAGTATGTCTGCAGTAAAAAATAATTACTAAAGAGAAGCGCCGTTGCATTTAGTAGGTACTTACTGCTTTTTGCCGATGGGACTTTTGTAAGGTGAGATTTATTACACAAATTAATAAAAGCAGTAGCTTCGCTTGCTGCTATTATAATTTGTGAAACAAAACTATTAAAGTGATCATAAATACAACTCTGAACTGCAGTAATATAGGATACTGCACTTTATTTACTAGTCGTTTTGACAATTAGAAAAAGAGGTAAGTAATACTAATCTGAAGAGTAGTTTCATGTGTTACTGCTTTCAGTGTCACAATGAATTACTAACAGTAAACGCAGTAACTACTAGTTAAGAGCGCAGCAAGTCCGTCCTTACTGCATTTAAAGTTTGTATAGTTCGCTTTATTTACCAAAACCATGCTAAAAAAGTATGTTTTTTTTAAAATTAAAATTGCTGTGTGTTTAAGAGATATTTCAGATATTTTTTATGACATTATGCATATCAAGCTATACAATAACAGTAATTTTTTTTTTTAACTTTAAGATAACGCCAGAGTATTTAAAAAATTAAAAAATATTTAATTGCCATTTACACAAAAGTTGTCTAACCTTTCTTACTGCGTTTTAAATTAGCACAGCAGTATTGTTACCGGTTGAAAATTGAACCTCAACAGAGTGGTATAAATATTTGTATGCAACTAAATCCAAACTTCAGCGAGAGTGACAATTACACACACAAAATACATGAACTCAAAGCAAATGTATATCTTTCGTCACCAAACAATAGAACGTAACTTAAGTGGTCCATATTTTAGACCTTATGTCGTACGCATTAAGATCATCGCTTGGGAAGTGTCTCGTCTGATGTGGTATTCGCCATAGAGCCGACGTAATGCCGCCTCATATCCACACTTTCATATTCATTGACCGTAAAAATATTTTCTATTTTGCGAGATTGAATTTTCGCTAACATTGTTTGTAGCCAGGTAGAGATCGCAGATAAATTTTATTTTATGTGAACTCGCCTTCGTTTATCTTTTTAGGGTTCTGCTCTTCAATGGAGATAACACTCATATTAGCCACTCGTGTTTAGAGTTTCAATTTTGCAATTTTAAAACGTCCACAATCGTTAGTCGTATTCTGATTTTGTAAGTTTTTCCATAGTTTTAATATCAAAATCAGGCTATTTAGTCGTTATTTACAACTTAGGCTTAGATGTGATTTGGACATGGATGCGCACGACCTATAAAAATTTAACTCCTCTTTTTCGTAAGCGGACCCTACTCGAAAACTTATCTCCATCCTATTTTGTCGTAAAATTGCAAGACTTAGTATTAAATACCTACTTAACTTACTTTCTGCAATGGCTCAATGGCCCGAGGTGTCCTGGACTCCGATGGGACAGCTGGCCACCTTACTCGATCCTATGCAGTTCCTGATCCTACACTTAGCTCGGGGAGATCTGCGTCCATCACATCAAGGTAAGGTGGTGACCGACCAGTCACTTGGACGAGGTAGATTGTAGACTTTCCGCTCTGTTCACATGCTTTCGACATAGCAAGCATTATTAAAGTAACCTATGTTCTGTATATTCTGTGATACGGAACACTGTGTATTCAATCAGCTCGCACTTACCTGCTTTTTTACTTTGACAGTAACTGACGAGCTATACCATGATCTCAACATGAAACGTTGAAGGAGAATAAGAAAGAGCAATGGATACTGAACAAATCGTATTACTCGGCGTATGTAGTGTACTTACTAGCAACGATTTAATAAACATTTAATACTAAATTTGTTATGATAACGCTACTCGATTTTTTGAGCTAACGATTGACTAGTATCCTCGTCTGCTTTTTATATCTGGGCTCAGCAGTAAAAAGTCTGTGAATAGTTAAATGTATTGAATTATAATATTGTATGGTTTGGGAATGACAAACTTTTATTTTTTGTCAATGGCATTCATTACCAGCTGAAATATATTAGCCACTAAGACTCTGTAACCCGGGTGCCTTCAATTTTATACAAATTTTCGTGATCGAATGACGAATGATACGCATACGCACTAGGAACCCAGTTCGACAACAGCAACATATGTTTTTAATAACTCGAAATAATGAGACATTAAGGTAAGGTATTCGGAGCAATTTTGTTTTTAAAGATAACTGTCAGAAAACCGATGGAGATGGAAATGTTCTTTCCTCGTGCCGAATTATAAATTCACGTGAGAGACAAGAATGTTCAAATTATTCGAGGCTTATGCATATTTTATAAGAGTAGGGACGACGCGTATGACACGTTTGCTATATCATAGGAGAACGTCTATTTGTTTACGTTGGTACATATTAAATCATTTTGCGCAACGTCTCGGGCGGTTAATTAATGTATATGAACGTGCCGTTTGTGTTTGTTGTCAAATTGATTGTATTTATTATAGTTTATGTTTCATCATTTCTATGTCGCACTACTAAAAGGTTTCACGTTTACTCTCCTTCCTGATATCATATGGGTTCCTTCAAACGAGGCGTGGTGGCATTTTGTGGGCCGAGAGAGTGAGGTTGACTGATGCTGCGTTGTTTTCACGCTGCACCAGTTGTCTTCGCGTTTGGACTCTATTTCTACTTAACATCAAGTGAAGTGGAGTCGTTTGCCGCGCCAACTATAAGCACAGCTTTTTCCTCCAACATGGAGTCTTTAAACGACGTGTAAACTCCACTAGCTGTCTTCGTATCTGGACTCTGCTGCGCGGAGGTGAAGCGGTGTAATTGTCCTTCTCTCAGACTTTTAAAAGAATACGGTTTCAAACATAATTTAACTAATTATTACGACGGTTACCAATTGTACCGCGATCCGAGACAGTTGTCGAGCACTCTCCTAGAATCCCTGAAGTGAAAACAAACAGCATTAATGAAATAAATTACAATAGGTCTCCACAAAACAATTGTTTGTTTTAATTTAGGTATGCTATGAATGTGATAGTGTGTTTGTGTGTTGGTCCTTTCTTTACGTCAAGACTTGACAGTGGTTTGGTACTTTTTCATCACAGGGCACAAGCTTTCCATGTGGATGGATAGGGAGAACGGGCTATGAACCACAACGCGGGCCCAGCGCGGATTGATGGTTGATAACGACTACTAATGCAGCCGGGCCAACGGCTTAACGTGCCTTCCAAGGCACGGCAGAGCTCGAAATGAAAATGTTTGGTCCCATCCGAGGTCCGGCATTTGCAAAAGCTGCTTAACTTCAACAATCGTAGACCAGTCGTGTTAATCACTGCGCCATAGAGCTCCTTCTGACTTACTACCTACCACCATATAGACTTTTTTGAACGGCCGAATTCTATGCGAGTAAAGCCGGGAACGAACGCTAGCTTGACTAGCACTTACGCAAGTAAGCTATATTAGCTCAGCTAAGTCGCCATAAGCATGTAGCGGCGCGGCGTATATTATACATGCGTCGAGTTTTTAACCGACTTCAAAAAAAGAGGTTCTCAATTTGGATGTATATTTCAATCGCCTCGTTTATCGGTTAGACCACCGGCTTAGACCCAGAGGTCTCGGGTTCGATTCCCAGCGGGGGGTACATGTTTGTGTACTCGGTTTGGTTGGTGGTAGGGCTTGATTGACCGCCTGGCTAGTTACCACCATCTTATCTAAATATGTCGCCACAACATCAATGTTTATAGCATTTTGTTGTGTTCCGGCAACTACTTAGAGATAAGATAGCCAGTGCCTCAATAGTTGAGGATTCCGAATGAAGTGCGCTTCCACCATTGGCTTTATCATCACTTTACATCAGGTGACATCAATACCAAGTACTTACCCGTATAATACATTAAAATATATATATAAGTATGTTCGCGCATATTTCCACTATATATGCACCGGTGTGGATTTTTTTGTTCGAAAGTTTTACAGCTGCAATAACACTACCATAAAAGCTCATGATAAGGTCCCTGGACTAATTCTGGAGCCTATTGGACAGATAAAAGAACTTTGCCTTGCAGTGTGATTCTCTAGCTTCAAAAGCTTTTCAAAAGTAATACATTATAAGATGAAAAATCACTTTATCAAGCATATTATTTATTCATTTTTATATTACATTAATGGCTCCTTGTAGCGGTTCTCTTAAGCCATTCCTAAGAACACGTTCATAGTTACGAGTATAAACTATACATCACTCTGATTACATTTTCGTGGTAAAATTTATCTCTCTTAAGCATAAAATATGAGCAGAGATATTTTTTATTGTCTAGAGTTGTAAAATTAGGTTTAATCGAAACAACATTTAATCTGAATAAAACAACTTTTACGGATCTACTCTAGTTTATTTTACACATTGATTTCGATAATTTTATTACATAATATTGAAATCAGGAATAGCCATTAAAAAAATACAACTTTATGGGTTGTATTTAATCGATCACCAAACTAACCTAACCTAACCCCCAAAAATACTAAGTTAGCACCTAAAAACGGCGTTGGCTTCTATATTCGCCGTGGTCTCCCCGTCCGGGTGCTAGGCCATCCCAACATACATTCTATTGAGCAAATGTGGCTGGGCTTAAAATTAAATGGTATTAAGGTGGCTGTCGGCACAGCGTATCGCCCACCCTGGTTTAATGTAAACGATTTTCTTGAAAGTCTTTCCGAGTCCATCTGTTCATTCGCAACGTATGACCGAATCATATTGTTAGGTGACTTCAACATAAATTTCTTAAAATTGAACGATATTAGTACCCAAAAATTTACAAGCTTTTTACAATGTTTTAGCCTTGAACAATATGTTTGCCAGCCCACACATTTTACAGATCACTCCGAATCAATGATAGACCTTATAGTTTCTGATACCAAAATTAACAAGGTATGCGTTAATCATATACCTGATCTCAGTAGTCACGCCTTTATAACTTGTGAACTGAATGTAAAAAAAACTAAACCCCCACCAAAATGGCTTGTTTACCGCCCTCTAAAGGATATTGATATTCAAAGTTTTAACGAATACTTAGAAACTGTTGCATGGGAGGGTTTAATCTTTAATAATGTTAATGACACTGTAAATGCTCTCCATACTTTTATTATAGATATGTTTGATTATTATGCGCCATATAATAAAAAATATATTAAAAATGACTCCTACCCCTGGATAACGCATACTATTAAAGAAATGATGAAACTTAGAGATGACGCTTTTGCTAGGAGTCATAGCACTAAGCTGGAAAGCCATAAAGCGTACTATAAAGAACTTAAATCAGTTGTAATCACAGCTATGTTTAAGGAAAAAACAGCGTACTTTAATACAAACATAAATAAAAATATTAATAATCCGAAAATGCTTTGGAAGAATGTTAAGCGAAACGTTGATTTCAATAAAAAACATGACGGTTTACCCTCAAATTTTGATGATCCAGACAAAATAAATAACCATTTTCTTGATATAAGTGAAGGTGGTGCTGTTGAAATTTCTTCTCTTACTTATTACGAATATAATAGATATGGATCTTCAGCATTCTCATTACAACCAGTCACTGAGACCACTGTTTTCAATATAATTAAATCTATTTCTAGCAATGCTCACGGCGTAGATGGTATAACCAGAGATATGCTTCTTTTAACGTTACCCAGCACATTGACCCTAATTACTGCTATAATGAATAATTCAATTTCAACTAATATTTTTCCTGACTTGTGGAAGGCAGCTGTTGTCAAGCCTATACCAAAAAAACCTAATCCTACCGACGTTAAAGATCTAAGACCAATCAGCATTTTGCCCACCATGTCTAAAATACTGGAAAAAATTGTATGTCATCCATCAGATGACTGATTATCTTGAGAATAATAGTATACTACCTTTGAAACAGTCAGGCTTTAGGAGATCACACAGCACCGCGACGGCCTTGCTTGATGTGGTAGATGACATACTGGCTGCACAAGATATAGGTAAACGAACTGTCCTTGTGCTTTTAGATTTTTCTCGTGCCTTTGACACTATTAATACTACCCTTCTTCTTTCTAAACTGGCTTACTACGGTTTTAACCATAATACAAAGTTCTTAATCCACTCAAATCCAAATTTCTCATCCTTGGTTCGAAGATGCAGGTAAATACTATGGTAAACTTTAATCCAACTATTAAATTAGATAACAATCGTTTAGAAAGTGTTACAGTTGCAAGAAACTTAGGTGTTGTTATGGATGGTCAATTACGATTTGAGCAACACGTTATTGAAACTGTTAAAAACTGTTTTTATAGACTTAAAGTCCTGTACCAGATTCGACAACATCTCTGCATTGATTTAAGAGTGAAGCTGTGCGACAGTCTAATTTTATCCAAGCTTAACTACGCGGATACTGTGATCAATGGCTGTATTCTGTCCAGAACTAAGGCTATAATCCAGCGTGTGCAAAATGCATGTGCACGCTTTTGCTTCTCGATCCCACGGCGTTCTCATGTTACCCCATTTTTAAACAGCTGTAACCTAATTAAGATGGAAGCGCGTCGTTCTTTGCATTTTGCTAGTCTTCTTTTCAGTGTGGTTCAAAGCTGCAAGCCACAGTATCTGTTTGAAAAACTAACATTCTCCCGAAGAGACATTAGGATGGCATCGAGATTGAGCTGTCCTAAACATAGATCGTCTGCATTTCGTGGTAGTTTCCGCTATGCTGCCACTAAATGTTGGAATAATATACCTCCACCACTAAGAAATTCTCAAACTGTCCATTCAAATCCATTAAAGTTAAGTACAGGAAATACTTACTTGAGCAACAAAAAGGGCAACAACTTTAAACAGGCGGCTTTTATTTTATTTTTTTTATTTTTTATTATTATTTGTATTTTTAAAGATGGTTTTTGTTTTATACATTTTATTCTTCATCTTAGTTTATGGCACAACCACAAACTTTTTTATCGTTAGGTATTTTATTATGTAATCAATCACACACAGGTATAATTAAATATTTATTGTGTATGTATAATAATAATCAAAAGCTTTATTATTTTTTTTATAACATTACGCATACGCACACACACCCTCACACACCCTCACACACCCTCACACACACACACACACACACACACACACACACACACACACCCCCACACACACACACACACACACACACACACACACACACACACACACACACACACACACACACACACACACATCACGGGTTCCTCTGAAAATCAGCGTTGCAGTTTCTTGAAGCTGCAACTTATGCTGAGAGGAGTCCAGTTCGTCGTAGTATTTTAATTTTAACTTTATGTTTTTGTTTTATTGTTAGAACCTAAGCCTGCTACGCCGAATAAATCTTTTGAATTTGAATTTGAATTTATAAAATACAAAGTTAGCACCTAAACTACTAGATGCTAACTTAGCATTTTAGGTGCTAGCCTAATATTTTTTTGTGGATCAATTTATTATTTCTCCAACTTTATTACTAACAATTTACTAATTACTAAGCTACGGTTTAGTAACATTATATTATCTCTCGTATCGTATGTCAGCAACGAAGGTCTCTAAACACTTAAAATCATCATCATCAGCTCATTTCCATGTCTCCCACTGCTGAGGCATGAGCCTTCCGAGATGGATGGACACGCCATAGGAAGAACGAGTCACAAACCATCACACACGACCGCGATCCCAGTGCGATTAGTGGTTTTTAACGACCGGTAATGCAGCCTAAGGCAATACACGTGCCTTCCGAAGCACGGAGGAACTCAAGATGAAAAATTATTGGTCACCCATCCAACGACCGGAATTTATCGCAGACCGTAGTGCTTAGTACCGTGTCGTAGTAGCATCATCAGAGGTTGACAAGCGCCAGTTTTATTAATTACTTGCTTTGACAAGAAGTTACACCCAAGTTCTTTTTGTAATAACACGTGTCGTGAGACTCCGTTAGTACCGTAAATTTCTAAGCTTACTATTACCAATACTATTTGAATTGCTTTAACAAATTTACTAAAGTGTTCAGCAACTCTTGTTGCTGACTGCACCTGCTAAGCACTCCATGATTACATGTCTCCATTACCTTTTCTGGGGACCCATCTAATCTCCATCCGTATTACAGTGCAATTAAAGGTAATTCATATCATTAGCTATGTGTAACAAGTAGCAACCGAGCTTTGTGCTAGCCGCATTGGTCTCATGCAACGTTGAATAGAATCTGCAAATGCTGGAAGTCACATGGTAAACCTTTTTTTACGCACTTTTTTACGCACGCTAAAACAGCGTCGGACTATTCTAGACCTAGCGTTTCTTCATAGGCTTCTCAATGGGTCTTCGAAATGCAATGAACTCGTGAACAGTATTTCTATCAGTGTCCCATCGCGTCCTCCTCGTCATCCAATCACCAAAGCACTACCAAGATTTAAAGCGAACGTTGGCGGAAACGTCCTTGTGATTCGATGCTGTGCGCAATACAACACTCTGAACCAAATAGACTCTAATGCAATAGATATTTTCAATGACTTTTTGCCCATATTTAAGGCCAACATACATAATTTATTGGAGAACTAATAATATGTGCTTACCTAATTTTATTTTTATTTTGTATATTGGAAAGTTTTCAATATTGTTTTTAGTCTTTAATTTTAATTTTGTTTTAATTTTTTTATTTTATTTCTTGTTTTTATTTCAAAAACTCAAATGTGGCATTGAGCTAATTACGATCAATGTTGTGTACGCCCGTAATAGGCATATGTATAAGCCATAATTGTTAATGTTTTATTTAATGTATTTATATGTATACTGTTGGTGTACCTTTTCCATAAATAAATAAATTAATAAACGGCACACACTCACGAGGGGTAGGAGCTCAAGATAATACATTTTTGGTCACCCATCTGATGACCGGGCTTACCGAAAGTTGCTTAACGACAGCGATCGCAGACCGGGCGCGTCAACCACTTTGTCATCGAGCATGTCATACAAAATATTCGACTCAACAACTCTACTCGACAAAATATTAGCGTCTATTAATTCTAACGTTTAAGTCAACCTAACTCCCTGTTCTTGTGTATCTGATATCCTTTGTCGGCGGCCCATTATGTCGTTCGATAGCAGATGTGTTTGGGATACGATAGTAATTAACATGTCGACATTTGAACCGTGCTTGTTAGTTTGATTTTGTGGGTAACTATAATAATTGAGGTATCGTTGTTGCAGTTCCACTTATAGCAAGGCTTAATTGATACTAAATAATAGTATAACGTTACTTTTTGAACAAAGCCTAATTTGCCTTTTTATGTCGACCATTGATCTCGAGACCGTGGTTCCTGGGTTCGATACCCAGTGGGGGATGCATATTATTGTGCGCAGTTTGGCTGGTGGTAGAGCTGTTTCTTATTCTGTCTAGAAAAGTAAATAGCGTATATACTGTCCCACTGCTGGGTATAGGCCTCCATAAATTATATCAAGTCATCGCTGCAATTGATAGGTATTGGCTTAATTACCACGTTAGACAAATTGGTAGTTGCCAGTTGGTAACCACAAACCACCACATTACCACAATTCCACCGAGTCAATAGTGTTATAAATGTGCTTAATAGAGCGAGTCAGTATTTCACGCCGGCCCATCGCTTACAACTGTACAAAGCACAGGTCAGGCCGCATTTGGAATACTGCTCCCATCTTTGGGCTGGAGCACCCCAGTACCAACTCCTTCCATTTGACCGTATTCAACGCAGAGCTGCTCGAATTGTCGACGACATGGTTATTTCAGGTCGGCTCGATCCACTATCTCTTTGGAGAGACGTTACGTCTCTCTGTATATTGTACCGCATATATCATGGGGAGTGTTCTGAGGAATGCGTTCCTTCACCGCACTACACGCAATCGACTGTCATTCCATCCACATCACCTTTATGGATGGCGGTCTACTACTGTGCGTTTTTCATGAAATTTCTTGCCTCGAACTACAGTGTTGTAGAACCAGCTCTCGGCGGCGGTATTTCCTGACCGTTACGACCTCGTAATCTTCAAGAAACGAGCCTATTCTTTCCTTAAAGGCTGGCAACGTGTCTGCGATTCCTCTGGTTTTGCGGGTGTCCATGAGCGGCGGTGATTACTTTCCATCAGGTGACCCGCCTGCTCGTTTGCCTCCTTCTTTTATAAAAAAAAATCCCTAAAAATAAAGTTCATCAGTATAGGATTTCGTGTAAAGTGCACTTCTTACTTCGGCCTCATCGATCAGGGTCGTCTAAGTGATTCCTTACAGTTGTTTAAAAATACATTACAACTTTATATCACCCAGGCGTTTGTAGAGGAATAATAAAGTGAAAAGTGGGGTTTTATTAAGTGCATATTCGGTGCCTCTTATGCACCGAATTTCGCGCTATGCAATACCGATGTCCGAGCGCTATAGAGATGTGACGACGCCATTGTCCGGACGGGGCCCTATTGTCCGGGCTATTGGTTACAGTTCACATTCACCACACTGCGCCTATAATTACACATGGACGTTTATCAGAAATTCTGAGCTACATTCTAAATTGTATTTAGTAAGGCTTCGTCAAATATATGATTTATTGTATCGTCAGAATAAGTATTTTTATAACCATTTTTAAGATCACCAACATGCATTTAACAAGCGTGAAGGGGATGCCGCGCGGAATATCAAAAATTTACGTGTTTTTAAGTCACTGATGCTAGGCGCTGAATAGGTCATATACATTAAAAGGACTAGTGTAGGTTAGCTTGATCCTTTCACAAGGCCATGGTTGTCTTGGAATTGGAAACAAATACCCAGAAACTGCATAAACAATACGTAAAATTAAAGATATTTAAAAACTTATTTCTTCAGAAACTTTGTAAATATAGCACAAATGAAACAATGATCCGACATCAAAATGTTTGTATTGATATTCCGCAGGCAACTGTTGTCTTATTTTTCAATTAAAAAATATGAATATGAAAATATTAAGACTTTTAATATTTTTTACCCAAACGCCTATGATTTTACGAACGTAAACATTGCTCTAATTAAATCACCAGCCTACTCTGTACAGATATTAGTGTGCGTGCGTGTTCGTAGTCGTGCGCCGTTTTCACACTGCCACCCGCCGCTCGCTCGCTATCATAAAGAAACTTGAAACTCGCAGTTTTGCGTCCGCGCTGCACCCCCTTCAATTACCTATTGTAGCACTGGCTTGATTGCTATTGATCTCTATCGAAAGACCTCTGTCTTTGCTCAGATATTACTTCTATAAACTTTATTTTTAGGTCATTTAAAAATGCTAAGTTTTTCGCTGGTCCAATGCGGTTTAGGGGGTTTTAACGATACTAGCTACTATATAAATCGAATCTCGTATAGGGCTGCTACGCACTGACTGTCGCGTTATGAAATACCAATGTCCGATAGTTATAGAGATGTGATGACGCCATTGTCCGGGCTATTGGTTACGGTTCCCATTCACCACGCTGCGCCTTCAATTACACACGGGACGTTGATCCGAACTATATCCCATATTGTATTTAGTAAGGCTTCGTGATGTTTAGTTAAAATCAAAATTTTAAAAGATGTCGTCTGTAAACTGTTATTGTTGGAGGCCTTTGTCAGCTTTAAAATTCTAAAACTTTACTTTGAACTCACTTAAAATATTTCTATTAACGTCTTATTGTTAGGCTCAGGCTTTTTCTTAACTACCACGCTTAGGTGTTAACGACTGCTATCTTACATATAGTATTTTAGCTGCGCTATAAATTGAAAAGGTTTTACCTTGGACTTATGCAGTGAATTTCGCACTCTGAAATTTCCGAGAGCTATAGAGATGTGCCGATGGTATTGTCCGGACTAGGCCCTATTGTCCGAAATATTGGTCACAGTTCACATGCTCCATGCTTTGAAGGTAGCGCCAGCAATTTCACACTATTCAGTTAGATTTCATAGGATTTTAAGAAAGTGGTATGAAATGCAAACGTTGATCAGAACTATACCTTATACTTACTTATACTTAATTTAACTTAATTTATCTAATTTTATAATGTAACTAATTTCTAGAAATCTTTACTCTTATATGTAATATATTGTGAAGTGAAGTGTAATACTCTTATATATAATGTCAGTAAGTATGTAATAATAACGTTATCTCTTATTTTAGGTTTGTACACAGTTTATATATTACTAATGCTGTGTTTGGCTGTTATTTTGTTAACTGACATACCTAACAGTTCACAGAGATGTCTACAAACAATTAAAAGTTTCATAAAAATACTATTTCACCCGAGTTCTTCCCGTAATAACACGTGTTGTGAGACTCCATTTTAATTTCTATCTACCGTACAAGTACCCTTGCCACTAATAATAAAAAATACTTGAAATTGGCTAAATGCTAAACGCGAAGCCATTAATTAAGATTCATAAATATAAAAAGCATTGCACATTGTCAGTAAAATATGCGTCGCGGGCGTGACACGGACGTATACGGCGTGGATGAGCTAAATTGCCCTTATTTTTCTAGAAGCACGACCGACCAACTAACCCACTTGCTCTAACTTAACTACATGAAAACGGTACCAACTTTTCAAGTGTTAAATTAAATTTTCGTGTACACTATTATAATAATTGTCTTTTGTTTTTCGCTTTAACCCACTTAGGGTGTTACAACACCTCTAAAACAGTATATAGATGTACCCTAATTATGATACTTTTAAAGTTTCATTTACAACAACACACAAACGTCGGTCTAAATGGGTTAATACGTTCCTCATTAGCTTTTAAACGTTACATTTCCACTAGGCTTTTCTATATGGCTAAGTAGCATATGAGGAGATTGCTTGGTGAGGATTTAATCTTCGACACTAGCCTAATGCAGTTAGGTGGTTTTAACGATTGCTCTATGTCGTCTGCCGGCGTCCACATGTCTTTCTAAGCCCGGAGAAGCTTAAGATATTTTTAAATTTGATCACTCATTCGATAATCCGACTTTGCAAAACTTGCTTAATTTTCAAGATCGGAATTCAAATGAAAAACTTAGTTTTTACAGAAAGATATTGCCTGATGGTAGCATATTTTAACCTGATTTAGACTAGATGGCGGCCCTAAAAACCTTATGTTTAAATTAGATTGTGGTAAGTAGGCAGGCGGACAAACAAGCTTACCACCAACCAAACCGAGTACACAAACACTCTATCCCCCACTGGGAATCGAACCCGGGACGTCTGGGTCAAAGACCGGTGCTTTTAACTATAAAGCATATAAACATAAAAATGAAGCTGCAAGCTCAGTAAGAACGTAGATAGATAGATCTTATATTGCTCACAAACATAAGCAAAACTGTTACACATAATATTTCACAGCTGACTGATAAAAATCGTTTACCAAGTGCGACCAGTACCGTGGCAGCTGTTACTGTTAATGTCAGAACAATACGGCTCGCAGACTAGACTTAATAATGACCGAGGAGCAATCCTCTGACGTCATTAAGGGCACAATGGGCTGGTCCGAAATGATCCGTAGCGAACGTGGAAATCAATTAAACTTGCCCCCCCTCGCTCGGTGTTTGACGGAAGCTGACAAGCGTGACGTGGGGCATTAAAGCCTGTATACTTATCAATCAGCTCAATCAGCTTTATAGTTGTTGCTGTGACGATAGACGGTAATGTTATCTTTATATTAAAACGTGAAGCAAAAACTTTGTACCCGTTTTTACGAAAATTGCGCGGTCGGAGGAGTATGAAATTTCGCACACTTATAGTTTATATAGAGAAGGATTGCAGAATGTTATTTTTTTTTAATTATGCAAAAAAATACATTAAATCATAAAAACAAACATTACACACACAACCATGTATTTGACACACACGCATATTTATATACTCTTTTGAAAATTTCAAAAATGGAAGAGGAGCGGCCGAAATCTGTCAATGCCAATCCAAACTCACATTCTATCTTTTTTAATTTTTTATTGCTTAGGGTACAATCCGTGCAGCCTTAGAAAAAATACGGTCGAATTTCGACCACTGGGCGACCACTTGTGGTAGATAAATAGGCAGACTTAGGACATGCTTTATACATACATACACCTACTACACTGAGTCTCAAAATAAGGAGACTGCTGAAGGTAAGCTTCATACAAACGCAGTCGAGCAACGCACACATAGACAACCTATCACGGACACGGAATCTCGCAACAGCTGCGTTCGGACTGTTCCGAGCTGTTCCGAGATCCGAGTCCGCCCAATGAGTCAGTCTATGTGTGAGTTGCTCTGTGCCCCGCGGTTTGACCCGCGTTAAGCGCCACTCCTATTAGTCATAGCGTGATGTAATATGTAATATAAATGGACTATTCAACACAAAAATATTTTTTCAATTCGAACCAGTAGTTCCCGAGATTAGCGCGTTCAACCAAACAAACAAACAAACTCTTCAGCTTTATAATATTAGTATAGATACTAGCGACCCGCTCGCGACTTCGTACGCTTGAGTACCGGGTCCAATTCTATGCATGTATTATACATATAAATCTTCCTCTTGAATCACTCTATCTATTAAAAAAACCCGCATCAAAATCCGTTGCGTAGGTTAAAAGATCTAAGCGTACATACATACATAGGGACAGACAGACAGCGGGAAGCGACTTTGTTTTATACTATGTAGTGATATTTGTAACCATAGTGTGGCTAAACAGGTCAGAACTAGTTGTCCCTGGTTCCCCGATTACCAGGGACATCTGGTTTTGACACCGGGTGGTGTAGCCGCCACCCAACGGTTAAAACATTACGAACTATGAACTCAGTTTAGTTCGTGTTAAGCTTTAACCTAAGTCGGTTTAGTTATTTATCTATCACCATATCTCTATCTATCCATAGAGAAGGCTCGTGCCCCAGCAGTGGGGACATAAAATGAGCTGATGATCATGATATTACTTTATATCGTTAGACTTTTACAATAAGAACAATGTTAAAAATTGTTTTGTTCCGTTAGCTACCATAAGTTTATAGTTTAATGATGATGATGGACGATGATGATGACATACCACAGAGTAAAAGAGCACATCAATTTAACAAAAACGTGGTAACATTGTGATGGCTTAAAAATGTCAACGTAAACAAAATTTAATTATAACCATGAAAAGAAATTTACTTCCCAAGATTGAAACAGTACTTCACCCAGTTTCCTCTCAGCTACATACTTAACTGTTATTAACATGAATAATCCCAAAATCAATGAGTTGATATCAGTATTCATCTCGTAAAATCCATTTCGCAATCCGCGAACTTTTTAAACATTCCCAAATAAGTAAGGAGTTCAAACGGAGCGAGGCGATAGACCCACAAAGCGTGGAGCCGTAACCAAGCAAAGATGTCTAAAGATACTAGATGTGGCCTTGAAATTAGATATTTTTTTTCACAACGACAGAAAACGCTTGTCCTTTGTTTCACACTTGGTTGGTGAGTGATGATAAATAACGCTGATGGACGAAAGTAGTCGAAGTAGTTTAATCTTCTTGCGATCGTTGCGTAGAATGAATAACCGCGGTGCCACCGACACTCTTCAACGCTAGATGGGTTGGAGAGGGTCACGCACTTTCCCATCTACTGGGAAAGTGTTTGCTCTGTCTTACCCGATTAGTAAATGACGAGAAATAGATTCTTGCCGGTTCTTCACAGTACAAGGTCTCCCGCCCTATGTAGACTTACGGACCGATAGAATAGTGATATTCATAAGAACTAGTATTTGCCACTAAATAAATTATTTTGTATGCCTAAAGTGGAAGCGGACTTCAATCGAAATACTCAACCAAAAGAGAACTGATTATCTTATCCCTTAAATATCGGTAAACAACTATATATATATATATATATATATATATATATGTTATATTATATGCTATTAACGTTGACAAGATGGTGGTAGCTAGCCAGATGGAATTATAACAAGCTTACGAGCAACCCAACCAATTATAATTTTATTACGTACTTCCACTGGAAATTGAACCCGGCACCCCTGGGTCTACCTGGTGGTTTAACCAGAAGACTGCAGAATCGATACTTGTTAAGTTATTTGGACATAATTTAGCTTTAACTTTAAGTGAACTGCTGAATTTTCTTTTAAATTTAAAAAGCGATGATCAAATATACAATATAAGGATATAAAAATAATGCTGACAATATCTTAGACAGAAACAATTTTAGCTTTTAAGTATAATACAGTTCAAAATTTAGTTACCAGTTACTATTACATTAAAGTTATACTATTATATTAAATTAAAGTTTACTATGGAGATAATACTTATTTCATCGCGTTGACTATCTCGCCGCGTTTAACCTCATAACTTTTTATCGTCCATTCCAGTGACTCTATATGCGCATCCTGGACTTGTAACAAATCAAACCGTAAAAACTTTGCCGTAGATTCCCGATAAAACGACTGACTTGAACGAACAACTTCCCTCAGATGTACTTATTTGTACTTAATTTGTATGAGAGCAGAAGCTTGTTCCCCACATTGTTGCGATTCTATCGCAAATAAACGTCTGCAATTCTTTATCAAGTTCTGGCGTTAAATTGTGAGTTCTGTATTAAAATACTTATTGGTTTGGTATTAGGGAAACCGTTACCTGTGTGTTTCTATTGAATTAAGTTATTGGAGGAAAGATATTCTCAGGTTATTTCTTTATATTTAGTCTTACTTCGTTCCACTGCTGGGAAATGGCTTCCCACAATGTTCAAATAGGTAACACAATATTCATGAATTATTAGCCTGTAAGTACATATTATTGAGAGCTCGATGGCGCAGTGGTTAACGCGCCAGGTCTGCGAGTACTGAGGTTAAGCAACTTTCGCAAAGGCCGGACATCGGATAGGTGACCAAAAATTTATCATCTCGAGCTTCTACGTGCTTCGGAAGGCACGTTAAGCCGTTAGTCCCGGCTGCATTAGCAGTCGTTAACAACCACCAATCCGCACTGGGACCGCGTGGTGGTTTGTGGCCCGTTCTCCCTATCGATCCATAGGGAAGGCTCGTGCCCCTGCAGTGGGGACATAAAATGAGCTGATGATGATGATGATGATGATGAAGTACATATTCCACTGCTGGGCTTCAGCCATCCCACATAACTATCCTAAAAAACATGGAATGATCGGGCCATTATCGAGCGTCATCGTCCAAGTTCGTAGTCACCTGCAAAAACTTCTACATTAATTACATACGTAATTATTATGTGAAAGCAGTAGTTGTTCTTTCTTAATTTAATGAAATAAAAATGTTTTAAAAAACCAGTCTTACTGTTGGGCTTAGTTCATGAGCAATATCGCAATGGGAGATTTGGCTATAACATAATAATCGCTGTGAGTAGCAGTGCTCTCATTTTAGTTTTAGTTTCAGTCTGGCCATCTACGAAAGATTAGCGTCTGGCATTACTAAGATGCTACGGCATACGCTAAGCTTTTTCAGTGTCATATTGAATACAAATTGTTTTATTTATTATATTTTATGTTTTTGTGATACTAAATAAATGGTTTTCTATTCTATTTTATTCTAGAAGCTGCTAGCGCTAGCCCAAGTTTTACTTTTTTTTATTAAGGGTTCCTGCCTTACGTTCCTGCTTATGGATACCTGCAACCAGTAGGACAGCGGTAAAAAAAGCTTCTAAATTAACTACTTACGTAACGATCCCTCAATTACCAAATAATCACATCTCTTTTACAAATATACAGGTTGATTTTAACAAATTACTTTTAACTTGTATAGAAATTTCCCCTCACATCTCTCACAGATGAGATTAGAAAATAATTGTGCGCTCTCTCTATTGTATAAAATTGTAAAACATTCCATTGTACGTGCGAGGCACACGCGGAGATTCCCGGGAATAAGGAATGTAAGGCTCCCTCATAATTTATTCGGTGGGACGACGTCTTTGGAATTTTAGATAATCCGATACATAAGAAACGAATTAAGAAAATCATATAAAAATACACGAGGAAACGTTCAGTGGCACATTCCCGCGGCCGTTGTGTTTCGAGAGGGTTGGTGGTGTACAGTCACTAACTTGGATATGTTACCATGTTGTGAGTATCCAATAAAACATGGTAAGAATCCCGTTAATAATTTCTCTAATGGATACATTTTTTGTACTCGGTTTTATTTTTTTTAGAGATTTAAAGATATTATAGGAGCTCGATGGCGCAGCGGCTAGCGCGTTCGGCTTGCGATCTTGCCCGCTAAGCAACTTTCGCAATGCCGGGTCGCCTGATGGGTGACCAATTAAAAAACATCTCGAGCTCCTCCGTGCTTCGGAAGGCACGTTAAGCCGTTGGTCCCGGTTGTTGTCGTAAGATGGCAGTCGTTAAAACCCACCAACCTGCATTGGGCCAGCGTGGTGGGTTATGGCCCAATATCCCCACGTGCTATTGTTCACGTGGGAGGCCTGTTCCCAGCAGTGGGACGTTTATAGGCTGATGATGATGATGATGATGAAAGATATTAATTTCTTTACCATAAACCATCACACTCCTTTTAAAGAACATAATTAAATATTGTATGTGTAAATAAATGAGTATAATGTTTATATTAACATAGATGCTGTTACTGATCTTATTTTGCAAGTAAGCTTTTTGTTTTTGTATAAGCTTAAAAATTATAATTAGTCTAAGCTCGTGTCACTGATGTATGCTATATTTTTTTCTTTTTAAAAAGACATAGTATCTGTTTTTATTAAAATTATGTGGATAAATGTTATTGGCTTCGTTATGATTAGACATATTTGTTACTGCGCCATCGAGGAGCTCGATCGAGGAGCCCGGTCTGCGAGTGCTGAGGTTAAGCAACTTTCGCAAAGGCCGGTCATCGGATGGGTGACCAAAAATTTATCATCTCGAGCTCCTCCGTGCTTCGGAAGGCACGTAAAGCCGTTGGTCCCGGCTGCATTAGCAGTCGTTAACAATCACCAATCCGCACTGGGCCGGCGTGGTGGTTTATGGCCCGTTCTCCCTATCCATCCATAGGGAAGGCTCGTGCTCCAGCAGTGGGGACATAAAATAAGCTGATGATGATGATGATAATGATGATGATATTTGTAAAGCATTTAGTATTTAAGCTGTTGTTATCCCAATTAAAACAAAATAAAATAAATAACAAAGTTACATAGGCTTGCATTTGACTACTAACTCACCTGATGGTAAGTGATGATGTAGCCTACGATGTAACATGCTTGCCTGGAAGGTACTGTAGCAACCGAGACTCCTTGCTCGGGCATGCTTACTGGCAGTCGCCGTGGCCTGCATTCAAACGTAGTTTAAGAAGAAGGATGGAAGAAAAAAGAAGCATCGCGGACATTCTTTGACGGGCCGCGACTGCGAATAGTTTATTGTTGTTGTTATATTCTTTAAAATATATACTTAAATCTAAATAGATAAAGCATTTTATTCAGTAAAACCCCCGGTACCTTATGTGACCATCCTTCTGATCGTCACATTTGGTGGAGGTGCAATGTGACAATCCGAAGGATCGTCACTTGAGGTACCGAAAAAACTCTCCTCTCACCAACAAAACAATAAAATATTCTTTACTCTCAGGGGGATGAGAGTAAAGAATATTTTATTGTTTTGTTGGTGACAGGAAAGAGTTTTTATTACTTTGCCTTTGTAAAATTTTATGAAAATCTAAATGACTATATGATGTTTGACACTCTGATGTTATATATCGTGTGTGTGCAAATAATCACCGTGGATGGATAGGGAGAACTGGCCATAAACCTCCACGCGGGCACAGTGCGGATTGGTGGTTGTTAACGACTGCTAATGCAGCCGGGACCAACGGCTTAACGTGCCTTCCGAAGCACGGAGCAGCTCGAGATGATAAATTTTTGGTCACCCATCCAATGACCGGCCTTTGCGCAAGTTGCTTAACTTTAGCAATCGTAGACCGAGCGCGTTTACCACTGCACTATCGAGCTCCTAGAGAAATTGAGGTCTCATGTGAAGACTTATCATGTTGACAAAAATTGTTAAGTGCTACTGATGCAGATATTATTGTCCATATTAATATATTTATGCGCGCGACTGTACATGTACAATGTCGATACAACCAACGAAGATGTGACCCATTTATTCGTCTCTTATTTAGAGACAGCAGAGGGATATCTAACCCATACATCCTATCCATCTGTTAATTTTGCTCGATGATTCTGAAGTTTTACTGTTTCTTTGCAGTCGCTAACACACATGATCACGTTTTTTTATAAATACTTATAGATATATCTACCATTTTTTATATACTAAAGTCCGTTTTTATAGAATCAAACAATATTGTGAATGCTCAAAACTACACTTGAAAATCAGTCAGCGAAATAGTATGTGGTTGAGCTAAAAATACACATATTTAAAGAAAATAGTGATTTATGAATATGACATTAAAATTTAATATTTTTGTTTCAGGTAAACAATTAATATTTGATGGCGTCTATTATTTATTTCACAAACATGCAGTAGGTAAGTACTTAATAAATTAAGTAGGTTTTTAAAACCGAACCGATGTTACTTACCCATTCATACATATATTCGTGTACAAACAAATATCTTAACCTACTTCATAGGTCGACATATCTACTGCTGACATTGACTGCTGAAATATGTATTTAGCGTC
Organism: Eudonia mercurella; assembly: GCA_963082485.1. Lineage (NCBI taxonomy): Eukaryota > Metazoa > Arthropoda > Insecta > Lepidoptera > Crambidae > Eudonia > Eudonia mercurella. The sequence goes on from OY720026.1 coordinate 6,979,868, forward strand.
GTAGTTTTTTCTCTAAATTAATTGGAAGCAATCCGTTTATTGAACGTCATAGCTCACGTCCACCTATAGTATGTACTCACACAATATTGCTTTCAAGTCTGAACATAGCTAGGGTTGTCCTCCTTTAAGCTTTGAAGACGGAGTGGGATCTACCTTCTGTTTTACCTGCTATCGATGAGCTTAATTTTAGTTACATATTTGGTGACGTTGGTCACACGCACGATGTATTTTTTTACAAGGGTTTCTTCAATAACTAGGACTTGAAACAGTTACTTACAGTAAATTATTTCAGACGTTCTTATGTATCTTAAATAAATTTCAAATAATTATGAATTTACAGTATATTAAATAAAATTATTATGTTTTTAATATTTGCATGCAGTATTCGGTTGAAAAAAAAACTGAAAGCTTTTCTCTTGGAAATCTAGGCAAGTGCAACTGCATTGCATCAAATATTTAAATCATACCCAATTACAATATATTACAATTATTCTTTGTATAATATCAAATAAAAAGTTAAAAAAAAAGGATAGAAAAGGCGGATTTAAACTGTCATCAGCGTGAAATCCGGAGATTACAAACGTTAACACTGCGGGTTTGCCGTTAAATAAAAACCGTGACACGGTGTTGAATGTAGCAGGCATAATTTTATAAGTCCTTGATGAAGGCTTAAAGTGTTTTATTACTCAGGAATTGCTATTTCTGACTGTTAATGCTATGCTATTTAAAGGTCTGGAAATGCCTTAGACGACTTAAACTTTTGACAGATCGAATTTTTAAGAATATCCCCAAACGGTTTTTTTTCTTAATTCAACAAAGTACACATATAAATAAAACTAAGTAACGACGTCGCATAGTGACAACCCTGTTCTTGAGGCTTCTCAGGTATTTAATTGTAGATACTAGGTTGTCTATGAGAATGTAGGCTACAAAATTGACGAGTGCCGCATGAATAAAAAATATTTTTATCGACTCCATGCAAAAACAACCTGCTTACCAGAAGTAAAATTTTAATGCTGGGCAAAGTTCTCCCCTAAAACCTTTCTATATGTATTGATCTTTAACGTTCTCCCACCAATCTCTTTACAGACGTCTAGATGTAATTTGTTCGCAACAACACGTTCATAGTTGAATATTTATACTTATTTATGTATAGATACCTTACCCACCTATAATTATGATAATACAGTTCCTCGGAAATTTGCTTTTGACTAAATTCAGTGTTTAACGTTAAGTAAGCCGTAGTTGGTTAGGCATTCACCAAACCGCCGTTGTAAAGGTCGGCTGCGGTCGCTGTTTCTCATTTCTTGAGCGTTAACATATCTTATGACTATATATATTTTACGCAAATTTTGTTGCGAATAAATTACAATTTGAAAAAAGACAAAGTTGTTCTCGAATCACGCTCGTGGAATTTTTTCAACATTGAACGTGGAATTTGTCTTTTTTCAAATATTTAACGTATCGGCCCTTTAGACCGTATCATACCATGACCGTGTTAGGGTCGTGTCAGGCCAAAAAATATTCTTTGTATTGAAAAGTATGACATAACGCCCAATAGACCATTCCGTCAACGACACCGTCGCGTACCATGCACGGACCGTCAATGATTGTTGGCGAGAATATTTCATTAAACTTATTATGCACAGATATGATATGCTGTTGATACGTTGTAGTGGCATAATAGCACGGTCATAGTATGATACGGTCTAGTGGGCAGAAACCTTTACCCAGAAACATCGTTACTCTTAAAGCCTATATACTGTATTGGTAAAGTAACTATTAGAGGATTAGTCAGTTTATAAGGTGTAGTCTTATGTCAGCTTAACAAAGGAAGTTCAGTATAATGAATTAATAATTTAACATCACCGGTAATATTTACATTAAAAGGGTAGAACTATGAGACTAATATAAATAAGGATTCGTCATTGAAATCATAGCTTTGCACGTTTTGACTGAGTTGCACCAACCGTGGTCACGGGCTGGCTCTCGGTCAAAACGTCATGTCTATGATACTTCTACTCAATAGTTTTCATTAATCTCTGTTAAAAATCTTCTTGTATATTTACCTTGTATTTTAATACGACACGTGATTGCACGCAGAACACAAAAATACCCTTTCAAACAATATTAACTTACCATAAGGGTGCCGAATTAATCATTTCAAGCCACAGTGCAAGGAATCCGCGACGGAGGTCGGATAATAAAATTTGTAAGCGGAATGACACGCCGCTTAACCCTGCCAGCGATTTGGCGACGCCTCCTAATGAGTTGCCATTCGTCTCGTATGGCTGGCTGCGAAAAATTAGCTGGTGCTGCGGCAGGAGCGACCCTTTTGTAAGGAGAAAAGATAGGAATAACATTTTAGAGATAATTTAGAGGGCTTGTAATAACGTTGATTAGTGTAAAATTATAATGTTTAATTAATATATAATGTTATGTTGATTACAAGATACTTAACAAAAAAATTATGTTGTGTGTTAATTTGGCCGACAGTTTCTGGACCACACCTTAATCACAATAATAGTTTTATGCTACAACTGAGAAGTGCTTGGGCTTCATATCACTAAGGCCTCGTTTCTACTTATCGTGTACGAATCCTGCCTAAAGCGAGTCGTTTATTCAGTTCTATTTTATATTTTTAGAGAATGGTGCTCTAGCACAAACGAAACTTTTTCCTCCATCCTCAAAAGATCAACGTTACCTCCTTCGTAGCCGCTCGTAGCCGTCTGTAGCGCAACCGTAGCGGTGAGTGTGTTCGTAGCACAAAGCGCTGGATTTGGCCGCGCGCCAGTCTACCTGTTGTTTAAAGCTGTCACTGTCTTGCCTAAAAGAACAGCACACTAGCTTTTTTTGACGTTGACTTTTACTAAAATTAAATATAAATACGATGGAGTTTCCACGTTACATTTCTTTTCTTTTATAATTTTGTAGGTTTTCAGAAGTTTGTATTTTCATACATAGTTTTTTCACGTTTCATATAATGTTTCGTTAGTAAAATTTTCTCAAATAACATTGAAAATATTTAGTGTGTCATGTTTAGACCTTTACGGAACACTCGTACATTAGTAGGTACGTTTTGTTATTTAAAAAAATAGTTATCTACATAACATTTTTTCTAAGTCAAACTCCTTATTTTTTTTTTCGGCACCCTTATGGTAAGTATACGTACATAACTAAAATGCTTGTAAATAAAAAAAAAGTATTATTTTTATTGCTGCACTTTGCACCAACATGTTAGATAACAATTTTCAAACTATTTTCTACTACCGGTGTTAAAATGAAGTTAGCCGTTAACGAAAAAAGCTAAATATATTCTAGTCTCGCTTGCTCAAGTGAAAGTCTCTAAGTGCTACGAAGCTCAACCGTGCAACCGTAGCTGGCTCGTAGTGTTGTAGCATAGCGGTTGTAGGCGCTTGGCCGAACGCCAACTGACCTGTTGGTCATGGAAGATGCAATATAAATGCATAGATTTACTAAAAAAATGCAATGAATATGTTTTTTACTGTTACTATCAGGTGCCGGTTATACTTCGGTGCCGACCGCCGTACCGTGCGCACGCATCGCAGTGTCCGCGAATTTTATTTTTCGTGAGAAAAAATAAAATCTTTGTCTTCCCGCTCTCCAGTCGAGTTTTCGTAATTCCTGGGGCGGGAACTCATTTGTGGAGTGCTTTGTGCAGTTAGGGACTTTCGGGAAATTGTGTTTTCCATTGTTTTTCCTGTGATACACCGTTTTGTTCGTGCCTTGACACTTTTTAGCATTAGTTTAGTTTTAAGGCGAATACGGACGCGTAGATTATAAGACAGTGAATGAGGTGACAGTGACACGGTGCAATTTGTGCAATTACTCTAGTGAGAGTGCAGTGCGCGGTGAAAGTGGTAACCGACATAACCTCTAAGCAACGTGGTGTGCACGCGGTCCGTTGACAGCTGTCATCTGTCGTGTCTTTGACACTGACGTTGACAGTGGCAGTGACGGGCGCGCGTTCCGTTCCACGCAGTCCGGAGGTTTGTTGCTGCCTTGGACTAGAGCGACAACGGCCAGTTGTCGCGACACGGTTTGTTGTTAGCATAGACTATTTTCGTTTTACCGATACTTACACATAACTAGTATTAAGTTGCCAACACTCTCTTTGTGTACGCTGACTTTTTGAGAGTGCGCCAACTGTGTAAATTCGGAAACGTGAACATTCCCGACCAATATAGTAAGTGACTTATCATCATGAGTAGCTCGGAGGAGGGGGGTAGACCCCCCTCCACTTCGGCATTCAAGCCCAGGAGCTCGCTAAGGCGAACTCCTCCTAAGGCGGATCAGGGTCGGGTACCAGGGGTGACGGCCATGACCCCAGCAAGGATGGCAACGGAGATGGCAACAGCTGCATTTCATGCAGTGATGCAGACCTTGTCACCGGGGACCTCACCCCCTGGACCGCCCACTACCCCGGAACTGGAACAGGATGTTGCCATACAGGCCCTGCCCGCTAAACGGTTCCTGTCGCCAGATGAGACGACGGCAATGAAGCCTAAGAGGAGATCGGTGAGAAACATTATGCCGGGACTGCCCCCCCCGACTCCGGCGACGGAATATGGCACGCCGTATACGTCGGAAACTGAGGACGAAGAAGCGGAGGAGGATGAGACGCTGGATAAAAAATCGTCAAGGCAGCTCCTAGCCCAGGCTAATGCGGCCGCAAGGGCAATCACAGGCGTGGCGGGATCTTCATCGAAACTGAACAAGTCAGACATGGCCTCCATAAACAGGCAGTTGTCGGTTATAATGGAAATAGTAGCCCATCTTGGGCTACTTGCTGAAGACAACAAAAGCAAGATAACAACCATTAAGACAAGAGCCGACACCCTTGATAAGGCACTGGCTAGGGAGGCGGAAAGGTCCTCGAGGGTGGAGGACCTCCTAAAGAACATCAGGGTGGAGGCTGATCAACCGGCCTCTAATAACAATACGATCCCAGCGGCCACATACGCAGACCGCCTAAAGCTACGTCCTATGGGCCCCTCAGTGGCACTGTACCCCGTGGAGGGGTCTACAACTTTGAAGACATCAGAGGACACAAAGAGGGCATTAAAGACCTCGATCGCCCCCGCCGAACTGAACATACAGGTCGACAAGGTCCGAAGAGTAGGCAATGCGGGTGTGGTTGTTCAGACTCGCACAGCCCAGGATTTAGCCCGCCTGAAGGCGGCGTTACCGACAACCCTCAGGGCCAATGATATTAAGGGACGATCACCCTTGGTGGTGATCCGGGACCTGGAGGGAAGAGACCCTGACCTGCAGGAGGTGCTAAAGGCAGTGTATGACCAGAACTTCAGGGAAGATTCGACGTGGACACTCGAGAAGATGAAGAGCCAGTGTAGGCTGGCTTTTAGGAAGAGCAGACAGGGTTCTCCTTACTCGGCCATGGTGCTGGCTTGTTCCAGCGAACTACGGAAGGACCTAGTTAATAAAGGCCGACTGTACATCGGGTGGGAGGTGTGCCGTGTGGAGGATTTCACGACGGCCATCTGCTGCCCGAAGTGCTCTGCATATGGGCACAGCAGCAGCCGTTGCAGGCAGGAGCGTCCAACTTGCTCCCGCTGCGGCGACATAGGACATGTAGGCGCGGATTGTAAGGCGGCCGCACCCCGATGCGCGACTTGCCATCGATTTAATCACAAAGGCAGTGAGACACACACAACCGGGGCTAGAGAGTGTCCAGCGCGCGTTCATGCAGAACGACGCATGGTGGACTCGACCGCATATTAAGAAGTAGTCACAACCTCACAGCGCAGAAAGCTAAATATGGCTAAGAAATGTACAGTCGGCCAAATAAATTTGGCGGGGGCAGAACTTGCCACAAACGAGCTACCGATAGTCGCAGAGACTCTGGGCTTGGACGTCGTTCTGGCTCAGGAACATTACCCCATAGCGCAGTCAGACACCGCGAGCAGATTCCTGCAGTGCGGTGATAAACCTAGGGCATGCATTTATGTTAGACGCCAGGACCTACCGTGTGCCTTGCTACAACATCTGTCGAACACACACTGTACAGTGTGTCATGTACTTACCGACCGGGAAGGCGTATACATGGTGTCCGCGTACTTTCAGTACAGCGACGACATTGACATGCACCTTGAACACCTTGGCATGGTGCTAGATTCCCTGAAAGGGAAGAAGGTGATAATCGGGGTAGACTCGAACGCGCACTCTCCGATGTGGTACTGCGAACCGCGGCAATATACCGGACGTGGGCCAGACGTCACGCACCGCCGTGAGTCCATGGAGGCGTTTATCCTGGCCCGTGGACTTAACCTGATCAACCAAGATGGTGAACCGGCAACTTTTGCCACAGCAAATGGAACGTCTAACATCGACCTCACAATAACTACCAGAGGCATCCCGGTGACGGGATGGAGAGTGTGGGAAAACCAGATAGAGAGCGACCACCGTCTCATCACGTACGAAGTGGCAAGTCAGGACACTCCACGCGCACAACCGCTAGAAGAGCCGAGGAAACTTCGGGACCGTGGTGTGGATTGGTCTCTCTTCGAACGCCGGATACATGGGAGGGTGGGCAACATTAGGTGGAATCGCTCCGCCTCGTCTGTCTGTGCTCAGTTCACCGCTTTGGTAGGGAGCACCGCAAAGCAGACACTCGGGGTGGCGAAAGCTAGGAACTCGGACGGTGGACATGAATGGTGGACGGCTGATCTAGATCGGCTGCGCTGTGAAAACAACAGATTACGTAGAGCCTGGCAATCGACACGAAGGGCCGGGGGGCCTGCCGAAGCCGATGCCAAGGAGCTTTTCCATGCGCATAGGAGATCATACAGGGATAAAATGGAGGAAGCGCAACTATTGCATAATAGGAAAATCGCCAGTTCCGGAAACCTGGACCCTTGGGGCCAGGCCTACCGAGTCGCGAGTGGGAGGACTCGTCCTCCCCGTAACGTAATTAATGGCACGAAGTTCGCCGAAGGACATGCTGAGAGTGTGGACGAGGCCATGCACAGCCTTATGTGTGCCCTTTGCCCGGACGACGATGTGTCCAAGGACACGCGGTATCACAGGCAGGTGCGTCTTATGGCCTCGCTGACACCTTCAGGAGTAGATGCGCCGCCGCCGACTGACAACATCGTTGCCGGGATAGTCAGGGATCTTCCCAACACTGCCCCGGGTATCGATGGGATTACCGCTCGAATTATTCAACACACATGGGCAGCCGCGTCGGTGGAATTTACAGAAGTGTTTAGGCGGTGTGTCCAAGAGGGGACTTTTCCGGATGTGTGGAAGGACGGCAGGCTGATTGTCCTCCCGAAAGGGAACGGCAAGCCGCTTGCCGACCCAAAAGCATATCGCCCCGTCACTCTGTTGCCGATCCTAGGTAAGATTTTGGAGCGAGTAATATTAAGATGCGCCCCGCAAATAACGGTTAGTTTATCGGATCGCCAGCACGGCTTCACTCGAGGCCGGTCGACGGTGTCTGCGCTGAAATCTATTTTCAGTGTGGCCAAGGGGAGCACGTCGAAGTACGTACAGGCTGTGTTCCTTGATATCTCTGGGGCCTTCGATAACGCTTGGTGGCCCATGATCATGCTCAAGGTGAAGCGCGGGGGATGCCCGCCTAACATCTATAAGATGTTGGCGGACTACTTCGTGAATCGCCGTGTGGGCATGTTCGTGGGTAGCCGGGCTGTGTGGAAGGCTGCGACGATGGGTTGCCCGCAGGGATCGGTGTTGGGACCGACGCTTTGGAACGTGCTTATGGACGACTTGCTTCGACTCCCGCTTCCTGGGGGGGTGAGCATGGTGGCGTATGCCGACGACGTGACGATCCTTATAGAATCCGCGTCCCGGGCGAGTATAGAGGCTACAACATCTGCCGTCTTAAAGCTCGTTGATGAATGGGGGGTCCGAAATAGACTGGACTTTTCCCCTGCGAAGTCGGTAACTATGACAGTCAGGGGTAAGTTCCAGAGACCACCCACCATCAGGTTCCGGGGGAATTCAGTTCGGAGCGTTGCGTCGACCACAGTGCTGGGGGTGGTGGTCGACTCGAGTCTATCGTTCGCGCAGCATGCAGTATCGATAGGGGAGCGGGCGGCAAATTGCTTCGGCAAGATGTCGAGAGTATCGGCAAGCTCCTGGGGTATTAGGTACAAAGCGCTTCGCGTGCTGTACCAAGGCACTTACATCGCCACGGTAACGTATGCTGCGGCGTGTTGGTATGAGCGGGCGTCCCTTCACGTTGTGCGGAGCGCGCTTTTGCGCACCCAGAGACCCGCCTTGATCCTTCTGACCAAGGCGTATCGCTCGACGAGCTCTGCTGCCCTGCCAGTTCTGGCGGGGGTGCTTCCGGCTGACCTCGAGGTAATCCGGGCGGGCGGACTAGGTGAGGCGCGTGAGTCCGCGACCAAGGAGGAGCTCCGTGGTGCCAAACTCAGGTTTACTGAGTCCGCTGCTGCCGCATGGCAGGAGCGTTGGGACACGTCGGACAAGGGGAGGGAGCTATATCGATTCTTCCCGGATGTGAGGGCTCGAATCAAGGCAACTTGGATCGAGCCTGACTATGAAACCTCGCAGTTGTTGTCTGGTCATGGGTGTTTTAGGGGCAGGCTTCATCGGATGAAGCTTGCCGAGGTGGACTGCTGTTACTGTGGGGAGGGTTGTGTGGAGGACGCACACCACGCTTTGTGGGAGTGCAGTTTGTACAGTGCAGCACGTAGGACATTACTAGATAATGTGATGGTGTTGGAGGTGGGTCCGGTTTATTACTGCGACCTAGTTGGATCGGAGGCGAACTTCAGGCGGTTCAGAGACTTCGCGCGCGAGTGGCACAGGATTCGGAGTGGACTGGAGAGAGAGAGAGGCGAAGAAAGAAGAGGAGTTTCCGAAGAAGAAGACGCTGTGAGAAGTAGCCAGTAGCGGTACCACTGCTAGGTGGGCGCGGAACGGCTTGGGGGACACCGAAGGCGTTTTCGTGTACGTCCGCCCCAGAAAGGGGAGAGGGACCATAGGGACAAGGACATAGATTAACATAATTTGTAGGGAGTCAAGAAAGTGCGCGCGGTGGAGTCCATTCCGCGCGCATCTCCCGCGCTTCGGCCTGTATAACCTGATGGTTGAGTCAGGCCATGGGTGGTTGGTGGGTTTGTTACTATCAGGCGGTTGACACTTTACGTTTAACGCTTTTAAATTACTTTACAATGTCGAGTTTTGACGTGACGTGCCACTTTTACAAACATTGTTACATCTATGCATGCAGCATGCACGCTTAAACAGTATTCCTAAACAGATTCGCTTTGAACATTTTTATATAGATTATAAAACGCTGCACCTACATCTAATACAACTTAACATCATTCTTCAATGTTAGTTAGTTTAAAACCAAGAATTGCTAACATATCAAATAAAAGCTTTGTTATTACGCTACGATCTCTCCATCTCCATCCACCGCTTCGATCCAGATAACTAATGTTCTACTAATTTAGGTAAACACACTTTGTGAAAAGTCTGTGTTTTTATTCGCCTCTGTGGTCTAATGGTTAAGACCCAGAAGTCCTGCGTTCGATTCCCAGTGGGGTTACAGGTTTGTGTACTGAATTTGGTTGGTGGTAGGGCTTGCTTGCCCGCCTGGCTAGCTACCACCATCTTATCTAAATATGTCACCATAACATCAATAGTTGTAGCATTATTGTGTTCCGGCAGCTCGAGTTATGATAGCCAGTTCCTCAGCAGTTGAGGATTCCGGGTGACATGCGCTTCCACCTTCGGACTTATCATCACTTAACATCAGTTGGGATGAAGTCCAAGTGCTTACCCAAGTGCGAGTCGGACTCGCCCATGAAGGGTTCCGCAGCAGCAAGTAACATAATATAAAAGTTCTTGTCAATTAATGACGTATTAAAAAAACTACTTACTAGATCTCGTTCAAACCAATTTTCGGTGGAAGTTTGCATGGTAATGTACATCATATAGTTTTATCATTCTCTTATTTTAGAAGTTACAGGGGGGGGACACATTTTACCACTTTGGAAGTGTCTCTCGCGCAAACTACTCAGTTTAGAAAAAAAATTATATTAAAAACCTTAATATCCTTTTTGAAGACCTATCCATAGATAACCCACATGTATGGACTCGGTGAAAAAAAAAATTTTTAGTTCCAGTTCTAAGTTTGGGGAACCCCCAAAATTTATTGTTTTTTTTCTATTTTTGTGTAAAAATCTTAATGCGGTTCACAGAATACATCTATATACCAAGTTTCAACAGTATAGTTTCGGAAAAAGTGGTTGTAACATACGGACGGACAGACAGACAGACAGACATGACGAATCCATAAGGGTTCCGTTTTTTGCCATTTGGCTACGGAACCCTAAAAATTCAACTTTTATAGTTAAATATACTATTATTATTTAAAATGTAAATATATTACTATTTAAAATGTTAACCTTCTTAATTCAATGAACACTTTTAATACCAAAATCCGTTAGACCGTAAGTGGAAGTATCTAAGTCTTGGCCGGCAGCCAGCCTACCTGTTGTGACTGCGACATGGGCCTATCTGTTGAATGCATTGAAGGAAAAACGTCCCGTGTGAGTAGCTCGCCTGATTTATAGCGACAGATGTTAGGCGCCCGCTCTGTGGAAGTTGCGAGATTTTGTCCCTGCGACTTATGAGATATTTATCGCTAAACATATGGGGGAGTGGGAATTATACTTTCTTTAAGTGAGATGATGAAAGGCATATAAATTTTAATAAATTAAATTATTTTGTAAGAACCTAAACTTACGTACTCAACTACTCAAATAGTTCTGTTTTTTAAACTAAATTACAGTCCACATTGCACGCCATGGCAACCTGTGATGTTATCCACGTATCCTAAATCAACCATTTGGTTGGGAAGGGGGGCGGGGGGGGGGGAGGGACATATGTATGTCTATACCAAATTACAGCTTTCTAGTACTAAGAGTATATGAGCTAGGCTGGGGACAGACAGACATACAGACAGACGGACATTATTTTAACTTCTTCTGACTAGCTCATGATGCCCAATCAGACAGCCCACTCAAAAAACTGATATACTTAAATAAACTATATAGTTTATTAATAAACTTATATAGTTGGTGGTAGGGCTAACTTCAACTCCATCTTAATAGCTAATAGCAACTACCATTTTACATTTATTCTTAACGTAATTTACCATCACATATGATATTTACTTAGGTTTGTATTTAATTAAAATATCTCTCTCTCTCTCTCTCTCTCTCTCTCTCTCTCTCTCTCTCTCTCTCTCTCTCTCTCTCTCTCTCTCTCTCTCTCTCTTGTATTGCCTTAATTACATCGCTTGCCAAAAGTGGATTAAGCAAGCGTGGTGATTTAGCCTGATGGATTATGGAGTAAATAACAAGAGATTTTAGGTAAAAACAGAGATGAGCTTTATTTGCGTGAAAAGTACACCGCACGCCATTAGGGCTAACCACAGAGAGAGAGTTTTGACAATCGAGGGCATGTTTACATAGGTAGTCAAAACGCAAACCGATTGACGTTACATTTTTGTTTACAAAGTCTTCCAACACTTGCCCTTAAACAAAAAACGTTTAGAGTTTAACAAAATTACAAAATTACAAGTTACCAATTACCAAATTACAAAACTAGATACGTTACATTACATTATATTACATACTACATTTTTAAGTATATATATTTCCCATAAATTAAATTTTAACAATACAATTTAGATAAAAACTTAACAAATTTATCTTTTACTAATGGTTTTGTTAAAATATCGGCTATCATCTCTTTAGTGGAAAGATATTTAACAATTATCAATTTCTTTTTAACAATATCTCTTATGAAATGATGTCTAGTATCTATATGTTTTGTCCGCGAATGATACATAGAGTTCTCAGTCAACTTTTGTGCTGACTGATTATCATTGTACAAATTAATTACAAAATTCTTACTTAATAATTCTTTCAAAAAAGCACTTATAAATAAACCTTCTTTACAAGCATCGGAAAGTGCCATATATTCTGCTTCTGTACTAGATAAAGCAACCGTTTTCTGTTTTCGACTTTCCCAGCTGACAACTGAATCACCTATTTTATAGATGAAACCAGTGTAAGACTTACGATCTACTTCACAAGACGCCCAGTCAGCATCGACATAGCCACAAACATCTAAACCAGCTCTAGTATAAGTCAGACAATAGTTGATAGTGCCTTTTAAATACCTCAATACACGTTTGGCAGCCTTCCAGTGTGCTTCTGAAAAAGAATCGTTAAATTGGCTCAAAAAACTTACTGCGTGAGCGATGTCAGGTCTTGTACAGATGGCTATATACATAAGGCAGCCTATCAAGTTCCTATATACACAATTTTCAGGCTTCTTCTCTACTTTTGTAAATTTGAGGCCAACTTCCATTGGAGTTGCAACAGGCTTAGAATCTTCCATTTTAAACCTGTTTAATACCTTCATAATATAGTTAGATTGATCCAAAGTTATTTTATCTTTTTCTTTACATACTCTCATTCCCAAGAAAACTTGAACTTGACCTAAGTCTGTCATTTCAAATTCGTTAACTAATCTTTGTTTTATTTCTTTACTCTCCGTAGGTGAAGCTGAAAACAGGAGAATGTCATCGACATATAATGCTAATATCACCAATCTGCCTTGTTGAGATCGAAAATAAACACACGGTTCCACTGAAGTTTTATGAAACTTCATCTTCTTTGTAAGGAAGCCATCTATTTTGTCATACCAACATTTTGCAGCTTGTTTTAGACCGTATATGGATTTGTTTAATTTGTATACCTTGTTTTCCTTCCCCTTTACAACAAATCCTTCTGGTTGTTCCATTACTATATTCTCATTAAGATTTCCATTTAAAAAAGCGGTTTTTACATCTAATTGGTCAATATTTAACTCATATTCTGCAGCAATGGCAAACAACATCCTGATTGTTGAATGACGAACAACTGGAGCAAATGTTTCTTGGTAGTCAATGCCATATTTTTGTGTAAACCCCTTTGCAACCAAGCGTGCTTTATATTTTAATATTTCTTTGTTTAAGTCACGCTTTATTTTAAATACCCATTTGCATTTAATAGGTTTTTGTCCCTCTTTTAAATCAGTCAGAGTCCAACACTTATTTTTATTAAATGAATCATACTCATCTTGCATTGCCTGTCGCCACTGGTCAGCATCTTCTCTGCTATTCAGTGCATCATGTGCTGTCAATGGCTCGTCATTTCCACAGCACAAAGCCATCGCCATGCTTGCAAGTTCGCTTGAGTCGATCGATGCATTCGGAGTTTCAAAACTTGTATCGGAATCCTCGAGTTCCAGTGTTGATGACCCTGGAATGTAAGTTATATCCAAAACATCATCTGGGCTTGAAAGAGAGTCCTCTCCTTCGTCAGTGTCAACCATGATTAGCTCTTCCCTTCTCTGCTTTGACTTAGTTAATATGTCATCAGAAATATCAGAGTGACTATCATCAATTGCTTCCGACTCGGGACTTAATTGGTCTGATTGATTTACTTGTTTTGTATTGTCAGTATTAAATGTGACAATATAGTCATTATTTTCATCATGTGACATATTACCATTACTTTTTGATATAAAATTATTTTCAAAAAAGGTAACATCTCTTGCTTTAATGCAAGTACTTGGACATTCTGGATCTATAAGTCGAAAACCCTTACTCTCCTCACAGTACCCAACAAAAATATACTTTTTACATTTTGAATCAAATTTCTTTCTGTTTTGTATTAAAGCATAAGCTAAACAACCAAAAATTCTAAAATGACTGATATCTACCTTTTTTCCTGTCCATTTTTCTTCTGGTGTTGTCCCCATCACGGCTTTTGTTGGTGTTCTGTTCTTTATGTAGACTGCTGTCTGCACCGCTTCTGCCCAGAACCGGTTGTCTAGACCCGCATCCTTCATCATGCACCGAGCCTTTTCAACTATAGTCCGATTTGCTCTTTCACTAACTCCATTTTGAGCTGGTGAATACGGTATTGTGGTTTGATGCACAATCCCGTGCTCCCCAAGGAATGCCTGAAATTGATTATTAGAGTATTCGCAACCATTGTCACTTCTCAAAATCTTAATTTTCTTATTTGTTTGATTCTCTACAAGTGACTTAAAAATTTTAAACTTACTAAAAACTTCACTTTTATATTTTAGAAAATAAACAAACGTTCTACGGGAGCAATCATCTGTAAAAGTCAAAAAATATTTTGCTCCACTAAAAGAAGACTGTGGCATAGGCCCGCAAACATCAGAATGCACCAGCCCCAATATTTCATTTGACCTATTTTGACAATTTTTAGGGAAAGGTAATCTACATTGCTTCCCCTGAACACAAGCTATACATGATTGATAGTTAGTATCATCATAATGAATGCCTGTAACCATACCTCTTTTCATGACATTCGTGCTCCGTATGTTTAGATGTGCAAGTCGTCGATGCCATGTCTGTTGAGATTCTTTACAGCCTGTAGTAGCCTCCTGAGACACTGTCGTCGGCCTTACCTCAGCCGAGCTCCCGGCCTCACCTGTAATGTCAGCTATCAACTGCGAAGTCAACACATTTTCTGAAACAGGGCATGTTATGGCACTTTCCGATACAGCATTACATGTTAAGGAATCTATTGTGTCTAGTTGATACACATTATTAACATGACTAGCTGTTGCTATAACTTCACCATCATCTAAAACTTTACAACTTTTATAATCAAACAACACTGCAAAACCCTTTCTAGCCATTGCGCTTACTGACAAAAGATTTGCCGTTAACTTAGGGACAAAATACACTTCACTTATTGTCTTTATACAGTTCTGTAGACGTACTTTCACAGTTCCTACACCAACAGCCGATAGTTCATCACCATTTGCAACATTTACTTGGACAGGTTTTATTGAAACAAAGTTACAGAACAGTGTTCTATTATTACACATGTGATTTGTAGCTCCGGAATCAATGCACCATGAGTTTCTATTTACAGAGACGGAGAGAGCCGTCAATAATGCTTTGTCCTTTACATTGCTTCTTTCCTTATACTGTTTATTACCCTTTTGAGGGCAATTCTTCATAATGTGTCCGCTCTTTTTACATTTGAAACATTTAGGAAATTTCTTTACAGCCAAAGCCGTTATAGCTTCATTTCCATCTCGTCTCAGGTGTTCCTGCAGCAATTTTGCTTTAACTGTCTCACTCGATAACTTCAAATTATTCAAATTTTTCTAGAGTCATGATCAAAGGGTCATAGTCAGCTGGCAACCCGCTTAACATTATAACCGCTACAAAATCATCGTCCAATGGTGAACCAATGTCACTTAATTGTTGAACTATCTCGGTTATTTTGGATAAATACATGTCCATGTTTCCGCTCTCACTCAGTTTCATTCCAAAAAGACTTCTCAATAGACTTAACCTCCTACATAATCCTTTGTCTTCAAAAGCTTGTTTTAAATTGTTCCAGGCTTCAGACGCAGATTTAGCGTTTCGTACATGAGGATAAGCTGATGATTGCACCGACAAACAAATCTTCGCCAATGCCTTTAAATCCTTTTTGGGATCCTTGCCGTCTGGGCA
Source organism: Eudonia mercurella (assembly GCA_963082485.1). NCBI lineage: Eukaryota > Metazoa > Arthropoda > Insecta > Lepidoptera > Crambidae > Eudonia > Eudonia mercurella. Next base: position 6,995,469 of record OY720026.1, read on the forward strand.
GTCTACGGCATCCCACAAATCCTCGTGCACCAAGATCATTCTCATGCAGAATTTCCAATTGTGGTAGTCAGCGATTCCTTTCAATCTTTCTATTGGAAACGATGTCGTGGTTCCGCCCGCGCTGGCCATGATTTTCAGATCTTCTTTGCAATGAGGTTACAACGCCAAAACGTGTACGACAATTTGGAAAATTTTTGCAAATTTCTAAAAATATACTATTATTTACGCCGTATTTGATCACTGGGCCCATAACCTGATGGATTATGGAGTAAATAACAAGAGATTTTAGGTAAAAACAGAGATGAGCTTTATTTGCGTGAAAAGTACACCGCACGCCATTAGGGCTAACCACAGAGAGAGAGTTTTGACAGTCGAGGGCACGTTTACATAGGTAGTCAAAACGCAAACCGATTGACGTTACATTTTTGTTTACAAAGTCTTCCAACATAGCCAATACCAATCAATTGTGCAATGACTTGATTTCAATGACGGACACCTTTGCCCAACTGTGGGACATTATATAGGCTATTACTTATTGCACTGCTGTATTGCCATTGCATACTTTAAAAATAAATACTTAACCCTTACTGTAGACTATGGCCTATTCAATAAAACTCCATAATATCGATATCTCTGCTGATTGGAGCCAAGTTCCGTGTCCGTCGTCGTGAAACAGATCGTAAACCGCCGCCGTAGGAACACATACACAACATGAGAGTAACGGAAAATTTATCGGTTCTGCAGCACCGCACTTGGTGCCTTGTGTCTTGAGTGCACACTCCATAAAGTTGTGCCTTTTTCTTCTTACTTTTATTCATCACACTAATCACATTAATTTTATAAATGCGAAACTGTGTGTAGGTATGTGTGTATATTTGTTGTTTCTTCACGCTGCAACGGATCGATGGATTTGGATGAAATTCGGCATACAGATAGTTTATAACCTGGATTAACACATAGGATACTTTTTATCCCGATATGCCTACGGGAACGGGAACCACACGGGTAAAACAGCGGGCGGCCGCTATATTATAAATGCGAAAGTTTGTGTGTATGTGTGTATATTTGATGCTTCCTCACGCTGCAACGGATCGATGGATTTGGATGAAATTCGACATACAGATAGTTTATAACCTGAATTAACACATAGGATTTTTATCCCGATATTCCCACGGGAATGAATGGAAACTGTCAAAGCGGTTCGGAAGTCCGCCGGGTCCTAGTGGATAATAAATTACACTAATCAGAATTAACGCGTGTGCTTTTAAGAGAACATAAGGTTGGTTAGTACCAAAAGTTATTAAATGACAAAGATATTATTAACGCTACTGTGGCTGAGTGGCAATGGCAAAGTGCTCGGCCCGATACTCGAAGACCCCGGGTTCAAGTTACAATGGCCAATGCAAAGCCTACAAAAGTACATGCTACTAGCTGACCCAGCGGACTTCGTACCGCTTTGACAGTTTCCATCGTTGAGTTAAATATAATATATCAATGGTTTCCATGACAACAAAACAAACAAATCATTTTGTATTGCAAAATTAAATTGTCATATTTTATATATTTTTTTTTAATATAGCCTATGTTACTCAGCGCTAATGTAGCATTGTAATGGTGAAAAAATTTTTTAAATCGGTCCATTAGTTTATGAGTTTATTCGTTGCAAATACATACATACTTACATACTTACATACATACATACATACATACATACATACATACATACATACATACATACATACATAAATGCATACATATATACATACATACATGCATACATACAAAAATACAAAGGTTTCCTCTTTATAATATTAGTATAGACTAGACAGTAGCTCTATGTGCAGTGTATTATTTCAAAAAGTGATGTGTTAAAATAAGGTTTTCTTACTTTCCGAAAATGGGATCTGTAAATTATTCTTAACTACAGTAAAACGCTGTCAATAGTACAAAACTATATTTTTTTATTAGCTTATGCTGTGTCCCACTGCTGGGCAAAGGCATTCCTTCTAAGGCTCCACTCTTCCCTATTATCGGCCACCTCATACCACTCCGGCAAAAAAGTGGTCAAGTCCCCCCCCCCCATCTCCTCTTTGGCCTGCCTCGTCTCCCGGTGTCCATCACATGGCACCCTGTCAGTGGCGATCTTCGACTACCTCTCTGGGCTCATGCGGCTAACGTGTTATTAAAGTACTAAACTAAACTAATCTAAACTATTAAAGTTTTTAAATTAACTTCTGTACCACACTAGCGCATATTGCAGTGTGCACTATCCCCCCGAATCGCCGGACATTTTTCACCTTTATTAAGAAACAGTGCAGTGTCTGAATTATTCAACGCGACTTAGCCGGGACGACTATTATTTTATGAGAGCCCTGTATAATTTTGACATTCGGACAAATGCAGTGGATACTCCATTCAGTGGTTATGGAGGGGCATATGGACATCGTTGGCACTGATTTCTTTCTACATTATGTACTAAACGAGTTCGATGGCGAAGTGCTTAATGCTCTCGGTCGTTTTCTGAAGTTAAGCAACTTTCGCAGAAGCCGGTCATCGGATGGGTGATCAAAAAGTTTACGAGCTCTTCCGTGCTTCGAGAGGCACGTTAAGGATGCCTAAGCAGTCGTGAACAACCACCAATACGCACTGGTCCCCCGTGGTGGTTTGTAGCCCGTTCTCCCCATTCCGTCAATGGGGAAGGCTCGTGCCCCAGAAGTTGGGACACAAAATGAGCTGATGATGATTAACCGAGTTGAGCACGTTTCTTGAACAGTCTATAATAGTCTATATAAACTAGTGGTCGAAATTCGACTAATTTTATTAAGGCTGTACGGATTGTATCCTAAGCAATAAAAAATTAAAAAAGATAGAATGTGAGTTTGGATTGGCATTGACAGATGTCGGCCGCATTAAAGACAAACAATACGTGTATGTCAAATACATAAGCGTGTGTGTCAAATACATGGTAGTGTGTGTAATGTTGTTTTTATTGATTTATTGTATTTTTTATGCATAATTTAAAAAAAATATTAACTTTCGGATAACCTTCTCTATATAAACTATAAGTGTGCGAAATTTCATACTCTTCCGTCCGCGCAATTTTCGTAAAAACGGGTACAACGTTTTTGCTTCACGTATTAATATAAAGATTATGTGCTTTTCAATTATTTTTATCGCATTCACTTGTTATCCTATAATATGTACCTAATATGGACTGTGAAAGGAACATTGTAAAATAGCTGTATGAAAAGCTGTTTTTCAGTTTTGTTTGTTTATTAATGTTATAATGTTTGTTTTGGTATGTGCTGCATAATACCTGATTGTTTTGTTTTAGTACCGCAGAGTTCAGTAAATATTTGCTGTTTTTTTTTTTATATATATTTTACGGGTAAGCACAGTGCCTTGATCTCACCTGATGTTAAGTGATGATAAAGCCAATGATGGAAGCGCACTTCACCCGGGACCCTCAACTAGTGAGGTACTGGCTATCCTATCTCTAGCTGCCGGAACACAACAATGCTACAAACATTGATGTTATGGCGACATATTTAGATAAGATGGTGGTAGCTAGCCAGGCGGACAAATAAGTCCTACCACCAACCAAACCGAGTACACAAAGATGTACCCCCCGCTGGGAATCGAACCCGGGACCTCTGGGTCTAAACCGGTGGTCTTAACCACTAGACCACAGAGGCGATTAAGTTTTCATTATATTTAAAAAATAAAGTAAAAATATTTAGGGGAATATAGATTTATGTGTGTACTAGCTTTAGTTCGCGGCTTTGCTCACGTGGGCTTCACGACTTGTGTTTATTCGTTATAAAAGCCAAACTTATTAAAGGTAAATTTCATAAGGGAAGAAATAAGAGTTAGACAACTAAACATGTCACGTCATTTGATTAAGATTTTAATTTTTTATCATTAAAAGCCCACCCATGCGAGCTAGAATTAGTAAAAAGTGTCTAACACAAAACAACGTATTATAGATCACTCTGTATAAGTAATTTTGGTACGTCTTGTCATTCCCTACTTAAGGGATCATATTCCAAAAATCCTGAAACACTTCATAATTTCTAACTAGGCCAAATACCGAAATTTAAGGAATGACTGATTTTCATACAAACTTTCCACCCTTATTCCACCCCTCTAGGGAAGATTTTTCGGAAAATGCAAAAAACACGTCATTCATTATTTTTATCGAAAAATCTATAGATCGAATAAATTATTCATTTTTGTAATAGACAATACTTTAAAAATAACAATTTACCCAAAAAAAACTTCCCTCTTTTACTCCTCTAAAGGAAAATAAACAAAATCCTGAAACACGTCATTCTTTATTTCTTTTCAAAAGCTAAATATCAATTTTCATGTATTTTACTTCAAAACTGACGGACTTTCATACCAACGTTCACCCCCTATTTGACCCCCTTAGGGTAAGATTTCCGTAAAATCCTTTCTTAGTGGCTGGTTACGTCATTCAATTAACTAAATTTCATCTAATTAGCTCCAGCGGTTTTGGCTCGGCGATAATGAATCAGTCAGGACAAGTCATTATATGTATATAGATTGAATATTTACAGGCAACATACGTAGTCAATAACATTTAACTACAAAACGCAAAATATTCCACTTGCAATAAAAATAACTTAAAATAACCAACGGTGAGGAACTCGATGGCGCAGTGGTTAACGCGCCCGGTCTGCGAGTGCTGAGGTTAAGCAACTTTCGCAAAGGCCGGTCATCGGATGAATGACCAAAAATGTATCATCTCGAGCTCCTCCGTGCTTCAGAAGGCACGTATTGCCGTTGGTCCCGGCTGCATTAGCAGTCGTTAACCACCACCAACCCGCAGTGGGCCCGCGTGGTGGTTATAGCCCGTTCTCCCTATCCATCCATAGGGAAGGCTCGTGCCCCAGCAGTGGGGACATAAAATGAGCTGATGATGATGATGATGAACCAACAGTAAGATCTTTGTATGGAAAGAAAAATATTGAGTTAGAGGGAGTAAACTAACTGCTAACAGTTACAGTATGTAAAACAAAAAAATATTGCTAATTTATATACATTAGCGGAACACTTTATTTTCTATACCTGGTGGTATAGAGTTGTACAGAGTTACGCTTGACAGTTTTGTAATGCATGCCGCCAGCTGATCAAAAGATGTCAAGGCTAACCAAAATTTTGACATATAGAGATTTTTTCAACTAGCATTGGAAATACCAATCAAAAACATAATTCTAACACTTTTAATATAAATGTATTTTAATCGAGTACGGTTGATATTGACTCTCTCTGTTAATTGTAAACAGGCTTAAATACTTATTAAAAAAATGTTACCAAAAGCAACAAAAATAAACTCCTTACTACTAAAACGTGAAATCGAAAATAGCAAACCGTAACGAGCGATAGACCCGCCGATTGGTATTCATAGTTGTTCCGCCCGCCCAATAATATGCTAAGCGCGACTCTGTTCACAAGTGGAGACGGTTAGCCGTGTCTGGCGCGACGCCAACGACACCTGTTGGCTAGGACGCGATGTTAAGTTCTTTTTTACACACCGCCTGATCGATGACACCGTCTTTGTGATGATTCTCAGGGTTTCGATTCTATTATTTTAAAACGTCTAGAATCGTGTCTATGTGTGACTATGGATACACCAAGATACGATTGTGAATGTTATTAAACAGCAAAATCGAGGCCCAGCGTTGTTTTATTCGGTTTAGTTGGTATTAAACCTAGTAAAAGACCGCTTTGCTAGCTATTACTATTAGTAAGTCTGTCGCCGTTACAACAATTCAGGGTGAAATGCACTATCGCCTTCGGCTCGCCCTTATCGTGACGACTCTGTTTATAGTCGTTCCGCCCGCCCAATAATATGCTAAGCGCGACTCTGTTCACGAGTGGACGCGTGTTGGCTAAGTCGCGATGTTAAGCTTTCTTTTTTACACATCGACTGATCGATGACTTCATCTTTGTCATAATTATTATTCATTCGATTTCGTTTTTGTTTCTTTTCGTTTTTACGAAAACGAAAATTAGTGTGGCATTGAAGCAACGCCTCCTGGCGACATACGAGAAGAGTTACAATTTTGCCATACAAATTCTCGTTTTCGTTAACGTGATCGAATGGCGAATGAACCTCGCACTAGGCAGGCTGGGCATTGATTCTACTATTTTAAAACGTCTAGAATCGTGTCTATGTGTTGCTATGTAAACCACTGCGATGCGATTGTGAATGTTTTTAAACAGCAAAATCAACCCCCATAGTAAAACTGATTACCACCGTATTATTTTAGTTTGTCGCCATAATAACATTAACATATGCACACCTAAAAGACGTCCTGAATACAAAATATTTTGAGACGATTCAATAGCGCTTATCTTATATGTTTACATTAAAAAGATTTATTTTATTTAATTTTATTGCTGTGTTTTTTAGTTTTTATTTATTTATGATTTAAATGATTGAATGACATTAAAAAACATTACCTTAGTGGTATTTCGTAGAGTGGTAAATGAGGATTCCGGGTGCAGTTCGCTTCTGCCTCTGGCATTATCACGGCGACTCTGTTCACGAGTGGAGGCGGTAACTCGTGTCTGGCGCGACGCCAACGACACCTGTTGGCCGGGGCGCGATGTTAAGTTTTTTTTACACTCTGTGTAACATCCTTGTGGCAAGCTTAACTACTACAAGCATCACTAATACAACTAATTACGTACTTGGATATTTACAAAAACACAAATGTTGAAAAAATTTCCACGAGCAGGATTTGAACCTGCACCCTTCTGACATTCCGGGTCAGGTGCTCTTCCAATTGAGCTATCGTGGTTCTAACCAGCCCGCCGAAATTATTCAACACTTTTTTCTTTTTAAGCCAAAGGCGCCCATTCAATGTCAACAACTACCGTCATTAACATCCGATCATAATATTTTTACAAATATTAAAGATCAGTTAAGAAATAAGCAAGCTATTTTATAAAATGTTCAAAATGATTTTTAAAGCAAATTTTGTTGCGAACAAATTACAAAAACACAAATGTTGAAAAAATTTCCACGAGCAGGATTTGAACCTGCACCCTTCTGACATTCCGATATTTAGTTTTATTTAATTTGTGACATCTTTTAAAACAAATTGACGCGCTTAGATTGCGACTTGCAGGTTCAGTAAAAAAAAATTTTATATTAAACATATTGTGTTATGATTCCACGCCTTGTTGAGGCCTCCGGTGACTACTATGTGGTGATGCGGTACTACTATTAAATAAACGCTAATCTTAATTAATAACGTCGCCAATCATCACACTCAACCTAACAAAGCTTTTAATTTGTGATGCGCCATAAACATTGGGTATTACAACCATCCATTGGCCAAAGAATGTAATAAGATGCACCGTATCTCAAAGATATTGAACGTTAAAAAATGTTTTAGGTACTAGCCGTAACGGCTTCTCGTGGGCATTAACAATTTTATGTCGCTATCACAACCTGTCAGGGGGAACACAACAGTTTGGGAGAAGGTTCTATTGACCTGTTTCAGCCGCAGATATCCCAGGTTTGATACCCGGTGTGTTGGTAGTAAAGCTTGTTAGTTTGGCTGGCTATTTATCTAGTCTAAGTCTGTCGTCTTAACAATAAAGTGAGTTAGAAGCATGTGTAATAAACAATTTGTTTACTAACGCATCATTGAGAAAAGCAATTTAAAATTAGTGTTCTATAAAAGCACAATAGTTTGTCTGAAAAATCAAGGAGTTTCTAGAAAAAAAAACGAATAGTTTTACTAACTAGTTCGCAGTGACAATATGAATGAATATGAAAGTGAATCCTATTTACAACACAAAGCAATACTGACTGAACAATATTTATTTCCGAAAATTATAGTTAACAAAAGTACTCAATGTGAAAAGTAGATTCCAAAAGATATATAATTGTCAGTTCCCAGTAGTCGAGGATCTCGGGTGAAGTACGCTTCGTCCTTCGGTCTTACTTACTGCCAGTTGAAATGTGGCCAAACGCTATCCCGCTATGACCACCAGGTAAAACGAAGGCCAGCTGCTTTCGCGTACTGAAAAACCATACACCAACCAAGGGGATCCCTAAAAATTCATCGGACGAAGCGACGCGTAAACGTCGCTCAACGTTGTTGTATAATTCGAAATATTCTAATTAAGCCGCCAGCTGTCTTGGGTTTTTTTTTTAATTTTGTCGAACTACACCGTCAGATGACGGAGAGACGTTGGCCCGGACAAAGTTGTGACCTCGCCCATCCCAGCTTGTAAGATAGGGCTGTTTCTTACAATAATAAACGTTAATGAATTCCATACAGACTAGAGACGACCGGTTTGGAAATGTTAAAGGGTTTCTTTATTCCGGATAGGGATATTGGTTTGCCTTCATCTCACCTCGTGGTTCTCCATGAGGTCTTAAAGCAATATAGTACAAACAAAGTATAATAATACTGCTTTAAGAGCTCCATGATTAGGGCTCTGATTGTGAGAAAGAATTTTGTTTAGTTTAGTAAAAGTTATATTAATTATGTTGTTGCAATTCATTTCCAGAACTGTAAGTGTTCTTGTAATAGCAATGGCAAATTCCGGATAATTGTTCACAAATATTACTCTGACTTTTGGTCTACGAATCTGTTTGTGACAGAATCTGTCTCGAATTAAGCCTTCGTAATAGGGCCTCCGGTAGAGATCGGCCATCTCCATTGACATTTATATCTATTGGTTTCACATTTCTAGTTATCCGATTCTTATTAGGATGCGGTTAGGGCCCTTAGCGTCACAGAATATTTATCTAATGGCCCTCTTGACGCCCCAAGCTCTCTATTCCAAATCCACTGTGAGCATATCCAAGTCACCATCACAAGGGATTTTGCAAGTAAAGTCTTCGATTTTAGAATTAGTTTTAGTTTGGTTTTGTGCAGAAAAATAGCTGTGATTGAGAGTAACTGTAATTGTGGTTGATTTTCGAATGCAGTTTTACTGAACGTCAACATCGATGACATGGTTCCTTCAAACTCATTTTCTTCTTTTGAATTTTAGAAAATCCTGAACTATAAGAAAAGTTCTTACTTCCTCATGCCAACCCATATGTAGCGTGGTCTTAAAACTTAGATACTACTTATACTTACGTACATTGACTAACATTGATATTAGCTTCAGGCTCTTAAGTAGCGGCTAACGGTGTCCCATAGCATCCAAGTCTCCAGGCGTATTTGATCTCGCTAACTCCGACATTATGCAATGTGAAAGTCATGTTAAAAGCTGTTGTAAGTATAAGCTACCTTTAATTTTAAAGTAACTCCGGTCTGTCATACCTACAGTGACGTCAAGAAATACAGATACAAAATGGAAATGGCAATTGTTATTTCCGTACGTATATTTAAATTTAAAATATTGACACAGCTTCCATCTCTCGCATTCGATTACCGGTTTTCAATTCGCTTTAACAGTGCTTGTTGCCCTCTGGGCGTGCACAAAAACATACAGTTCATAATTCACGTGAAAAACGTCATCGGAAACAATGCCGAGCAGAATGGACGATATGAAAGCGATTTCGGATCAGAAGTTAAATCAAATTGTGAAATATTTATAAAATACAAAAAATATTTATAAAAACCAGGGTCTTCAGCAATCCGGACGGCTGCACTGTCCATTAGCCATCCCGGTAGCACATTGGTCAGTGCAGCCGCCCGGATTGCGGAAAACCCAAGTTCGATTCCAGGCTGGGTCGGTAGGCATTAAATTTTTTCAATGTATTTTATAAATTTAATTCAGCTTCAGTGCAGCAATTAGCACTTAAAAATCAAACGTAAAATCAAATTGTGAACTTCAAAAGTGGTGCCCACCGGCCATTCGTTACATACGCTCGCACAGCGATTGCTTATCGCCGCCGGTAATACGTTCACTAATTTTAAAATTAATTAATATGACGTGAAAAGTGTAGTCGCAAAATGTATTAAATATCTTGCCGGCTCATTGAGTTTTAATCTCCAATGTACCAAAAATTTTGGTAGAGTTGCTTTTAAAGAGACTCATATCTTGTTAATTAAATCTGCTCGATGGGGTGCCTTTGGGTGAGAGTTCTTAGCCGCTACGAAGGTACAATGCTTGGAGATTTCAGGCATTGGAAAGCCTTAATTTAAATTTGTCTAAGAGGACGACGAGAACAAGCGCTGGTTTATTAAGCTTTTTGTCTTTAAAATAATATGAAGACACCCCGCGTTCATTGCGGAGTTAGTGACTTATTAATTACGAGAATATAATCATTTTATAATATTTTCTTTATTGTTATTACTACCATTTTTATTAAACTATTCATTCGTGGACGCGTTTAGGCATATTGGGAGATCGGGCCAAAACCCACTACGCTGGCCTAAAACAGGTCGACGACAACGGGGACGTGCCTCAGAAATAACAGAGAACCGTAAAACAAAAGGCAACGATAAAGCAACAGTTACGAATATACATGTATCTGACGCTACTTACCTAATAGAAGCGCCTTACTATTCACAAACGTATGAAGGGCCTTTGTGCAAAGTAAATTGTGTTGACTTCAAAAGGTAAGGTAAAAGAAAGAATTACCAAGTTGGGCGATAAGTAAATAATCCTTTGTTACGGTCAGTTAATGCGTGTACCTTTTGGGATGTTTGATGGATCGCAGCGAGATAAGGCCGCCTTTGAAACTCATTAACGAAAGAGATTCGCGCTCAATATTTATAGAAGTTGTGTTAAACTTTTTATACCCCTGTGTGTGGTATACTTTTAAATGGGCTATTATATTCAGATAAAGCATCTTACGCACGGGGGTTTTATATATTTTACCATACTACATATCTATATATTAATACGTGAAGCAAAAACTTTGTACCCCTTTTTACGAAAATTGCGCGGACCGAGGAGTATAAAATTTCGCACACTTATAGTTTATATAGAGAAGGATTGCAGAATGTTAATATTTTTTTTTAATTATGCATAAAAATACATTAAATCAATAAAACAAACATGACTCACACTACCATGTATTTGACACACACGCATATATACTCTTTTAAAAAATTCAAAATGGAAGAGGAGCGGCTGATATCTGTCAATGCCAATCCAAACTTACATTCTATCTTTTATAATTTTTCATTGCTTAGGATACAATCCGTGCAGCCTTAATAAAATTATGGTCGAATTTCGACCACTGGGCGACCACTAGTACAACATAATTACAGAAGAGATGTAACATAGTAAACGTACATCACGTAGGTACTCTAGCTTTCCTCGCACCTGGACTCTGCTTCTGCTTACCATTAGGTAGATCACTCTGATCTGCCTAATGGTAATTTTTTTAACATTTGCCTTACTTTCTGTAAAAAAAAACACCCTAAATGTAGTTTGTTAATCGACTACTAAATCGATTTTAGACAATTTTATAAAGGCAATAGGCTATTTTTTCTTGTTAAAAGGGGTCCTCAAATGAAACAATCGATACAGGAACAAAACTCAAATATGTTTACTATGAGTGTGAGTACGAATTAAATTATGTTAAAATATTGGCTACTTATGTAAACGGCGAAGTCGAAGCCGAAGAAGGAATTAATCAACGCTATCTAGTTTGTAAAATAAGAACTAAAATTGACAATAGTACATAAATCACTTATAAAATACAGATATGTTATTAGACATTTCTAATAAAATATAGGAAAATTTAAATTTTTTGATAGGTTTTGGGCCTCTATCTGTATTTCAGGATTGCTAGAAAGTGCTGGTTTAGTATCCTGTTCGTGAAATTTTGGTCGAAGCATTTGTGATATACAATTTCTCATTATTCGATGATGTTTTTTTAAATATTTTTAATGAACTTTAACGCCGTAAAAATAACAAATGACGGAGTTAATTAATGTCGTGTAAAATTAACGTGAAATGCCTTATGTAAACTGCAATATGTACACAATTTTTTAACACAAAAGCAACTACTTCTTTAAATGAAATTGAAAAATAATGTTTCCATCACATAATAATAAATGCATAAAAAACTTTTTACGGGTTAACGGAAATTTGTGGCTTTAAAACAACCAAGCAGCATTAAGCCGAACGTTCGGCTTAATAAATGTGTCATTCGGAATGTTCGTATTCGGAACATCACCAGTCATTTTACAGAATAAAAAAAAAATATTTCGCGATATAATCCCCCGCGAACATACGGGGGATAATTGGCTCTATCAGTCGCTCGCCGAACTTGTTTCTTAATTCTCTTTGACGCGACGTGAAGCTTTTATAAAACTTGTATAGGTACGAGTATATATGTCGGTATCAAAGTAGGGTAAAGCCACCAAAGAGTACGCACTACCAAAGAGTACGTATTCATATACAAAATTCTATTTTCCCTATTGGTAAACACACATTCATGGGATTAATAAATACTACGTACCACATTGACTCCATGCACACGTTATGTCACAGGCAAGTAGTATCTAACAAATTTAATATTATTCAATTAGTAGCACTGCGGTACTCTTTGGTAGTGCGTGCTCTTTGGTGGCTTTACCCTACGAGTATTACTATAGTGAACAATTAGTAACGTTGTCTTTGAGTATCATCATTATAACCAAAAGTAATATAAAATTGATACGTCTTATGTTTTTTTTGGGGATGATAACTTTAAGTTCCTATATCGATCTATATCCATCCATCTATTATTATTAGGTAAATATGAAATGAATATCTGAGAGTGTAATACTTATTTTTTTTTATTTAAAAAATGCTTTTTATAAATTAGTTATAAATTAAACGTAAAACTTAAAAATTAAAAGAATAATATTTGACAATTCTTGCAAATGAGATTATATCTATAATTTATCAAAAAAATTAAATTGTATAATTAATTCTAAATAATGCTAAAATGTATAGCTTTATTTCAAAAGTGGTGAGAGGGGTCCTCGATGTCTTTTTTTAACAAAAAAAGGAGGTATGCTAAAAAGAGGTTTACAAACAGAGGGCCGCGGTCGAGACCGCAGGAAGCGCTCTACTGCCTTTGTTTGCGACCCGCATGCCCTCCGACACTTGTTCAAAATTATTTAATTCCCAGATTAAATGGCGAGGATACTATTATTTATACTGTTGTAGATGCATTTATTTATGAAGCTGTCAAAAAGAGCAGAGGTGACCAAAAGAGGTGACAAAAGGTCATCGGATGGGTGACCAAAAATGTACCAAAAATGTATAAAAATGTATAGACTCAACAGTAGACTCAACAGTTTTCTTAGGTATAACCCTTGATTCAAAACTTCAATGGAATCCTCATATTACGAAATTGGCCGGCAAACTCAGTTCTGCTGCTTATGCCATTAGAAAAATAAGGCAGTTAACAGACGTTGAAACTGCTAGAACAGTTTACTTTAGTTATTTTCATAGTGTCATGTCGTATGGCCTCTTACTGTGGGGAACAGCGGCTGATATTGAAACTATATTCATTTTACAAAAACGAGCAGTAAGAACAATCTATAGACTAGGTTCAAGAACTTCTTTAAGAAATCTTTTTAAAGAGATTGGTGTGTTGACAGTGGCTTCTCAATTTATTTATAATTGTATAGTTTTTGTACGTTGCAATATCAATTCATTTACCAAACACGGTGACGTACACAATTTTAATACTAGAAGTAAGACAAAACTTGTGATGCCACTGTTCAGGTTACAGAAGGTCCTTGGTTCTTTCTTGGGGCAAGGTATACACTATTATAATAAAATACCAAACACTGTACTAGATTTACCTCTAGATAAGTTTAAAAAACATGTAAAGTATTCTTTACTTAAAAAAGGTTATTATACAGTCAGAGAATATTTAGATGATAAAACAGCCTGGCTATAATAAGAAACGCATACTTTACTACTTTTTATAATAAAAAATTATACTGATATGATAGCCTTTATAAACAGTGTCCTACAGATAACAAATAGCGTTACGTTAAACATTTCAATTAGTTTTGATTTAGAGTAGCTTGGGTGTGTCATGCTCTCTTTATTGTCTCTGCGGTGGTGGCATGTGCGTCGGGTCGTTACGTTCCCTAAAATATGGTTGAGCGAAGCGATGGCTGATTCATTATGTCATACTCGTGAACGGGTGCCGCCTGTGGAGGCTGGTCTGCTCTTGCATACTTGTCTTAATTTTATTATTATCAACTATAGTTCAACTTTGTTTTTTCTTAGACAGGTTTTGACTTTTACTAGTACTGTATGACATTGTAAAAAATTTAACTGGTAAATGGTGTTTTTGCAAACTATTTTTTTTTCTCATGTGATTGTCCTTTATATTATGTGTTTTTTTTATTTGTGATGGAAAATGTCCTTTTATGATAGGGCATTTTCCAATATTTTTGACGATGTAAGGGAGAAAAGATCTGGACACTTGCTGAGTTTCTTGCCGGTTCTTCTCAGTACAAGATCTCCCGCCCAGAGTAGACTTACGAACCGATGGCATAATGACGTTCATAAGAGCTATTTGTAGCCTAAACTGAATAAATGATTTTGAATTTTGAATTTTATCATATCGACCTCCTCCGTGCTTCGGGGGTCCCGGCTGCATTAACAGCCGATGACAACCGCCAATCCTTACTGGACCCGCGTGGTGTTTTATGGCCCTAGCAGTGGGGACATTATAATGAGCTGCCAGACCAAAACATACTGTAAGCTCTTTCTGCATAAAAACGGAACGCACCTGATTAAATTTAAATGAGGGTACACTAGCTAATAACTAATTATGAGACGACTAACACCTCAGTCTCTCTGTGACCACGGACCCTGCAAAGGGTTCGAAACGTCAGCATAAACATTAATTAAAATTAATGTGTAAAATAAACGCGAGTAGATCCATAAAAGTTGTTTAATTTCAACATCACGTAAGTTATTTACTTACGTGATGTTGAAATGAAATTGAATTGAAAGGTACCGGCAATAAGCTCTCCAGCTTCACACGAAGTTTACTTACGTTTTATGTAAGTATTTGCCATACAATTATTTGGAAAGAAAGTGATGTGATGTGTAAGTCTAATAAATATCCCATAGTATCAAGTAAGTCTCCTTAATCCTTCAGCTCCCACCGCTGTACCGGCATTGCCTGCCTTAGGCAGCCGATACAAATACGCTGTAATAAGTATTATAACTGAAAATTAAAACTTCTCTAAAAACTTAACCTCTTTGGATTTTGTTATAAATCCTTTTTAGTGAAAGTTAAACCATCTAAGGAACCTACCTTCAAAATGTCTATAGTCTATAGCCGCTGATGCGAGCAGCACAAAACCCTCCGTGTGGCGATCCTAAGGGGAAGCCTTTGTCCAGTTGTGGACATCTTTTTGGCTGAGATGATGATGATGATGGTTTATATCAAAATTACTTATTGATCAATTGCAGAAAAAAAAGTCCATATTGACTGCCTGCAGAACGCGCAACCGCTGGACCTAGAATGGATTATTTTCCGAAATTTAATCGGTATCATAGAATTAGGGAGTTTACATGGGTCTAAAAAATAAAAATTAAAAAAAAAACAAAAATCCGCCTGCATAAAAAATAAACACTAAATAGAAAATCAACTGAAAAAGCCGGAACAAGTTAAAAATTCAATAATAATTAAATAATAATTACATAAAGCCAGCGAAATAAATCGAAACAATATCAAACATTTTCTATTTAGTTATTATTTTTTACGTAGGCGGGTTTTTTGTTTTTTTTTAATTTTTTTATTTATTTATGTCTTATTAGTTTTGACGCCCAATCGCTCTCTAATGAGATTAGGTCTAAACCCCTGCAGTGGGGCATACCTAATTATTATTATAATCGTAGACTGATGATGTATTTTTTTTAGTATTACGGTAATGATAATCATTATTATTGATATCCTTGTGTGTTGAGCTCTTTAATTAGATACCCATAATATAGTATTCGAAAAAAAATATTTGTTTTTCACTAAGTTTTTTTAACGTCACCTATCTAAGAACACTTGGGCAGCCAAGACAAATCTAACGATACTTCAATTATGTAAATTCGTTCAACGGTTCTGGAGATATGAGGTAATAAAAAATATATAGTACGAGTACATACAAGATACGCGCGAAAAACAATACCCTTCCTTTGCAGTCGGGTAATAAAAGGCGGGCAGTCGCTAGAATGCAATATTAAATTCTAATTTATTTTAACGAAAACAAACCAATCAAAACCATAACAAAACAACTAAAGGCTCACAACATAATAACAACCGGAGCACCGCGCTAATTGGAATGTAAAGCAGTTGGAAAATCAGGAACATCATTATCGCATCACGCTTTGTAAAAAGACTCCACTCGCGCACCGACCGATACACAAATATCACTGAAATGCATGAAACGTACGGGATACATAAAGAGAAATGGAAAACTGACCCTCCAGTTACATAAATACAAAACAGCCCCGGGCTTATGAGCGTGGTGTGGGATATGAGCGGAGAGCGTTAAATGTTATATTTTTTTTTAGTTTGGTCGACCTAGTATAGACAGTTTACAAATTATATGGGTCAAATTAAAATTAAACAAAGTCAAAAAGTCTAGAATAATTAAATACAAAACAGCCCCGGGCTTATGAGCGCGGTGTGGGATATGAGCGGAGAGCGAATTTAAATGTTATATTTTTTTATTTATTTTTAGTTTGGTCGACCTAGTATGGACAGTTTACAAATTATCATGGGTCAAATTAAAATTAAAACAAAGTCAAAAAGTCTAAAATAATAAGATACTTCATAGAATTGCTGTAATGTAATCATAGAATTGCTGTAATGTAACAAACTGAATAGATTACGAGTCAATTAAATAGAGAATTATATGTGCGTCATAATTATATATTCGATCGACTTATAGTTAATAACAGTTTGGAATATCAGCGCGTTGTTAGTTTAATTACGGATTTGTCAAATCATCATAAACCCACCTTGTAAGTGACTATGTTCGTAAAAAGCCTATTACATAAACAGATGAAAAGTGAGGTTAATTTACATAATTAATATATTTATTAATAGGAAAAAAATACCTATAAAAATTCTTACATCGACTCAGTAGATGTTTCTTCTAACAAACTATTTATAGGTGCTCATCTCTTTTGCTACATTAAAATTAAAATAAAGAGTACGAAAGGTATACAATTGAAACAAAATAAAAAGTACGAAATTACAAAATCTAAAGCCATTTGCATAATTAATTTAGTTGATTCCACACGCTGTAAGGTAGGTGTTTGCGCCAGCCACACCTACACGGCCATTGGGCTCCTGTATTTGTCTGTGCAACAGAATAAATAAATACTATTAAGGGTTCTGCGAAATGTTCATCGAATTTTTCTCTCGACCGACACGGCGGCTTATGGTAATGGTTAATTTATAAAAAGCAGGGACTTATTACACATTATACAGGATATTTGGTAATGTGTGTATAAACTCGAAACATCCAGCCATGCAACCAAGTAAAAAGAACACAGTGATACCTAATAGCCAAAACCATATTTAGGTAGATTTACATTTCCATGCAAAAACTTATACACTATTTTTATATAAAAATACAGTGAAGAAATTAAACGCCTACCCGACTCAGCCAGGAATCGAACCTGGGTCTTCCACAATCCGGGCGGCTGCACTGACCATAATGTTACCGGGAAGGCTGACGTAAGCGCTGAATTTTGTCACTGCTTTGCTTGCTGTAGCAATTAACACTTAAAAATATAAATAAAAAGTAAAAATTATACACTATTGTTCAACTTTGGCATGTTGACTACTGTTTTTTTGGACCATGAGGTTGACGATCAAGTACAGTGTTTCAGCGTTACCTAGGGTAGTCACTTTGCAATTTTCCTTTGTAACACACAACCTCGATATCTCGGCTTTAGTGTGCTTTTCAGGCACGTTCACAATTTTCCGGGGCTCTATGCACATGACCCTATCTGCCATATTCGGCATTATAGACGTATTACCAATCACCTTGTATAATATCTATATACAAACATATAAACACACAAAACATGTGTGTGTGTCGTGTGATCCATTTGGATAATAGAGCGGTATTGTGCTTTAAGTCGCTTCTTTGAATTTTATTGTTGAATATGTTGATTAAAATCATCTATTTTAACGGCTGAACTGTAATCTTTATATATATAAAACTTCTGTGCGTGTATATGTTATTGAACTTCTTCTAAACGGCGATTCTGTGTGTGTTCAAGTGGATTCGAGAATGGTTTAGATTTACAATTGGACCCGGTAGGTGGCGCTGCTATAGGGGTCCATCATAGGATGCGGGTGTTCTTAAGCGGACGAATGATTTGTTTGTTTTGTTGTCATGGAAACTGTCAAAGCGGTACGAAGTCCGCCGGTCAGCTAGTAATATATATTATAGTATATTTACAATATGTAACATAAATAACGCACACCCTGTTTAAAAACGTTGATGATGATGACGCTGCTGTGTTTTCGCGCTGCACCAGCTGTCCTTGCGTCTGGACTCCGTTTCCACATAACATCAGGTAGATAGAGTGGAGTCATTTGCCGAGCTAGGTATCTATTGAAAAAAACATATTTTTTTGATAACCAAATGAAATAAAAATAAATTTAATTGCTGTAACTCTTTCGTTGAGCAGTCAAAACAATTTGCAAACTTAGTAAATTTTATTTTTAAATATTTTTCTTTCATGTTGTGGTGGTCTTTTATATTTTTGTGTTTATTTGTAATGGAAAGTGTCCTTCTGTACCACGTTACAGATAGGGCATTTTCCAATATTGTGACGCTGTATAAGAAACGGTTCTTCTCAGTACAAGGTTTCCCGCCCTGTGTAGACGAACTGATGGCATAGCTAAATAAACTGTTGTTGTTGTTGTTGTCGGTCTGGTTGTAGTCGTAAAATGGCAGTAGTTAACCCTCACCAACCTGTATTAGGCCATCCAAGTGTAGGTACTATAGTCCAGTCTCGCTATCTGGCTTTCATACACTAAACATAACGAAACTAGAAAAATCAACTTTAAGCACAAAAGAATAAACACAATAGGTTCATTTTAATAAACCTCAAAATCCATCAAATCACATAATGTACATGAGAGTACCTAAGTATTCGTATTGTTAACATAATATTATTTAATCACAATAACCCTGATATCCGTTACTTTGATAGATTATGTTTCCAGCCCAGCCTTTATTGAAGAAAATCTACTATTTCTTCGCAATGGAATGTGTTATGGAGTAGTGGACTGTTTGATAATTTTTTGGAAACATGTAGTATTTTGTAAATATTTAATAAGTTTAATATAATACAATTATTCATGGAAAAATCACCGAACAACTTCAAACAAAAACCAATGACTCAAAAACAACTAACATCATGCCAAAAAAGTCTTAGAAAAAGTAAATACATTTCTCAATTTGAATAGCAAAAAAGGTTTGGACCAGCCAGTCGCCAACATTATGTTTGCGAAATATTTCGCTAAAAATACTCCCTTTGTATTATGTATTATGGATGGATACCTATCTATTAAGGTAAAGAAAAAAATACTTAAGTACTACGATAAACGTCACACTGGTCCGACATTTCATTATCATTGTTATTGGTTGATATTATTGGAACATGTTCGGTGCTGTGTTAAAATATCGAGTTTCAGAACATCGGTAACCCCTGCATCGTTCGGAGCAGTCCATCCATCAAGCTGGTATCAGTTCGCAAACATTGGCCCAATGTTCGCGGAACCTCAACTTTAAAAAGTTGCCAGTCAATAACGTTAAATTGAGCTCTCAAATAGAAAGAAAATTGTTATTTTTTTTACCCCAGCAACATCGGCCGATACATTGGCAAAATGAAAAGTTTCCCCATCAGCCGACTGACACATCGATTGGCGTTTACATCTTTGTAAAAGAAATGGTGGGAGCGAACGATGTTCAACCTTAAGCGTATAGTCATAAGCTGTTGAGGAGACATGCTAAAGTCGTGTTTTTCTGTGTTGATCGAGTGGATGTTTCCGTGCCGCCATCGGACTATTGGTGTGTAATCCATCATTTATGCACGGGCGTGAACAAAGGCGTACCAGACATCTAAATAGAGATGCGTAGCTGTTTGATAATAGATTCACTTATTGGTATTGTGTGGTAATAGGCGGTCAGGCCTATACGGTGTCTGTAGTGCGATGGTAATTGCTTTCATTGACATGCCGCAGCTTCCGCGCGGAGAATGCCCTGCCAATTAATTTGATACAAACGTTGGTAGGATAGGATGTAGGTCGATACTGTTTTGATGTCGTGCCTTTATATGTCCGGATGTCTTCAAATGTTCCGTGACTGTTCAAGAAACCATTGACGTACTTCTTTCGCTACTTACTATTACTATTGTAACGTTGTCGTTGCAATTTTTCCTACGTTATATTTTATGCTACCTATGCATTTTATAGCCTCCTTGGTAGTTTTAAAAACTATCTGTAAAACTTATATGCACGGTTCTGAAAAAGAATACTTTGAATTTCATATCGTTGTCATGGAATTTTATTTCAGTTTTCATATGATCAGTCTTTCAAAATTCTTCCGTATAACAACATTATTTTTATATAGTATCATCGATTGTTTAGTTATTATTTAAAATGAAAAACCTGTATCTATAAACAGGTAATTTGAATCCTATAAGAAATATTTGTAAGAAACGTTTTGGCTTAGACTATTTGAATATTAATTTATTGTTTTTCTCCTTTTAGGTTTTTCTGTTTTTTTTTCTTAGGTGAATCAACAGTAACAAAACAAGAGTAGCTATGCAGTTATACATCAGAAAACCAATGACAGAATGACAGATTTCAATTTTACCTGAATAAATATTTACCTGTGGATCTTCTGAGTTTTACTGGTCATTAGGCCACACTACTAATACTATTGTTAGTACTACTTAGGTACTGTGTCAAAATTGTTTATTGTTGCACGAACCAAGCTTATACTCATCATGTTAAGTTACATTGTCATGGTAAATGCGAAATCAATTAAGAGTGGCGAATATCAAAAAGATACAGCTTTTAGATTATTTCTAGTATAAAACTTCATTATGCACTTAGCATATAAAATGAGTAAACAAATGAAACTTTTCTTAGTTATATTTTATCTAGAATACAAAGTAGTGGTACCGACAATGTAGTTATGAGATCACGTAAAATCTAATTTTACTACTTATGGGTACTAAAACTTAATGAATTCGCTTCTTATAGTGACTCTTAACTTCTAAACTTAAACGAAAGTGACTCCAACTTCCAAATTAAAGAACAATTTAAAAAAAAGTAACTATATTTTATTTCATAAAGAAATATTTTGTCATTTCACTTATTTTTAATTATATCTGTTTGTGTTTAAGTTTAAGATCTTATTTTGTAATTATATGTTACGGTTTGTTAAAAAAATCCTAATTAATTAAATACAACAACAATTTATGCCCATTTATTTGCACATGCTTAAGTGTAGTAGTCAGCTCAACTCTTTGCGATACGCTCAGAAGCCAGGGACTTCCTTTAAGAATAAACTTGCGTAAAAAAAACTTGTGATTACTTCACTTATTTCTGTTTTGGAAGCAACTAACCAAGTACAATATTGTTCAAGAAATTCAGTTCGTATTACATAATATATATACATTATACTCGCTATTCAAATTAGCTTTCCAATTACGTAGTTCGACTTACCAACATGATCTTGAGGGCAAACGTTAGTTGGCAACTAACTGTCTCTATAAGCTGTAGCGACGCTAGTTCTACATTTGTCTTTGAGTTCAGGTAAGCTGAAATTAGTTATGTCTACGTCTAACCAGTTGAATAGTAGTTAGTCTGGATGTTGTGTGGATAACTCAGTATGTTAATATATTAGTTCTTTACCTATGAAATTGCCGTTTTGTATGAAGATTTTTTATAAAATGATATTTCTTATACTAACGTTTTTTCAATTTTAATTATAAAAAGAAGAAAAAACAACAAGTCCCTTCAAAGCTACAATAAACATAAGGTCAATTGCGTTACCAAAACAAAGCCAATTAAAAAAAAAAAATTGGCCATAAAGACACAAAATTCAAAATCATTGTTATTATTGAAGCCTAAGGCGCAGGCCACATATAAATGGCGCCGGGCGCGGACATGGCACGGGCGGCTTCCTATTCCATTCAAATTATATACTAAGTGCATGGAAATAAAGCGCAATTTAAGACACACGGTATGTCGTGGCTCTGACGGGGTTATGACGCGCTATTTCCACGCCCGCGACTTAAATTGCGCTTTATTTCCATGCACTTAGTATGAAATTTGAATGGAAGAGGAAGCCGCACGTGCCATGTCCGCGCCTGAAGCCTGGCCTGCGCCTAAGTAACATAGTCTTAATTAAATGTGTATAGTTATATTAACAGCCGGTATTGAATTTTAGAAGTAATACACTTATAAATGAGTGAGAAAAAAACGTCAATTTCATAGGTAAGGACCCAATATTATGCCTTTTGAAATTATTAAATTAAAATGCTGGGTGACTCAAATCGCTGTCTTGATAATTTCATTACATTTATTCTTTTCATCACCATCATCAGCATCAGGCCATTTCCGCCCATTGCAGGGCATAGGCCTGTTCCCTCGCACGCCACTTCACTTAACGGTCCTGCGCCATCCTAATCCATCCCCTGCTTGCCACCCGGACTAGGTCGTCCGACCACCGAACTGGAGGTCTGCCTATCGATCGACGAGCATTTCTTGGCCACCACTCTGTTACCGACCTAGTCCATCTGCCGTCTTGCCGTCTAACCACGTGTCCCGCTCATCCCCACTTGAGTCGTGTGATCCATTTACCGACGTCTGTTTTAATCCGTCATGGAAATAATTCACGTAAGGTAAGGTGAATTGAAGTAAGATAAGAGAAGATAAAATAATACAAATATTCAAGTGTAACATTATAAGTAGTGAATAATAAAGTTCAATAAGAAATTTAAACATAACAAAGTCATCAAGAAAATCGATAATGGTGTTGTAACTGTCAGAGCTTGCACATAAGCACAAAATGATTTATAGCTTGCATCCCATTAAAATCATTCACTAATGAGTAATCAATCAATCACACGAATTTAGCTCCTCTACGGTAGGATTAGGTGGGGGATTGCAAAAGTCTATTTGTCACTGCATCTGCTTGCAGTCCCATTCCAAATCATCAACAAAATGTGGCAAAGACCGTTCGACTCGATGTAAAGGTTCAATTCTTAAGTCGTTTTTCTATGCATACCCCATGTTTGTGATCATCTACTTGCATTTGGAAAGTGTGGGGATAAATCTCTACATTTTCCAAATAATTATCATTGTCACCGCTAAGCTTTAGCCTATACTCATCAGCTGTAGCGATGACTTGATTTCAACGACGGAGGCCGAACGGACCCAATGTACAGGTTCAATAGTCGTTTTTCTATGCATACTCCATGTTTGTGATCATCTTTTTGCAATGGAAAGTGTGGGGATAAATCCCTACATTTTCCAAATAATCATCATTGTCATCGCTAGGCTTTAGCCTATACTCATCAGCTGTAGCGATGACTTGATTTCAACGACGGAGGCCGAACGGGAGCCTTGCAATGGCACAGAATATACTACTCAAACAGATGTGTAATGACGAAACGGCACTCAGTGACGATGAAACATACCAGCCACCTTATACTATGCTGCCTCATACAAACCTACTTGTTGATTTGCTGCATTCTCAACTCTGGAGCGGGGTAGCTGAAAAACTAACAATTTTGTTAAAGTAAATACTAGGAAAGTTCATAACGAACTTCAGATTGGGATTGTTGATACTACTTCCTCAGAAACTTTCAGGCGAGATGAATAGTATATTTTAAAGGTTTCCTTTGAGTTCGTATAAGTTCAATTCGTTATAACGTTCTTTTGGAACAGAAGTTTAAGTTCAATTAGTTAATAATGTTTTTTGTTTTTACGAATAATTGATAATAAAAAAGAAATTAATTATTTTTGGACAAGAGAATATAGTAATAGTAATAATACTAGAGGAACCTACATAAACAAAGTGTGATACAGATCCGCTAAGGCAAAATATGTAAATAAATTCATCAATACAGTTATTTTGTCACTCATTAGGTGCAAATACTTATTCTGTTTTTCTTTCCATATTTCATCCCAGTTCAAACCACTTCTGTCGAATAAACAAAAAAGGAGAAATTGACATTGTAAACACAAACTTAAGCTCCTTAATACCCCTGTCCTCCCCTTCCCCTTTTTCAACAATTGCACTTGAGAAAGAAAGTGTGCCAACATACGATAGACTACATTCACATTATCCTCATAATAAAGTAATAAGAAATATTAGAACATTTTGTGTAATACGATTATACCTTGCCTTGTTATGGCGAATCAAAACAAATAACAAAGTAAAAAGACATGAGAGGTTGTCACACACAGAGACGGCTAGATTGAAATGCTTGTTCCATTCAAAATGTCTTCCCTGCCGCAATCTAACTTGCCAAATTAATTTATGACAGCGAAAAAAGTTGTTATGAGATAGGTGGATATTTTTAGCGCAATGTAGGAATCTGCAACCTTGGGGAATTCATGAGAATTGTCATTTTTGCTCGCTGATGTATTAAATGACTAGTGCTACTAGTGCTAGACTAGTGTCAGTTATTAACGACCTTAGGTTTTGTAACCTCGGGTAAAGATCGTGGACAGCCGTTGGATACGAGCAAAACAAAACCGGTCGTTGTGGAGATTCTTGGGGTATGCCTTTGTCCAGCAGTGGACGACTTTTGGCTGAGATGATTATGGTGATGATAAAGTCATATTAAATGACAGTTGCCAGAGTAAAACCGTCACCTAACATGACTTAGGGGTTGCGAGCATTAATTTATTATAGTGTTCTAGTCGCTTTGGAAAGGTGTTTGAATAGAAAGCTAACACACAAATAAAGAAATTCAAGAAAAAAAAATGTTTATTCATTACAATTTCAAAATGCTTAAGTGAATGAAATGGAGGGAGGCCTTTGCCCAGCAGTGGGACAGTAAGGGGGTAATAATAAAATAAATAATATATGCTCGAAATCATAGCTAGATTGTACTACAGGTTATCATTATAACGTGACTAAAAATCATAACGAACGTTTACAATATACCTTGTTACCAAAATAAGTTAAATTGACATTTTTTTTTACAATAGTGTCAGACAGAACTTTCCTAATTATTATCTAGTACCGCCGCTCGAGTCATAGCTAAAATTGCTCAATACGAACTTCTGTCGCACACGGAAAGTCTCCCAAACTTTCTCTATTGAAACATTTTATTCTGTGGCTCTGTTTTCGTTTTCGTTGCGAGGGATGCCGCCGTCCCGCCGATAAACTTTTAATGCGTTTTTCACTTTGTTATGAAATATTTCAATCGTTTTAATTAAGCCCGAATAGGCGGCAAAGATTTTGTTATGAAATAACGCTTTTACGTTTCTGAATATTTTGCAAGGCATTTTAAGGGGATTTATTAAACTAATTTAGATGCTCAACCTTGGGGTAAGTTAAGAAACGTATCGTGGAATTCGTTTTATGTGTATAAAATACAGTCACAAGCACCAATTGGGCTAATAACCATGGAACATTTTTTTATGAGTTTTACAATAAATAAATGGTGTAAGTTCTTGCATTATTTATACTACAAACCATTTGTAGCTATGTTGTGGAAATAAACATTACAACCGATTTGGGATATCTATATATCTTTATATATATAAATATTCTGTGCGTGTGTATGTTATTGATCTCCTTCTAAACGGCTGGACCGATTTGGATGAAATTTTCTGTGTATGTTCAAGTGGATTCGAGAATGGTTTAGATTTACAATTGGACCCGGTAGGTGGTGCTCCTATAGGGGTCCATCATGGGATACGGGTGTTCTTAAGCCGACGAATGGATTTGTTTGTTTTGTTGTCATGGAAACTATTAAAGCCGTACGAAGTCCACCGGTCAGCTAGTATATATGTATAAAAGCTAAATACTGTCGTTATTTTTTCTTTTATTCTTTGCTTACTCTAAATGTGGCTTTGGATCGCCAATGGCGATTATACTCGAAATTGGTGATTTCGACGCTCTATCTACCCATTTATAGAAGAAAGGCGTGAGAGTATGTATTTATGACAGTTACTCTAAATCATTAAAATTAATCAATACTCATAAGATATTTGCGTTGAGCGTAAGATATTCAATCTTACAAGAGTGGGAATCGACCCCACGACCTTTGGATAAGCGGTTCAATGCTTTGACCGCTGTACTACCATGGGTTCGATCTTCTTGAGGCTGGTTGATTTTTTCTAGAAAAAAATTATCTTGTAACTGACTACATATACACCGAGACATTTTAGTGGTTGTTTTCCCGCAGGTGAGTATATCAGACCATGAAACTGTACAACTTTCCCCAAGAAACATAGGTCAAAAAACGAGATAATTTTTTAACTTTCCCATACAAACCATGCTCGGTCAATAGAGGCTTTGTGTAGAAAAGTGAGAAAATTATCTCGTTTTTTGACCTATGTTTCTTGGGGAAAGTTTTCAGTTTCATGGTCTGATCTACCCACCTGCAGGAAAACAGCCACTAAAATGTCTCGGTGTATATAGCACTGTGAATTCAAAACTCAAAATAATATAAATATTCAATCTTAGGTACTGCTGAATTTGTATCCTATCCTGTATAAATTAATGACATCTATAATAATGTGAAAAGATAGTTTTTTTATCCAATTAACAACGAACTTAATATAAGTTCCGCACATTCTGTCTCGTTGCCAACAAAAGCGACTGTCAAAACTTCAAAACTTGAACTTGAAGATGATGGAATACCTCAAATGAAGTTCTCCAACAAACAAAGTGCATTCGGAAACAGCAAATTGAATATAAATGCAGCAACACAACTTGCGGAGTTATTGAAGGAACAAGCAAGTTAGGTCTTTGAGCTGACTTAGTACAATGCAAGTTGTCCGTTTGAACTAACTTAGTGCACACTGCGCCACACTGATTGCAACTTAATTGCCAACTTAGCGCTTAGGAACCTTTTAATTCCGAACGTCTGATTTATTTTTGTTTCCAGTTCTGCATCAGCTGTTTTATATGTGTTTGTGGGTGAGAATGTTCGTTACTTAAAGGAATATGTAGGTACTTTAATGTCGTTTGTTGACTTTATTCTACTTTGAAAATTCTGGAATCTCCAAACACTGTTCTCGCCTGTTGTTAGCTATCATCAAAAAATTAGAATTGTATTTTTTTAAAATTTTGCATTTACAGTGCTATACACCGTGACAGGTTAGACTACATCCCTTTTAGTTAAAAAAGGTTATAGCAAATTTTAAAACACGCGAGTTATTACGCGTTTTAAAAAAGTGAACTATCGGAATTTCGCATGTACTACACGCACCACCTTAAAGGTGGCGGTTCGCGCCGCGACCGCGACCGGTGACCGAGACCAGAGACCGAGACAGGAGACCGCGACCGTCACTTGACGTTAGGCAATGTATACGCGACAGTTCGCGAGCGAGACAGGAGACAGAGGTTAATCCAGGTTATAAACTATCTGTATGCCGAATTTCATCCAAATCCATCCATCCGTTGCAGCGTGAAGAAGCAACAAATATACAAATATACACACATACACACAAACTTTCGCATTTATAATATTAGTGTAATATATTTTAATTATATTAAATTATTATAAAAAAACACAAATCTTGGAAAAATTCCACGAGCAGGATTTGAACCTGCACCCTTCTGACATTCCGGGTCAGGTGCTCTTCCAATTGAGCTATCGTGGTTCTAACCAGCCCGCCGAAATTTTTCAACACTTTTTACTTTGAAAGCCAAAGGATTGGACAAATTGGAAGAGCACCTGAGCCGGAATGTCAGAAGGGTGCAGGTTCAAATCCTGCTCGTGGAAATTTTTTCAACATTTGTGTTTTTGTAATTTGTTCGCAACAAAATTTGCGGTAAAAATTATTTGAACATTTTAAAATTATTATTCTATTTAAATCTATTTTTCTGCAATTCTAGTAGATTTTTTTTACTTACGATTGGGCAATCTAGTTGTTTATAGTTTTTTGAACTAGTCTTCTATTTTCAGCAGTGACAATGTATAAGTCTTTTTGCTAACTTTTAACTTTATTATTTATTTTCTTCATCTCACCTGATGTTAAGTGACGATGAGGCTGAAGGTGGAAGCGCACTTCACCCGGGATCCTCAACTAGTGAGGCACTAGCTATCTAATCTCTAGCTGCCAGAACACAACAATGCTACTAACATAGCGACATATTTAGATAAGATGGTGGTAGCTAGCCAGGCGGACAAACAAGCCCTACTCCAGCCAAACCGAGTACACACATGTATTGTACGCTCGGAATTGAACCCGGGACCTCTGGGTCTAAGCCGGTGGTCTAACCACGATTGTAATAATATAATTCATTTTATTAACTAGCGCCGTATCATTTACGATTCGTAACCCTTATTTATCTACTTGAAATTAAGGCGGTCAATAAGAACTTAAAAAGGTTATGCGTATGTTTATTTTATGTGGATGGATAGTTACAAAACTCTCAAAGCAACTCTAGGTGGTGATTAAAAAGTTTCAGTCTAAACTTATTTAGTTTAATTTATTCAAAATAATAATGTGACCGCTTAGGCATTTGCTCACAATAACATCTCAAAGCTTTACTACCAAAGTTTTGATTAAAATGTAAATTATTTGGATTTGTAAAGGGTAATCAAAAATAATAATAATAAGAAGTTTCGGCAAGTTGACGTAGGTATTATAGTTTTGTGTCGACTTTTAAACAATAGTGAAACTGATATCAATGAAACGCTACTGTATTTTCGAGTAGCACAATGGCGCAGTCGTAAACGCGCTCGGTCTGCGATTGCTGAAGTTGAGCAACTTTCCCAAAGGCCGGTCATCGGATGGGTGACCAAGAATGTATCTCGAGCTCCTCGGTACTTCGAAAGTCATGCAATGCCCGTGATGATTCTATTCTATCCATAGGTAAGGCTCCAGCAGTAAGGACATAAAATGAGCTGGTAATATGTCTTTTCATCTCCGATCCCAGGTAGAATAACCAGTTCTTTTTTATTCAGCCCTATCGTAACTGACCAATGAGGTGAACTCTTTACCCGTTGGGGAAAATAGAAATAATATGAACATTTTTATCAAAACGTTCATCGACGTATATATATATTTATTATGAATTGTTATTGTTATCGAGATTCACATTGCTATATTTATATCAGAACTAATAAGAGCAATTGAGAAAAGATGAACAATTAGAACTAGAATCCAATGACTTTTCGTAACCTGTAGGTATTATAATAGATAGGTGATATATATCTATAGTAGTGCCGGGGGGGTTACTTAATTTTTTTAATTTAATTGTATTTTTTAAATATTTTTATTTTTTAAACATTGTCATTTTTCTTTGCACTTATTATTATCGTATGTATTTTGTCATATACTGATTCCAGACTCTCCTCTGGGACATCCTCTACTAATGCCTTAATTTTTCTAGCGATTAATAGCCGCTTGTAAAATTGAGGATCTGTAAATAAAATAAATAAAAAAATTGTAATCTTTACAAAGTCAGAACTTGTCAGTAAGAAGTCTTGCAGCAGGTTTTGGGAAAAAGTGGAGGGGGTAGGACGAGCGCTGACTATCCGGATATTATTATTTGCACATGACGAAAACTTTAATTGAAAGATAGTATCCTTCATAGTCTTAAAAAATATAAAAAATATAAAAATATTCCGACTTCATATAAAAGAAACATGTATAAGGAATAGACAGAACAAGAATAAAATAGACAAGATCTTAGTAAGAAGAGTTATCCCCCTGATTGCAAAACGTTCTGGGTTTAAGGCCCATCTGAGGCATGAGAGAGAGAAAGAGAGAGGGAGGGGAAGAGAGAGAAGCGAGATAGGGAAATAGAGACATACATATTTATTGACACACAAATAACAATAAATAATTACAATCGTGATACAAGATAATTTAAGATTTTTGACCATCTTTTTAGTAATGTTCAGTTTTAAACTCATATAATCATCCAGAAGCATTTTTAAGGAATTGTCCACAGTAATCTCCATCTAGTTCCAGAACGGATTTCCATAACATACCAAGCTATCGCCATACCAATTGCCACAGATATGTATGGTTGAAACATACGGCTAATTGCTAGTTAATCATGCGACAGATTAATACCAGATTACTGTCTGCATGCACACACGTTAATTGCAGACATGAGATTGGATATTGAAAACGACAGATTGCTTTAACGATGTGGTTACAATAAAATTGTGTATATACGTGAAGAGACAACTTCGTGTGCCCTTTTTAAGCACATTGCGCGCACGGCGGAGTGAGAGGTTCGATATAGTTAAAGTTTATATGGAGAGGGAGACCCGAAATACAAAATTTATGTAAAATTATGTATTGCATTTATTATTGAAACATTGTTATTAAATTTTTAATAAAAAACTGTAAAATTCCGACTTTTAGGCGATTACTACTATCTAATACTCGTAAGAATATGCTCGCTTGGTTTATGTGATTGTGATATTATATGGTTTTATAGTATCTTTTGCGGTATAACAACAGTCACTGTTGTTTTAGTCTGAGGCATTTTATAACATTTTCTCATCAGCTCATTTTTATATCCCCACTACTGGGGCACGAGCCTTCCCTATGGATGTACTTATAGGGACAACGGGCCATAAACCACCACGCGGGCCCAGTGCGGATTGGTGGTTGTTAACGACCGCTATTGCAGCCGGGACCAACGGCTTTACGTGCCTTCCGAAGCACAAAGGAGCTCGAGATGATAAATGTTTGGTCACCCATCCGATGACCGGTCTTTGCGAAAGTTGCTTAACCTCAGCATCGCAGACCGGGCGCGTTAACCACTGCGCCATCGAGCTTATAACATTAACTACGAGTATAAGTCTTGAGGCATTCTACGATTACATCAGTCATCTCTAGTGATCTCTTGTTGTCTTAATGGTTTCAATACTAAAATTAGGAGACAGTTTTTACATTTTGAATTCAAGCTATGTTCGAGTATATAAGCTTACTTACTTTCATTTGTAGCCTGCTGTATTTTGTTTATATGTGAGGTATACTAAGTACATATATAAAACGTAAAATCGCAAAAAGAGCTGTAGATGCCGTGCTTAACAACGTATGTAGGTAGATACTTATTTATTTAAGCTTACTTAAAACCTACTCAGTGCCTGTTCCTCTTGTAAGTCAGTAATTACAGTCTAGGCACTTTTCCCTTTCGTAATTACTGCAATCCGAATTATATATTTTCATAAAGCTAAGAAAATGTCTCTCACTTTTATTTTCCATTTCAATTCAGCGAGCGAGTTTCATAAAATAAAAACAGCCCTTAATATTTTTCTTGAGCCACGCAAGGGGTATGTCCTCTTAAAGTTAGAATTAGGATTTATTGCAAATCCGAGAGAAATAATCTCTTTTTAAAATGTTGTCTGGAAATATGAGACAGACAACGCTAAGTATTCTTTATGTGTCTTAAACGTGACAGTTACGTCTTCAAACGTTTCACAAAAAAGATTTTACGGAACAAAATTAAAGAGATTGTAAAGAAACTGTTTCAGAAACAAAATTACAAAATGTCCGAATCGAATGAAAAAGTAATTATCCTATTATAATCCTCCATAGTGATTAAGAAAAGTTTCTTCTTAGCCAGTCGAAAGAATAAATTTATCGGAGGCGGGATGATTTAATTGAACCAATAGTTAATTAATTAATTTCGACGGTGTTCGTGCTCGGGAAGGAGCGATAAAATAATTGAATCCGTCAAAAATTTAAAAAGCCAATCGTTTCAAGAGAATTAATGATTTCAGGTAAGCCGTATCTGATTGAATTCTATTTGTTGCCGCTTCCGTGCAACAATGGGGTTATTCCTCTTTGACTAACTAACTTATATATAATATATAATTGCCCACCAAGCTTTTAAAAGTTTTAGACGGCTCTCACGATTACGGTTCTTTTTTTATTCTTCTAAGAGTAATCACATGGCCCTCATCTTACTGAGGTATTGCTATTTCTAATATATAGACGGTAGAGTTAACACTTCTAACTTCATAAAATGGGGTATACAGCTGAATCTCGGAACAGTTGCGCTCGGGCTGTTGCTAACTGTTGCGAGATTCCCAGTCCATGAGAGGTTATGTGTTGCTCGGGCGCGTCATGCATGCAGCTTACCACCTGCAGTCTCCTTGAAAATTCCGTCTCAGATTGCATTGCAACAAAGACATGCTGACACAGCACAATAAACAACACAACACAACAAAACAAAAAAAAACGTGTACAAAATTTCATGATGATCGGTTGAACAGTTAACGCGTGAAAGCGTAACAAACAACAAACAAACAAGCTAACAAACTTACTTTCGCATTTATAATATTAGTTAGGATTTATTATCTAAAATAGCGGCCGCCCGTAATTTCACCCGCATGGTTCATGTTCCCGTGAGAATATCGGGATAAAAAGTATCCTATAGTTTAATCCAGGTTATAAACTATCTGTATGCCGAATTTCATCCAAATCCATCCATCCGTTGCAGCGTGAAGAAGCAACAAATATACATACATACACACAAACTTTCGCATTTATAATATTAGTGTGATTTTATTTTATTACTCACCATAGACCTAAAATGGAAAAAGAAGACGTTATTGCCGTAAAGCCATAGCGCTAGGATAATTGAAAGTAACTATAATTAATTTGTAAGTATGCGTATTGAGAACACTACAAGCTCCAGTACCGTAACCGCACCGCTCCCGCGCCTCTCCTGCCCCGCTGCGATACGCCGACTTTGTACGGTGGATGTAAAACCACGCTGCAAACTATTCACAAGTGAAGTTTTGTTATTATGACAGTTACGTAACTACATTAATTACTATAATGTAACCTTACATTTATATAATTAATGGGTTAAGCGAGCTAGGTGATGCGAGGGTGGATGAACTATTAACTTTAACACGCGACTATTTATAATATTGTGTCGTGTACATTTTAATACTTTGAAGTTTTTGGTATACGAGTATTAACAAGGGTTATTCCATCATTAGGTATTCGATGTTAGTAGGGAACTCGTTTCGGTCTCCTAATTCTGAAATTTTCCCTTAGTATAGTTTTAGGTGATTTTGAGTTTCAATGTTTTTTCATTGCAAAATGTCAAAAGCAGATTACTGAAACACGATTGTACCTACGTAGAAGGTTTAAAAAGTAGAATCGATGCACAGGCAATTTATGCCGCAACTCATTTGTTTTTTTGTGCAACGTAATTCAAAACTGTACTTTTAGAAGAAGAGTAAAAATAAAATTGATTGCAATTAAAACTACATACTTACCTACTATCCGTCTGTGCAAATAGGTCCATTGTTATTTTTTGTTTTTAATTGAAATTCAACACTTTTTGTAGCGTAGGCACTGCGCAATATGAATGGATGTGAAATACCAGATTTCATTTTTATTTTGATGCTCTTTTTCCTCTTGTTAAAACACAGTTCGTAATTAAATTGCACATTCTGTAAGCACGTAGCTGATATGGGTCTACCTTTTATCGCAGAACTTTTTATGTCATAATTTTATTATGCATAACAGCGGAAAGCATAAACTTCATTTTGCAGAAAATCATTTGGCACACACTCATTAATCATACATTCAAAACCCATAATTTCATAAGTCAGAATTTTCTTTAGGCATACATTTAATATACATAATAATTAAGAGGCAGAACTATCATATCGCAGAAAGTTTACATTCAGAATTATCTTTATGCATAAATTTGATATCCTTTATTAAGAGGCAGAACTATCATATCTCAGGAAGTCTGTATCCAAGGACCCACGATTCCGGTTAAGGGTTAAGAATTTCAAACGTCAGTTTTTGTAGGTACCTACCTATGTTTAAAAGGTATGGTCATAAAGGTAAGGTCTAGGATTGTAAAAATACGTCGTTTCTGGCGGCGTTTTTGGTCAACATACTAACCTAACCTAACCTAATGAACTCTTTACACTTTTTTCATGGAGAGACGCTTCGCCTCCCGAGCCCCCCCGTCTGTCCCCCCGCTTCTCCGACCCGCTTCGGTTGAAATTATTCCAAATGGAAAACTGCCATCATCCATCGTAGTATGCATACCGAGTAATCGTCGCACTAAATAAATGTTATGCTAAACGAAATTAAGCATAATGTAATTTTGCTAAATGTAATTATGCCAAGTGAAAATCTGCCATCTTAAAAGTATGCCATTGGGAATTCGGACATATAAACATTCAAAGTGTGTTATGCCAAATAAAATTCGGAGCAACAAAATTCTGCCAGATAGAAGGAACCCAGCTGATATATTGACAACGGCCATACACACGTACCTGCTGCACATCAAACCTTTCCAAAAGTGTCAAATTTCTTCAATAAATGTTTAATCGTATGCTGTATAAATATAAAGTTCAAAGTCTATTGAGGAAATTTGACAGTCTGTGTCAGTCTGTTGTGCAGGCGTGTGTACTTTAAAACATACCTATAATGACTTGTCCTGACTGATTCATCATCGCGGAGCCTAAGCCGCTGAAGCTAATTAGATGAAATTTGGACTCTAGGCTAATTGAGTGACGTAACCAGCTACTAAGAAAGGATTCTACGAAAATCACACCCTAAGGGGGTCAAATAGGGATTGAAAGTTTGTATGAAAGTCCGTCAGTTTTGAAGTAAAATACATGAAAAATAGTATTTGGGTTTTTGAAAATAAATAAAGAATGACATGTCTCAGGAATTTTGTTTATTTTCCTTTAAAGGAAAATAAACAAACAGGGAAGACGGTTTTTTAGGGAAATCGTTATTTTTAAAGTAATAACTATCAAAATGAATATTTTAATCGATCTATAGATTTTAAACAAAAATAAAGAATGCCGTGTTTTAGCATTTTTCGAAAAACCTCCCCTAGAGAGGTGACATAGGGGTGGAAAGTTTGTATAAAAATTTGACATTTTTAAAGTTTAATCCACGGACTGACTAACAGTAAGTAGGCAAGCTATTATAAAATGTTTAAATATTTTTTAACGCCAATTTTGTTGCGAAACAAATTACAAAAACACAAATGCCTAGCTTGCCTACTTCTTAACTGATCTTTAGTATTTGTAAAAATATTGTGATCGGATGTTAATGAAGGTAGTTGTTGACATTGAATGGGCGCCTTTGGCTTTCAAAGTTAAAAGTAAATAGTGTTGAATAATTTCGGCGGGCTGGTTAGAACCACGATAGCTCAATTGGAAGAGCACCTGACCCGGTATGTCAGAAGGGTGCAGGTTCAAAAGCTGCTCGTGGAAATTTTTTCAACATTTGTGTTTTTGTAATTTGTTTCGCAACAAAATTTGCGTTAAAAAATTATTTTAACAAAAGCCTCTTCAAAATAGACAAAGAGAACAAAGTACAATTAATATTTTAATTCGCTTCTGTTTAAACGTTTTGTGTTGAATCGCTAATAGCGCAAACTCACAAACTTCGACGCGACTTTGATCGGTTGTCATCAATACGTAATGGGCTAATCAATTATTTTTGTATCATTCAATTAATTAGTGGATAGTCAAATTAATTTATCGTGACACAGTCCCCGGGGCGCTGCTCTGGAGCCAGCGATGTCGATGTTTTCAATTAAAACATCACATCGCATTCCGTTCGCGATTTGTAAGCAATGTTAATCGATGAGTTTATATCGAGAGTGAAATTCGAAGATATACGAGTATCTGTTGGTGACACAAATACTTTACTTTACATATAATTTTGTGAAACCTGAATTTGTTTAATCAGACAATAATACCGAATAGTAGAAGAAATAGTCTTTATAATTGATATAGTATACTATCATTATCCTAAGAATAATAATGAACGGGAACACTACCATGTTTTAGCCTTTATTTTGGCAAAGTTTCATGCACTATGATCACGAATGTTCTTCAGTACGCACCGGTCGTGTGAAGGACAGTAATCACGG